>CM038682.1:189507125-189509625 GCA_021605205.1 Aegilops longissima
TAGCGCCTGGTATGAGCCTCGTGGAGAAGCAATTGCTAGTCCACGGGGCTCATACTTCAGCGTTGCAGCGCTTGGTACTCGGACCTCGGCTCGAGGCATTTTCTCTACCCCTTCTTACCCTGAAAAAGCAGGGTCACCTTGTGTCCTTAAACCTATAACCATCTTTCGGCTAACCTAGCCTCCTCCGTCCCTCCGTACCAACAAGGGGTAGTATAGGAATATTGACCTGTTGTCCATCGACTACGCCTTTCGGTCTGATCTTAGACCCTGACTCACCCTCCGTGGATTTACCTTGCGGAGGAAACCTTGGTTTTCGTGGCATTGGATTCTCACCAATGTTTTCGTTACTCAAGCCGACATTCTCGGTTCCGCTTGTCGACCCCGCTTTGCGGGTTGCTTCCCCAAGCGGAACGCTCCCCTACCGCTGCATTTTGACATCCCACAGCTTGACAGATCGCTTAGCCCGTTCATCTTCAGCGCAAGGGCGCTCGATCGCTGAGCTATTACGCACTCTTTAAAGGGTGGCTGCTTCTAGGCAAACCTCCGGCTGTCTTTGCACCCCACCTCCTTTATCACCGAGAGGTCATTTAGGGCCTTAGCTGGTGATCCGAAGTGTTTCCCTCTCGACGATGAAGCTTATCCCCATCGTCTCACCGCCGACCTTGACCCTGTTATTTTTGGGTCATATCTAGTATTCAGAGTTTGCCTCGATTTGGTACCGCCAAGAGCCCGCTTTTAACAGTGCTTTATCCCTAGATGTCCAATCAACTGCTGTGCCTCAACGCATTTCGGGTGAACCAGCTGGGTTCGAGTGGCATTTCACCCTAACCACAACTCATCCGCTGATTCTTCAACATCACGGTTCAGACCTCTGCTTAGTGTCATCCAAGCTTCATCCTGGTCATGGATAGATCACCCAGGTTCGGGTCCATAAGCAGTGACAATCGCCCTATTAAGACTCGCTTTCGCTACGGCTCCGGTGGGTTCCGTTCCCTTAATCAAGCCATTGCCTATGGGTCGCCGACTCATTCTTCAACAGGCACGTGGTCTATTAGTATCCGTAGGTAGCATAGGGGAGAAAAGCTCTACACCTAGAAATAGGAATCAACAAGAGAAAAACTTTGTTAGAAATTACCCTTTCCCGATCGGTATCGGTCTTTGGGAAGAATGGTTGGGATAACAAACAACCATCAGGTTTGTACTTTGGATACCCCTATAACCATCAAAGATCGCTGAAGTAGCTAATTCCTCTAAATAGGAGCGTTGAGAACAAAGAAATTATTGGAGCTATCGTTTTCCTCTAGCATTAATAGAATTCATTGGTGTTAAGAAAAACCTCTTGTGGGAAGGTTGGCTAGAGATTTCTTGGAAAAATACTAGCCCCTTTCGGTTCATAATGATACGGGACTAATTCTATTTTGATTCTATAGATTATTTCGCTTAGTTCTATTATGTACAGAAGGGAGGAACCGTATGAGATGAAAACCTCATGTACGGTTTTGGAACGGAGATTTTTTTAATAGAATGAACGACCGTAACGGAAGTTGGCTCAATCCGAAGGAATTATGCGGAAGCTTTGCAAAATTATTATGAAGCTACGCGACTAGAAATCGATCCCTATGATCGAAGTTATATACTGTATAACATAGGCCTTATACACACAAGCAATGGAGATCATACAAAGGCTTTGGAATATTATTTCCGGGCACTAGAACGAAACCCCTTCTTACCGCAAGCTTTTAATAATATGGCCGTGATCTGTCATTACGTGTGACTACAAGGGCGTTCTAGTGCGTTGTAGATTCTTATCCAAGACTTGTATCATTTGATGATGCCATGTGAATCGCTAGAAACATGTGAGGTGTATGGCTAACCATTAACGAAAGTTTCGTAAGGGGACTGGAGCAGGCTACCATGAGACAAAAGATCCTCTTTCTAAAGAGATTCGATTGGGAACTCTTATATGTCCAAGATCAATATGGAAATTCTTTCAAAGGTTTTCCCTTACCTTGTCCGTGTCAACAAACAATTCGAAATACCTCGACTTTTTCAGAACAGGTCCGAGTCAAATAGCAATGATTCAAGCACTTTTTTCCATTACACTATTTCGAAACCTAAGGACTCGATCGTATGGATATGGAAAATACAGGATTTCGATCCTAGCGGAAAAGGAGGGAAACAGATACTCAATTTAGTGAGTAAACAGAATTCCATACTCGATCTCATAGATCCCTATAGAATTCGTGGAAAGTCGTATTTGATAAAAGTCGATATACGGCTTGGAGGAGATCTTTCCTATCTTTGAGATCCACCCTACAATATGGGGTCAAAAAGCCAAAAAATAAGTGATTTTAGCCCTTATAAAAAGAAAACGGATTCTTGAACCTCTTTCACGCCATGTCACGCCGAGGTACTGCAGAAAAAAAACTGCAAAATCTGATCCAATTTTTCGTGTCGATTAGTTAAGATGGTGGTTAACCATATTATGAAAGACGGAAAA
>CM038682.1:189514625-189517753 GCA_021605205.1 Aegilops longissima
CGCTATGATTACGGGTTGGCTGTCTAATTGTCCAGCGGTAATGATAGTATCTTGTACCTGAACCGTGGCTCACTTTTTCTATGTAATGGGAAGAGGACTGAAACATGCCACCGAAAGACTCTCTCGAGACAAAAACATGGGCTGTCAAAAGGTAGAGGAGGTATGATGGGCAGTTGGTCGATCTAGTATGGATCGTACATGGACGATAGTTGAGTCGGCGGCTCTCCTAGGATTCCCTCATCCGGGATCCACAGGGAAGAGGATCAAGTTGGCCCTTGCGAATAACTTGATGCACTATCTCCTTCAACCCTTTGAGCGAAATGTAGCAAAAGGAAGGAAAATCCATGGACCGACCCCATTGTCTCCACCCGTAGGAACTATGAGATAACCCCAAGGACGCCCTTGGCGCCCAGGGTCACGGACCGACCATAGACCCTGCTCAATACGTGGAACACATTAGCCGTCCGCTCTCCGGTTGGGCAAGTAAGGGTCGGAGAAGGGCAATCACTCGTTCTTAAAACCAACATTCTTAAGATCAAAGAGTCGGGTGGAAAAGGGGAGAGCTCCTGCCTCGGTTCTCAGAATCGATTCCCGGAACCACAAGAATCCTTAGAATGGGATTCCAACTCAGCACCTTTTGTTTTGAGATTTTGAGAAGAGTTGCTCTTTGGAGAGCAGTCACGATGAAAGTTGTAAGCTGTGTTCGGGGGGGGGGGGGGGGGAGTTATTGTCTATCGTTGGCCTCTATGGTAACCCATTGGGGAGGCCTGAGATGCAGTGGTTTACCCTGTGGCGGATGTCAGCGGTTCGAGTCCGCTTATCTCCAGCCCGTGAACTGAGCGGATACTATGATAGCGATAGCACCGAATTTTGCCAATTTTACAGTTCGGTCTATGATTTCACATTCATCGACGTTGATAAGATCCTTCCATTTAGTAGCACCTTAGGATGGCATAGCCTTAACGTTAATGGCGAGGTTCAAAAGAGGAAAGGCTTGTGGTGGATACCTAGGCACCCAGAGACGAGGAAGGGCGAGTAAGCAATGACGAAATGCTTCGAGGAGTTGAAAATAAGCATAGATCCGGAGATTCCCAAATAGGTCAACCTTTAAACTGCCTCGCTGAATCCATGAATAGGCAAGAGACAACCTGGCGAACTGAAACATCTTAGTAGCCAGAGGAAAAGAAAGCAAAAGCGATTCCCGTAGTAGCGGCGAGCGAAATGGGAGCAGCCTAAACCGTGAAAACGGGGTTGTGGGAGAGCAATACAAGCTTACGCTGCTAGGCGAAGTGGTTGAGTGCCGCACCCTAGATGGCTAAAGTCCAAGAGCCAAAGCATCACTAGCTTACGCTCGACCCGAGTAGCATGGGGCATGTGGAATCCGTGTGAATCTGCAAGGACCACCTTGCAAGGCTAAATACTCTGGGTGACCGATAGCAAAGTAGTACCGTGAGGGAAAGGTGAAAAGAACCCCACTGGTAGTGAAATAGAACGTGAAACTGCGGCTGAGCTCCCAAGCAAAGGGAGGAAAGTGATTCTCGATCATGCGTATTGAAGAATGAGCCGACTCATAGGCAAGTGGCTTGGTTAAGGAACGGAATCCACTTGAGCCGTAGCAAAAGCGAGTCTTAATAGGGCGATTCTCACTGCTTATGGACCCGAACCTGGGTGATCTATCCATGACCAGGATGAAGCTTGGATGAAAGTAAGCAGAGCTCCGAACCGACTGATGTTGAAGAATCAGCGGATGAGTTGTGGTTAGTGGTGCGGGGCACCAAATTCATGTATCTTTACCAATTAACCAATTTCTTGACACTGGGGTGGATCCTAAAGAGATACCACTTCCTGATGAATTTATCTTGAATCGGGACCTTTTGGCTCTACTTTATCCTAGTTTTGCCGAAGGAGCAACCCCTTTTTTCACTTTAAATTGGTCCAAATACGCCGAATTTCTGACTTTTCATGAGGACTAGATCCAAGAACGGTGGTCTCTGCTGACCGATATTGTGCACCATCATTTAGCTATTGCTATTCTTTTCCTAATCGCAGGTCATATGTATAGGACCAATTGGGGTATTGGCCATGGACTTAAAGATATTTTGGAGGCTCACAAGGGCCCATTTACAGGACAAGGCCATAAGGGTCTTTATGAAATCTTAACAACGTCATGGCATGCTCAATTATCTCTTAACCTAGCTATGCTAGGCTCTACAACCATTGTTGTAGCTCATCATATGTATTCTATGCCTCCCTATCCATACCTAGCTACTGACTATGGTACACAACTTTCCTTGTTCACACACCACATGTGGAGGTGCTGCAGGAAAGCAACTTGATATTGCGATCCAGATCCAACAAGAAGTAACGTTGCACTATGACTCAATCCAGTTGGAAGAATAACCTTATATATCCCAATCCATCGGGTCTAAGTCCCCTTCCAATCAGATTCATAAACACCTAACATAACAGCAGCCCACAAGGCCTTGTTGAGGATGATCTCCTGTGTGAAATTCGAGAAATTCCATTCCATTTATACGAGAAGTGTCGATCCCTTTTTGAGAATAAAAGGGGTTTGAGGGTGTCCCACGGTTCCCATGGCCACAAAAAGCTAGAGGTTCGACTCTTGCTTGAGTTTGATAGGTGAGATATTTATTTAAGGAGGTACGTTCTATTTCTTTTCTTTTGTTTTATTCTGGCTGGATGGTGTACTAGCTTGGTTTGGCTGGCACTATTGGGTATCGTGGGCGTCTCATCCCTTGGAGGTTAGGGTATTGAAAACACATTGAATAGAGATCCGAATCGAATACAAAAGATCGGAAATGTCCGTTCATTCTTTTCCACCTGATGACAAAGTGCCCGGTCTCAAATGTAAGTGCTTTCTGGCTAATATAGATAGTCGCCTAAAAAGCACACAGGAAAATCAAAGAAATGGATATTTAGAGCCACTTTGGAGCTCTGGCACCACTCCGTTCGACCTATCAGCTCCCCAATGCTTAACCGGACGGACTGATTCTAGAGTTCTGTTTTAGTAAAACTTGATTGATTCGTTCCTATATAAACAGCTAAAGCAAAGGCTTCTGATCACACACTTGTCGTCTGGGGACCGCCCACATTCATTCATTTCATTC
>CM038682.1:189520161-189977944 GCA_021605205.1 Aegilops longissima
CCCAATGCACCTTTGCGCTGGCAAGGGCCCGACGAGCACCTTCAATACAAAGCGAGCGCTTGATAACCTCCACCCGGGGCACGATCCACCAGCCGTCGCCGCGAGGCCGGTAGCTCCTGGCATGGCCTCTCCGTGCCACAACCGGACTATGAGGCCCTTCATGGCCTGCTCGCCACCTTAGGAAGCTCGACCAGCTGCTTCACTGGTCGCTAGGGGCACCGGATGGACGGCCTCAGATATTGAGACAAGAAGACCTTCTCCGTGAGCTCCCTCCTCGGCTCGGTAGAATGCGGCGGCATCGAACACGCCATGAGGCAGATCTGCAAACGCCTCGAGAGCTCCGAATCCGGTAAGTAACACGTAATTTACATTCACATGCTTGCTTTGCATGAAAAATGCCTTACCCGCCGCTATCTTCTTCATCAATTCAACCTCCGAAGGGACTTATGGGCCTCGGCCTTGGCGGTTTTACACTTTCGAGAGCGAGGCAAGCTCGGACTCTCGAGTCTTTGAGTCACGCCCAAACTCTCATGCTTTTCCATGAGAGCCTCGGAGCTCTTGCTGAACCACCGCCACCCGCCTCCTCCTACTTTTCTCGCTCTGCCCGCCTCCGTGGCGCATTGCCTCGTCACAGACACGGCCTCCTTGTGGTCGCCACCTCGCTCGCGGGCCCCCGCAGCACCCATGTTATCCTTGTTATTTTTGTCGCAACCTAAATCCTTTTCTCAGAAGGTACAAATTCAAAGTGGTGTTACTCACCTTCTTTGTCTTGGAGCTGCTTCTGGCGCTGCCGAGCTCTTGCCGGACCGCCGAGCTCTCGCTTCAACGCACCGACCTCCTGATGAAGTGCGGCAGAGGTCAGCAGCAGCCTGCAACCCATATTGACATAATTTTTAGCAACCCTGCGTATATCTTTTTAAGATCCTCATCCGCTTTTCTTTCGAACACCGAACCGAGCATCGGGGCTACTGTCTATGCGGTATTACATTGCATATTTTAACTTCTTACCTCAAAGCCCGATAGAAGGCTATTGCGAAGCTGGTCAGCCCGCCTTTGGCGAAGCTGCACCTTCAATCACCGCACTCATAATAGTGTGGTGTTCTTCCTCGATGGAAGCGCCTGCAGCGCCCAACAAATTGCCCGGCCCGGTTGGGCGGAAGCCGCCGGCGTCACGGTCTTGCCCTTCGATCGAAGGGCCGCTGCCGGACTCCGAACCACTGCGGGTTCTGCTGGAGTCCGCAAAAGTCCGGAGGGCGCCTTGTGGCGCCCGAGCCTCCCCGATGGGTCCTTCTGGGATCCCACCTCGGCGTCTTCGGCGTCGCGAGGGTGGAGGCGGTCGGGATGGAGTCTACATCCGACGAGCCAACGACCCGCCGATGAAGCGGGAGATCATCACCGCCGGACTACAGGCGATGCGGCATTAGAATGACACTATGTGACACAGAAAAAGAAATTATAAATCATTCAGGAATCCGGATACTTACGATCTCGCCGGAGGCCTGGCCCTTGAAGGCCATTCTTCCTCGCCAATGTTGATGTTGGCAGAGCTGTCCGGGGGAATAGTCCTTCCCTCTGACCCTCCGCCTCCCCCTTGGGGAAGCCTTCCTCTTCCTCTCTCCTCCTCCGAGAGAGTCCTCTTCCTCCTCCTCATTCTCGGGAGGAGTCCGCCCCGGAGTCGTCGGACACCTGAAAATGGGCACTCTTTCGAGCACCCGTGGCCTCCTTCTTGGCCTTCTTTTCCGGCACCACGTGCGGTGCCGGAACCAGCAGCCTCGCTAGACGAGCGTCTACTGGATTTTCTGGCATAGGAGCCGGACAGGTAATCTGCTCCGCCTTCTTCATCCAGTCCTGTCAAAGGAAAAAGGGAAATTAAAACCCGTAGAGAGTCAAACTATGAAGAACAAGTGTCCCGTAAAGGGGTAGAATCACTTACCTCGTCACAAGGCGCTGAAAGCGAAATCCGCGATCTTGATCGCGGATGCGGGCTTCGCGCTTGAACATCACCTTCCAGCGCCTTTCAGACGTTGTGTCAAGAGCTTGTTCAGCGCTGGTGCTGTTCCGGATCGAACTCCCATAGATTGAATGCCCGTCTTGGCATGGGAGAATCCGCGACGAGCATGACTTGGACCACGTTAACCAGCCCGAGCTTCTTCACCAGCTTCTTGATACAGGCTTGGAGTCCCGCAGCTCCTTCAAACTACCCCACAGCAAGCCCTTCTCTTTCCGGAGGTGAGCTGCGTGGGATACCAGATCTAAACTCGGGGCCGCCGCCCATTTAGGGTCACGCTGCTCGGTGATGTAGAACCACCCGATTGCCACCCTTGACGGATTCCACGAAGGCCCTTCAACCAAAGGACGTTGGGCATCTTGCCCAACATGGCGCCCAAGCACTCCGCTTGAATGCCCTTCACTACCTTCGCTTGACATTGAAGGTCTTGAGCCAAGTCGAAGTGGGGCTGGATGCAGAGGAAGGCCTCGCACACGACGATAAACGCCGAGATGTTGAGGATGAAGTTCGCGCCAGATCATGGAAATCCGACCGTAGTAGAACATGAGCCCCTGGACAAAGGGGTGAAGTAAAAGCCCAGTCCAGCGGAAGAAGTGGGAAAGAAAGACAACCCTCTCATGGGGCCTGGGTGGGGATGAGCTGCCCTCGTCGTGCAGCCGGTGCGATGTCGCCGGAGAGGTATCCGCGCCGCAGCAGTTTGGCGATTTGCTCCTCCTTAACGGTGGAGGCCAACCATTTACCTCCCGCTCCGGACATGGTCGGAGAAGGTTGAGACGAGATGCGCGAACTTGGGCGCTGGAGCTCGAAAGCGGAGATGGATAAGCAAAGGAGGAAGAAGGCGAGGTGAGAAGGTGAATCCTTATCCCTTATATGGGCGGGCGAAGTCTTACGCGCCCCCACCGCCTGGTAAAACTCGCTTATCTCCCAAGCGTCACCATCAATGACGCGTTGGGTTACCCATGCCCGTATTGATGAGAATCCCGGATTAAGGGGAAACACGATCTCTACTTCGACAAGACGTGCCAAGGAAGCCGCTTCCTAAATGCGCTGAGGTGGTAAAGTAAAAACAATTCAAGTAATGGCTTGGTAGTGGTGTGACGTCATGCCACGGAAAACGCCGGAGATTGAACTTGTGTATATATTATTATTCTCTACGGTGGAATGTGGAATTTATTTTGCGTAGCGGACACTATCCCGGTGTTCACAATCTTCTATCATTTGGAGGAGGAACCCGCCTTGCAATGCCAAGCAATATACACGCCGGACTTATCATCATTGAAGCCTGGTTCAAGGGCTCTTGAGGAGTCCTGGATTAGGGGTGTCCGGATAGCGGACTACCATCATCACCGAACTATCATTTGCGGACTATCATCATCGACCGGACTCCAAGACTATGAAGATACAAGATTGAAGACTTCACCCCTGTCCGAATGGGACTTTCCTTGGCGTGGAAGGCAAGCTTGGCGATACGGATATGTAGATCTCCTACCATTGTAACCGACTCTATGTAACCCTAGCCCTCTCCGGTGTCTATATAAACCGGATGGCTTTAGTCCGTAGGACTACAATCACAACAACCCTTACAATCATACCATAGGCTAGCTTCTAGGGTTTAGCCTCCTTGATCTCGTGGTAGATCCACTCTTGTAAACATCCACAATATCAATATCAATCAAGCAGGACGTAGGGTTTTACCTCTATCAAGAGGGCCCGAACCTGGGTAAACATCATGTCCCTTGTCTCCTGTTACCATCCGCCTAGACGCACAGTTCGGGACCCCCTACCCGAGATCCGCCGGTTTTGACACCGACAGTGCCGAAGGTCACCGGAAGCCAGATTTGCCCCAAGGAGCTAGATGACCCTCCTCCTACGCCCGAAAAAGGCCGACTGGGCAGCAGCCGCTCCATGGGTATGCAGAGGAGGTTGAATGTCACAGCCCTAGAGCTTGCTTGTAACTAGTGGCATTGCATCCATGCATCATGTTTAATTTTCATGAAATTTTAAATGGGGATTGCCTAAACCCTAGAATTAAAGGAATTCAAATAGGTTCAACCAAAAATATTTTTCAGTGAATTCAAATGGCTTTACAAAATGTTCATCATTTCTGGAAAAATGCTTTAAACCAGAACCAGAGGTGCTGCACATTTTTCATGTCACATTTGGTCACTGGATTAATTCATAAAGTATTTGCATTTGGGCATTTAAATTTTATATATTATAATAAATGTCCAAATATTCATGAACTGAAATTCTGGTTATTGGAAATAATCCAAATAGTGGCCACAAACAGTCTCATGATTTTTGAAAGTGCATAGGTATTTTTAATAAAGCCCTGAAGTTACAGAAATAATAGAAAACAGAAACAATAAATAAATTAACAGAGAGAGAGAGAGAGGAACCGACCTGGCCCACTTACTCAGAGCCGCCCAGCTTGACCAGCTCAGCCCACCTACCCCGCCACATCGCCTTCCTCTCGCCAGAGAGGCGAGGCGAGGCGTGGCGCGCCCGAGAGCCCGCGACTTACCACCTGCTGCTTGTTGGAGGCACCCGAGGGTGCCACGACACCCCCACCCCCGACCCCCTCGTCCTCTCCCTCTCTCCTCGATCTCTCTCTCTTCTCTAGTCCTCCTCAAGAGCACCACCGGGCGCAGCTGCCGCCACCGACGCTGCTTCGCCCAACCACAGCCCACCTCCCGCCTCGCCGAGCAGCCTGGAGGATCCGCCACTCCGCCCTCGACCCCACCGAGCCACGCCCGCCGGAAGCCCCGCGTCGCCCTCGAGCTCAGATTCAACCTTCGGCCGCCGGCAACCTCACCTTCGATTCGCCCGTCCGAGCCTCCCGATCCCGCTGAGACCACCGTCCGACTACCCTGTGAGCTCCTCGCGCCCTCTCTCTCCCTGCGCTCGATTTCACCGCGTGAGCTGCCGCCTCCGCTAATCCCGAGAACCCGTCGCCGCCCGGCTGTGTCGCCGCCGTGGCTAGAGCACACGACGCGTCGCGTCGAAAGCATACCACCGTGCTCGGCGTGATGCCAAAAGCCCAAAACCCCACCGACCCTCCTACCGCTTGTGGGCGCTGCTTCCGCCGACGCCCGAACTCCGGCCGCCGCCACGAGCTCCGTTCCGGTGAGATCCGGCAACCCCAGGGCCTCCTTCCACCACTGTTGGATGCGGCCGAGTGCCAGTTTTCCAACGGGACCGCCCGCGGCCCAAGCAGCCTCCTGTAGGTGAAACCCGAGCCACTCCGGTGCACACCCGCCGTGGATTTGGTCGCCGGCGATCACACGCCGGTAGGTGATGACGTGGCATCGTCATTAGGTGCTAATTACCAATTTAATTACCCCCTGACCCACTGACACACGGGCCCCACGCCCTTAGTTAACCACAGTTTAAATTCTGTTTAAATTAGACTAACCCACCGGCCCACATGTCGTTTGACTTTGTCAAGCGTGGCGATTGACCACTGTGCCCACCGTCATCCACCCAAACCAGTTCAGTGTCACCGACGTGGATCCCACACGTCGGGTTTGACCTAGACCCGCCTGTTGACCTGCTGAGGTCAGCATGACCTAATGCTGACGCAATAACTCCTTTTCTGGATTTATTTTAATTCAGGAAATTCCAGAAATTATCCTAAACTCCTAAAAATCATATAAATTCAACCGTAGCTCAGAATGAAATAATTTATATATGAAAAATGATCAGAAAAATATGAAGAATCTGTTTATGCCATGATCATGCATGTTTGAACAAGTTAACCTCACTGAATAGGATGAATCATGATTAGGGTAATTTATGAACTAGCATTTGGAGTTGGAGTTTAACCTTGTTTGAATTCCACTTCAATTAACTTGGCTTACTGCTGCATTAGGTAAATTAAGTTCCTTGACATGACATGTCATTCATGTGAATGTGCATTGCATTGATTGTGTTCTTTCTCAGTTGCCGGTGTTTGTCCCCTCTCAGTAGACGACGTTCCGACGATTGTTCGATGACACCGATGAAGAACTATATTATCTTCAGAAGTGCCAGGCAAGCAAAACCCCCTTGTTCATTCTGATATAATCGTACTCTCTCGCTCCTGCTCTATTTTATTGCATTAGGACAACAACGACTCATGTGTTACTTGCTGCGGTAGTTGAACCCCTTTATCCTCTGCATGACCTGTCATTCCACAGTAATTAGATGAAACCCACTAGCATGAGTAGGAGTTGCTTGAGCCATGTTGTGCCTACTCATTCATGCTTGTTTGTCATGCCTGCTACTGCTTAGAGTTGAGTCAGTCCGATTCATCGGGATGAATCGGAGGTGTGAACATGTCCTCTCATTGAGAGCTAAGTGTGTGAACACAATTTGGTAAAGGTAGCGGTGAGAGGCCATGTAGGAGTACATGGTGGGTTGTCTCATTGCAGCCGTCCTCAAGAACTGAGTTCTGTGTTTGTGATCCATGACCAGTTACTACCACGCATTGGAATGCTTAAGTGCCCCTCTCGACTTCTTAACCATCCTTATTCTCTGTCCAGGAGTTGCAACTAGTTTCTGGTGTTTGTAGGATATGTGTTGGGGGTCGTGCGTAGCGCTGACCCTAGGGGTGGCCTATGTTGCGGTAGATACACCGTGGCCCGGTGTACCGATTCGCCCGTTTGGTGTCTCGGGAACCCTGCACACATCGTTCGGGGCCGTTAGTGGAAACCTCGGCCGGACTCCCTGCGGATGGAACCCGAATAGGCAATAAACCTGGACTGGAGACATGAATGTTTAGGTAGGTCGTGGTCGACACCCACGTTGGGCTTCCGCTTGAAGGTTGCCGAGTACATGTCGTGTAAACGGCGGTAAGTGGTGAGAGCGTGTGTGAAGAAGTACACCCTGCGCAGGTTAATATGATCTATTCGAATAGCCGTGTCCACGGAGAAGGACTTCTGGGTTGCCTATATCAGTTCATAGACAAGTGAAAGTGGATACTCTAAAATACGCAAGATAAGCGTTAGTGCTATGGATGGCGTTCTCGTAGGGAGACGGGAGCGGTCCATAGTGGAGTATTGATATGGTGAATATGTGGACTCGTGCGCCACCTCAAAAGAGTTACTTGCAATGTAGTTCAGGATAGCCACCGAGTCGAAAGCTGGCTTGCTGCGTACCAAACTCTACCACCCCTTTTGATAATGATGCATATGTAGTTAGTTCGATGTAAGTCTTGCTGAGTACAATTGTACTCACGCTTGCCTATTTTATGTTTTTGCAGAGAGACGCTGTCTCGCTAGTAGTTCCGCTTGGAATTCGACGCTTAGCTTGTTACCTCAGCTACGATCTTGTGCCCTCGGCAGATCTCGGTAGATAGTCGTGCTTCTCAGCCTTTTTCATTTGTAGATGTCTGTACTCGGACATGTTAAGCTTCCTCTTGTGCTTTGACTTGTATGTTTCGAGTGTTGGGTCATGAGACCCATGTTTGTAATATCTCGCTCCTCGGAGCCTAATGAATAAATATTTGAGTCGAGAGTTATGTTGTGATGCCATGTTGTATTTACACATATTGAGCATATTGTGTGTATGTTTGAAATGCTTGGTATGTGTGGGATCCGACAAACTAGTTGTTTATCCTTGGCAGCCTTTCATATGGGGAAATGTAGTCTCGTGCTTCGAGCGATAGTAGTCCGCTACAGCCCGTTCACGGAGTCCTGCTAGCCCAAAGACTACTGCTTGGACACTTGACTGGCCGGCATGTGTTTCACTTTCCTATGTCTGTCCTTCGGGAAATGTCACTCGGTGATATTCGAGTCCTGCCTAGCCTGCTACAGCCCGGGATACCGGAGTCCCATTAGCCAAAGCTACAGCCCGAATTCATACGTTGATGACCGACATGCTCGATGTGATTCATGTATGCCTGTCCCCATGGGTTAGTGCCGCTTTGGGTTCACGACTAGCCATGTCGGCCCGAGTTCTCTATCATATGGATGCTAGCGACACTATCATATACGTGAGCCAAAAGGCGCAAACGGTCCCGGGCCATGGTAAGGCGACACCCGTGGGAATACCGTGCGTGAGGCCACAAAGTGATATGAGGTGTTACCGGCTAGATCGATGTGACTTGGAATCGGGGTCCTGACATTGAAGGCCTAGACTGAGAGTACGTTGAGGCCGATGCCGCCGTCGATGAGGGTCCTGGAGACGGCGACCTGGCAGATGGTGGGTGTGCAGAGCAGGGGGAGCGCACCCGAGCCGGCCGAGTCGGTGGGGCGGTCTTGAGAGTCGAAGGTCAGCCCGGCCGATGACTCTGTCCGGCCTGAGGGAGCCCCCTGCCGCGTGGAGGCGGCACCGACCCGGCGGACGAATGTCTTGACATGGCGGCTGGAAGGCGGCGCCTGCGAGCCGCCGAGGAGGGCCGCGACGAGTGGGGGAGCCGACGCGAGGGGGCGGGTGACCAGGGAGCCGCGCGGCCCCTCCCGTGAGGTCGCTGAGGAGCGCAGGGACGATGCTTGCTGCCCGTCCCCCGTCGGGCCGATGGCGGTGTTGACGGCAGGTGACGGGGAACGTCGAGGGCGCCCGCCGACGGGAGCTGTCTGGGCGACATGGGAAGCGAAGGCGGCTCGGCGCCCGACGCGGGCCCAACGGGCGTCAGACATGGTTGATGTGGTTGGGGAAGAACGAGGCGACGAAAGGCAGATTCCGGCGCACCCCTACCTGGCGCGCCAAATGTCGGATTTCGGGTTCCGGCTGCACCCTTAAGGTTCAACTCGGGCGCGCTAAGATCCAACCTCCACCGCCTCGCATTTCGCCAATCGCAGGGACCTAAACTACTAAACAGAACTGCACAAGAGACACAAGATTTATACTAGTTCGCCACCGCTGTGGTGTAATACCCTACTCTAGTTTGTGGTTTGGTGGATTGCCTCTTGGGCTGATGAGGAACAGTACAGGGAAGAACAGCCTCGCGAGGGTCTGTTCTTGGCGGGTGATGAACTGCTAGGTGGTGTTCCGTCGCTCTAGCTTGAGGATCGGGTCTCTATCTCTCTCTCTGGATTTCGAATGCCAGATCCCCCCTCTACTATGGCGGCTAGCTCTACTTATATAGATGAAGGCCCTGGGCCTCTTCCCAAATATTGAGCGGGAAGGGCGCCAACAATTGGCCATTTTGAAGGGGAACAGCGGGTACGCTTATCCTGACTAAAGTTGGTCCTCGCCGCCAAAGGCTCACGTAATGACGCCGCTTGGGCTCCACGGTGACTCCTTCCAGCCGCTAGCCGGTCTTGGTCTTGTTGCAATCAAACGGATGCCTTTGCTTGATGCTCTCGCCGCGCTTGCTCCCTTTGCACCAAAGAGGAAAGGAGGACTCATGCTGGTCTGGCGCTCGATCGGGCGCCTTTGGTCGCCATGGCTTGCATCATGGGCACCTCGCGAGGTACCCTGCCTTGAACTCTCCGCCTCCTCATGAGCTAACCTGACGAGGCCGTGCATTAGGAAGCTCCTGGTTGTCCGCCCCGCGAGGCTTGGCCCCTCGCGAGGGTCTTGAGCTTGTGTTGATTAAGATGGGCTGTCCTGGGCCTCCTTTGAGCCACGCCGCAGGCCGCAGGCAGGCAAGTCTGGGGACCCCCGTTCCCAGAACGCCGACACATAGCACAAGACTTTACTACTCAAGCTGCTTTATATACTCATCACCAATATATTGCGGGGTTCATCATGACAGGGGCTTTTGCTCATGGAGCTATTTTTTTCATTAGGGATTACAATTCAGAACAAAATGAGGATAATGTATTGGCAAGAATGTTAGACCATAAAGAAGCTATCATATCTCATTTAAGTTGGGCTAGCCTCTTTCTAGGATTCCATACCTTGGGCCTTTATGTTCATACGATGTCATGCTTGCTTTTGGTACTCCAGAAAAGCAAATCTTGATCGAACCTATATTTTCCCAATGGATACAATCTGCTCATGGCAAGACGACATATGGGTTCGATATACTCTTATCTTCAACGAATGGCCCCGCTTTCAATGCGGGTCGAAGCCTATGGTTGCCCGGATGGTTGAATGCTGTTAATGAGAATAGTAATTCGCTTTTCTTAACAATAGGACCTAGGGATTTCTTGGTTCATCATGCTATTGCTCTAGGTTTGCATAAAACTACATTGATTTTAGTAAAGGGCGCTTTAGATGCACGCGGTTCCAATTTAATGCCAGATAAAAAGGATTTTGGATATAGTTTTCCTTGTGACGGCCCAGGGCGTGGCGGTACTTGTGATATTTCTTCTTGGGACACATTTTATTTGGCAGTTTTCTGGATGTTAAATACCATTGGGTGGGTTACTTTTTATTGGCATTGGAAATATATCACATTATGGCAGGGCAACGTTTCACAATTTAATGAATCCTCCACTTATTTGATGGGATGGTTAAGAGATTACCTATGGTTAAACTCTTCACAACTTATCAATGGATATAATCCTTTTGGGATGAATAGTTTATCGGTATGGGCGTGGATGTTCTTATTTGGACATCTTGCTTGGGCTAGTGGATTTATGTTCTTAATTTCCTGGAGGGGGTATTGGCAGGAGTTAATTGAGACTTTAGCATGGGCTCATGAACGCACACCTTTAGCTAATTTAATTCGCTGGAGAGATAAGCCCGTGGCTCTTTCCATTGTGCAAGCAAGATTGGTTGGATTAGCTCACTTTTCCATGGGTTATATATTCACTTATGCAGCTTTCTTGATTGCCTCAACATCAGACAAGTTTGGTTAATTTAGTTTGTTTTTTTGTACTGTATCAGCACCTAGTTATTACAATCACAATTCTGGACTTTCCCTAGCGCAAGAAAATGATAGTTAAGGACCAGGAGAAGACGGCTTTCATTACTCTGTTTGGAGCCTTCTGCTATGTATCTATGCCATTTGGGCTCAAGAGTGCCCAGGCGACTTATCAGCGGTGTGTACAGAATTGTTCCACAATCAGATTGGGCGCAATGTTCATGGTTATGTAGACGACATTGTGGTGAAGTCCAGAGAGAAGGAAACCTTGATATCTGATTTAAAGGAAACCTTTGATAATCTCCGGGTCTATAAGATGATGCTTAACCCGGACAAGTGTGTATTCGGTGCACCTGCAGGCAAACTTTTGGGATTCTTGGTCTCAAACAGGGGCATTGAAGCTAACCCGGAGAAGATCAAGGCGATTACCTCTCTGGCTAAACTGGCGTGCATCAATGATGTTCAGCGATCAAGGCGAATCGCGTTGTTGCTTTAAGCCGATTCATAAGCGGTTAGGTGAGAAGGCTCTACCATCGACGATGATGAAGAAAATGACACTTTTCTTCGGAGGAGGCTGCCGATGCTGCCTTTGAAGATTTAAAGAGACAATTGACTGAGCCGCCGATTCTCGCGGCTCCCATTGATAAAGAGCCGTTGCTTTTGTATGTTGCTGCTAACTCACGAGCTGTTAGTGTTGCCATCGTGGTGGAGCATAAGGAGGCTGGCAAGGAGCATCCGGTTCAACGGCCGGTTTATTACATCAGTGAGGTGCTCATAGAGTCCAAGCAAAGATATCCGCATTGGCAGAAACTTGTTTATGAGGTGTTCATGGCAAGCCGGAAGCTAAAGCAGTACTTCCAAGGTCATCCTATAACTGTGGTAAGTTCTACCCCCTTGGGGGACATCATCCAGAATAGGGAAGCCACAGGACGAGTCGCCATGTGGGCCATTGAGCTTGGGCCTCACGGTTTGAAGTATATGCCACGTACAGCTATCAAGTCTCAAGCCTTGGTGGACTTTATCAATGATTGGATGGAGTTGCGAGCACCGGAGGAGAAGCCGATAACACGTATTGACTATTCACTTGATGGGTCCAGTAGTTGAAGGCTCGGGGTGGAGTCGTTTTAACTTCCCCCCGAGGTGACAAATTTTGCTATGTGCTCCGGCTTATGTTTCCCTGTACTAAAAATGCAGCTGAATACGAGGCTTTACTCCATGGCCTCCGGATGGCCAAAGAGATGAATTTGAGCCGGGTAAGGTGCTTGGGCGATTCAGACCTCGTCGCTCAACAGGTGTCAGGCACGTGGGACTCCAAGGATCCCCTTATGGCGGCTTATCGTCATGAAGTAGATGCGGTGGCCGGGCACTTCAAAGGTTATCAAGTAGAGCACATTGATCGAAGGAAGAATGAGGCGGCTGATGCTTTAAGCCGGCTGGGGTCTCAGCATAAGGCGGTGCCGCCTAACACCTTTCTTGACGTTTTGCATAACCCTTCTGTCAGAGTGCCTACAGAGGAAGAGCTAGCAGTGCCAGACCCAGAGGCACAGCTAGTGGCGGCTCTCCACGCCATCCCAGATTGGATAGTCCCATATTTGGCCTATATGACCCGGGGAGAGTTGCCTGAGGATGATACCTTGGCAAGACAAATCATCAGGAAGTCCAAATCCATGAAAATTGTTCATGGCGAGTTGCATCACCGCAGCGCCATCATGCGTTTCAACGCTATGTATCGCTTATGGAGGGTCGAGATACTTCGTGAGATTCATGAAGGAGATTGCGGTCATCATGCCGGTTCAAAATCTCTGGTGGCCAAGGCTTTTCGTCATGGTTTCTATTGGCTGACGGCTCATGCTGATGCGGAGGATCTGGTCCGCAAATGTTACGGATGTCAAAAATTCTCACGACGAGCTCATGTGTCGGCTTAAGAATTGAGGATGATTCCAATTACTTGGCCGTTTGCAGTCTGGGGGCTTGACATGGTTGGACCTTTCAAAAGGTCTAAGGATAAGAAGACCCACCTGTTGGTGGCAGTGGATAAATTCACCAAGTGGGTTGAAGCAGAGCCGGTCAGTAAGTGTGATGCAGCCACGGCGGTTCAGTTCATGAAAAAGGTGATCTTTCGTTTTGGCTTTTCAGACAACATTATAACTGATAATGGTACTAATCTCTCCAAAGGTGCGATGGAAGAGTTCTGCAACGAGAGCACATCCGGCTCGACGTTTCAGCTGTTGTTCACCCTCAATCTAATGGTCAAGCAGAAAGAGCTAATCAAGAGATCTTGAAAGGTATCAAACCTCGGCTCTTAGTTCCATTGCAGCGAACTCCGGGTTGTTGGGTGGAGGAGTTACCCTCTGTGCTATGGAGCATCAACACAACGCCTAACAGATCTATAGGTTATACACCTTTCTTCATGGTATACGGAGCAGAGGCGGTTCTGCCAAGTGACATCCGGCATGATTCACCCCGAGTAATGGCTTACGTTGAGGCTGATAATGAAAAAGCTCGTCAGGATGCACTTGACTTGTTGGATGAGGAGCGAGACTTGGCAATAGCCCGTTCGGCGATTTACCAGCAAGACCTGCGCCGTTATCACAGCCGCCGGGTTAGAAGCAGAACTTTTCAAGAAGGCAATTTAGTGCTCCGGCTCATCCAGGATCAGTCTGATATGCACAAACTATCCCCTCCTTGGGAAGGACCTTTTGTGGTCAGTAAAAACCTGAACAACGGGTCTTACTACCTCATCGATGTTCGAGAACAAAAAGATTCACGTAAGTCGGAGGAAAAGGCCCGCCGGCCGTGGAACATAGCTCATCTTCGGCCCTACTATACTTGAGCCACCGGCTCTCAGAATACATATGTTTTTTCCTTTTTTAGCAATGTATATATTATATAAAGCAATAAAGCAGGACCTCTTTTCTTTCCACCCTTAAAAATTTATATATCTTCTTTACCAGGTGGTGGAAACAACCAACAGGGAGCGGATCATACTGAATCCGGCTTTCCCTTTGGTCCGGCTTATCATCATATCTGAATCTAGCCATGGTCACTTGGGGGCTTCCTATTCAAACATAGGTCGTATCCGAACCAAAGAGAACATAGCTGTCGATACCTTATTGATCGGTGTACTGCCAAACCTACTTCGGGGCTTCTTGATCATATTTGAATCATAGCTTAACCCCTTTGGGTCTGATGTGGATCTTATTCGAATCAGCGTCATTAAACAACTCTAATGGTCACTTGGGGGCTTCCTGTTCAAACATAGGTCGTATTCGAACCAAAGAGAACATAGCTGTCGATACCCACTTGATCGGCATCGCCAAAGCCATTGGGGGCTATATGATCGTATCCTAATCTTAGCTTAACCCTTTGAATGGTTCTACCGATCGTATTCAATCGAGGCCTTTGAAAATTAAGTTTACTATTTATTTTACTCGTAAGGGTAAATAATATTAAGGGCCAGTAAACATTATATGTGCCAACTTTCGTGGTTAAGTTTAACTATCCGCTTTTGGGATCACATAAGCGGTAAGGTATGCTTCAAATAAGATGGCAGGTATATTATTATGGTCATGATCATAAACCGCTGTTTTATGATATTTTGGTTCATACTCCGGTTATCACTATTCTATATGACCCGGATGTGATAAGACGCCAAAGGAATTCTGTTTTTGTTTTATACACGTGATAAAGCAAGAAAGTTTTGGACGTCAAGGAACAATTAACATAAGCCGACAGTATATAACGATAGCGGCTTATGACAATATTAAGCACCACAAACATGCGCGAAGGCATGACAGAGTTAAGAGGTTTTTCTACCCTATTACAAGACTCCCCGAGTTTGAATAATGACGCATCATTTTTTCAAAGACATAGCACCAGACGAGTTACTCCTTTGTTGGGCTTGAAGATTCCGGGTTATCCTTCTCCGCCTCTCCATCTGCTGCTTTGTCCTGGAAGGTTGACGAGGTCCAGTCAATGCCGCTTAATGCTTCAAATTCAGCTTCATCATCTATTAAACCGGCTGGTTCAACTTCAGGAGCAAAGGTATGCTTACGAGTTGGAGGAATCAGGCTGACGTCATCATAATGAGGAGTTGGAATCCTCCGGCTCTCGTTGTCGTAACCCGGCTGATACTTGGTAAGATCAATATCATTTCCAATGGTGGTGGCCACAGGACGTACTACTCTCACACAGGTGGTGAAGTATGATTCATCGAATACAGAGCCATCCTCCTTCAAACCGGATATCCAAGAGCAACGCCTGCCAGTGTCTAACTCGAAGCAACGCTTTGGCCCGCTTTAAAGCGGCTATGGCCTCGGCTCTAGCAGATGCCCGCCTAAGCTCCTGAATCTGCTAGTAACACGGCAAGCCGCTTGAGCACATCCCGCAGGAGATAAGGAGCATCATTTGATAAAGCCACAACGGCCAAAGCATCGCCAGACCTGGTGTATAGCTGTTCCACCAGAGTGTACACCGCCTTAAGCTTGATTAGCATATTCTGCTTGAGGTTTGTGCTCCTGGGGCCTGCGTTTATACATATAAGGTAAGCCGGAGATAATAATTGAAATAGTCATCAAAGGAACCATGATGATATTCACGATTATACATAGTAACTTATCGAAGATTGCTGAGACCATTTGAGATATCTGACGCTTTAAGACAGACAGCTCGGCAGTTGCTTCGGCAAGAGTTGCTTCTGCTGTCTCGGCCCGGGTCACAAGTGAGGCCTTTTCATCTGCCCAGATTTTCTTTTCCGCATCAAAATTCTTCTTCAACTTCTCTTGTTCAGAGACGCTGAATGCAAATTTGGAGTTGGCCTTTTGAATTTCAAGTTCTTGGGCTGCCATACGTGTCTTCAGGTCGGCAATCTCTGACTCAAATTGACTGGTGGAGGCCTGCGTTGACGCCGGGTTATAATTAAGGTCATGGTAAGATATCATTAAGTCCCAAGCACTTTGCAAGCAAAGACACTTGACACTTGGGGTCTAATGTATGCTGAAGAAAATTTTAATTTATAATGCTGGATTATGTATATTAAAGTCTCAAGCACTTTACAAGTAAAGATACTTGACACTTGGGGGCTAATGTGTATCGCACGTTCTAAGTTATCATATTATGACCGGGTTAAATATATTTTCTTTTAAACCGGACGAACTAACAGTAAGCAGGTATCTGAGTCTACAAAATATTTATTCATAAGCAGTAGACTTGGGGGCTGGTACAGTAAGTAAGATTCAGGAGAATAGTATGAGTTATACCTCGTGATTTGTGCTGCATTTGTTTCACCATGTCAATTTCCAGGTCGCGGCTGTTATGCACTTGGTTCAGATAGCCTGAGACTATATCACCAATGTTTAAGTGAGCATAATCAGCGATGTCCTGTTTGGTCTTCCGGCGTTCGACAAGTTCTTCCTTGGCAGTACATCTGGCAAGGACAGTACGCCGCCCCGGTTCAACAAACTGGCTTTTCAATATTTCAACCTCCGGGTCAGTCTTCTTGACCGGGCTAGGAATTTCTGGATTATCGGAGCTGTTGAAAGTATCTTCGGCAGGCGGGTCAGAAGATGGCGTTGGAATTTCATATGCTGGTTCAAGAGGTGGTTGATGAGTAGAGGCATCAGGGGCAGTTGTTCCGAGTTCCGGTTCAGTTGCTACCGGGTCTTCGGATGGCTTATTCTTTTTTGCCCTCTTACTGGGCTACACCCGCACGCTGTGGACAAAATGTATGGGTGAGTACAAAATATGAGTAAGGCAAAGCATAAGGATAACAAAAGGTATATTACCTGTGGCAGTCTTGAAGGCGGCATATTGGATTGCATAGACTCACGGAGGAAGTAGAGGTATCCTGATAATTGGAATCAGATGAATTGAGAGGTTGACGAATTAAACCCGCCAAAGGATAAACAGAACGTAAATCAGAGATGACCTCAGTCCGATGCTTCCTGCTTATGTTGGGTAAGCCGGAAGAGAGTTCTCGCATCCTTGCTAGTCCGGTCGCCTCCGGCTTTCAAGCTGTTGTTGCTTCAAAAGAAATTGAGGATCTTGATAAGCTAGAGGATGTGAAAATCTTACTTTCCGGGTCACCCGTCGGATTTTGTGCTTTGGCAAAGGCTCGAGTCGAGGAGATTATAGTTACCTCTTCGCCAGAGCTTGGCTGTTCCTCGTATCCTCCCGAAGGCGGAAATGTTAATAAAGTAACAACAAAGGAGTTAAGAGAGTAAGGATTACCTCTTCCTCATCTCAAGAAGAGTCATCTAATTTGAGCAAATCGGAGGCGGGTTTCTTCTTCTTCAAGTTCCTGCCTTGGCGGCTTTCCTTTCGGTTTTGTTGGCTGCCCTGGCTTGTTTGGCAGCCTCGTGGTCATATTTGACCTTCCAGAAATTATCACCGGCCTGTGGAAAAAGATAAAGAATTATAAGTACAAAGGAGGTAAACATGTTAAAAAATATTTATTAAGATTAGTAACTTACTGCAGGGGCCGAGTTCTTTTTGCAGAAGGGAAGTAAACCGAAAGCATTGCTAATAACAGTGCCCTCCTTCAATAGTGACTGGGTTGTAGCATCCACCACATCATCTGGTAAGTCGTCAGGACTATGACATATTGGGTCGTCTTTTTCGCCTGTATAAGTACACATTAAGCCGGAGCGGCGGCTTAATGGGAGTATTCGCCAAGTGACCCAGACTCGGACCAGATCGATGCCATTTAAACCATTTCCCAGAAGAGCTTTAATCTTCTTGATGGTGGGATTAAGAGGCAGACGTTCAACAATGTTCAGTTTATCCGCCAGCGGATGGTTGGACTCAAGGCGCAGGGTGCGAAAGCCGGGCAGAGGCTTCTCATCAGCCGGAGAAGTGTCCTGACAATAGAACCATGTCTGGTTCCAATCTTTTGGGTGACTCGGTAGCTCAGCATAAGGAAAAAGGCAGTCTCTCCGTCGCTGGATCGAGATACCGCCAAGCTCAAGACTAGGCCCGTTGGCACGCTCATTCCGCCGGTTCAAGTAAAAAGTTCTCTCAACAAAAGCAGACTTGGCTCCTCTCCGTGTACACCTCGCAGAAGACTTGGAAATTGTAAAGATTTGACACGGAATTGGGTCCAATGTCTTGAGGTCTAAGGTCAAGAAATTCAAAACTTCTCTCAAGAACTTTGAGCCGGAGGGCAAATCCTGTTCATGTGATCCGTGAAAACTATCACCTCCCTTCTTTGGGTTGAGGCTTTTCTTCAGATGGGTCAGAACACGATAAGACATGACCTCCTTTTACGCAGATGGCCGACTTCACAAACTCAGCCAGTTTACTCTTAGTGACTGTGGATGGGACCCAGTTGCAGGTTACAGGAGCTTTGGTCGCCTTAGGTTCCATGACAACAGTTGGCCTATTACAAAATAAGGAGTTCCGGTTCAAATTTTAACCCGGGAGAAAATATCCAAATTACTGAAGGTAGCGGCTTACGAAGGGGCCTAATGATATAAGGATAACTGTGCAACAATATTTAAGCCGCTACAAGCATCAAGAGCAGTTCAAAATTTTTAGGCATATGAGAAGTAGGCAAAGTTCACAGATCAATGTTATTCATTTAAGCCGGACACCTGGACAGTTATGTTTAAGGGCATTTAACAGAAGAAGTTTTCCGGGTGATAAAAACAGGTTTCATAATCTTCTGCTAAAATTTGAGATCAAAGGTCTGTTCTGATAAGAAAATTTTCTAGACCTAAAAACTGATGCAGATGTGTTCATAGGCTCGAATGAGGCTTTTATACAGAGAAAGGGATCTGCTTTTTATCCAAGACAAGTGCGAAAATAACTACCGCGGCCATTTTATATCATTCTCAGATCAGAAGAGGCGTCAAAGAGGAAAGCTAACAAGGGTTTGGCTCTAATTGCGATGAACTCTGACGAACTCAAAGAAGCTTTAATGCGGACCTAAGCAAGGAAGGGAAGGGAACTTAAGGATCTGGATGAGCTGCGGAGCTTCGTCGCGTTTCTCTGATCCAACCAGGTTGATGCAGCGGCCTGAGACGGTGAAGACAGGGAGCTCGACAGCGGCGGCGGCGGAGCTCGAGAGGAGGCGAGAGGAAGAAGACAACTGAAAGGAGGAGAATGGGAGACCTAGGTCGCACCTATTTATAAGGATAAGATGGCAGAGACGGCGCGGGAAACGAGGAGATAACAATTATTATCTAAGCGGCCCCGACGCCTCAATTTTCGGAACAGTCAATAAAGCAGAGATTCGTTGAAGGATACGGTGGAATAAAAAAGGAATTTAAGAAAGGATGACATCACGCCGGGTTAACGCGGATCCAGAAGATGACATCATGGCGGGTTAAAGAAAACCTTCTGCACAGTTAGAAGACTGAAAATTTATTCCTTAAAGGTACTTTAAGATTGACATGAACAGGTTCAAATCAATCTTGGGCCTAATGTTGGGGATATAACTATTTGTGTAAGCCGCCCAGGAGGGGCCGGGTTATGCAAAGAAGATTCACCAGAAAGAAGCCCAAGACCAAGCATGAAGATGGAGGTTCAAATAAAGGGCCTAAGGCCCATAGGTGACTTAAGGCCCGTTGTAGTAAACCGCCACAATGGCATGACTTGTATCATAAGGTAGATTTAACTAGTCACCGAGCCGGATACTGTCTATAAGCCGGCCGGGACTCTGTAAGCCGCAGGGCGTCAACCCGTGTATATAAGGGGACGACCTGCTGGCGGCTTAGGGCAAGAAACAACCCATCAAGAGCCGGGCACAGCGTATTCCGCTCCCTGGTCATCGAAATATCAAGCAATACCAACCCAACTAGACGTAGGCTTTCCTTCTCTGCAAGGGGCCGAACTAGTATAAAACCTCTCGTGTCCTTTGTCCCGATTAACCCCTTTAAGCTTCCTAGTTGCGATGGCTCCACGACTAAGTCCTTGTCCCGATTATCACATCGACGCGGCTAATCAACGAGCTATGGAGATGCCCATCAATTGATGTCAATGTGAGGAGTAGGGATTGCCATGCAACGGATGCACTAAGAGCTATAAGTGTATGAAAGCTCAAACTGGAAACTAAGTGGGTGTGCATCCAACTTGCTTGCTCATGAAGACCTCGGGCATTTGAGGAAGCCCATCATCGGAATATACAAGCCAAGTTCTATAATGAAAATTCCCACTAGTACATGAAAGTGATAACTCAAGAGACTCTCCATATAAAGAACATGGTGCTACTCTGAAGAACACGTGTGGGAAAGGGATTGTAACATTGCCCCTTCTCTCTTTTTCTCTCATTTTTTTGTTTTTGTGTTGTTTTGGTGGGCTTCTTTGGCCTCTTTTACTTTTTGTAAAGTCTGGAGTCTCATCCCGACTTGTGGGGGAATCATATCTCCATCATCCTTTCCTCACTGGGGCAATGCTCTAATAATGATGATCATCACACTTTTATTTACTTACAACTCAATATTACAACTCGATGTCTAGAACAAAGATATGACTCTATATGAATGCCTCCGACGGTGTACTGGGATGTGCAATGATCTAGCGTAGAAAAGATATCAAAACGGACAAGCCATGAAAATATCATGCTAGCAATCTTACGATCATGTAAAGCAATATGACAATGAATGCTCGAGTCATGTATATGATGATGATGGAAGTTGCATGGCAATATATCTCGGAATGGCTATGGAAATGCCATGATAGGTAGGTATGGTGGCTGTTTTGAGGAAGATATAAGGAGGCTTATGTTTGACAGTGCGTATCATATCACAGGGTTTGGATGCACTGGCGAAGTTTGCACCAACTCTCGAGGTGAGAAAGGGCAATGCACGGTACCGAAGAGGCTAGCAATGATGGAAGGGTGAGAGTGCGTATAATCCATGGACTCAACATTAGTCATAAAGAACTCACATACTTATTGCAAAAATCTATTAGTCATCGAAACAAAGTACTACGCGCATGCTCCTAGGTGGATAGATTGGTAGGAAAAGACCATTGCCCGTCCCCGACCGCCACTCATAAGGAAGACAATCAATAAATAAATCATGCTCCGATTTCATTACATAATAGTTCTGTCGGCGTTCTGGGAATGGGGGTACCCAGACTTGCCTGCCTGCGGCCTGCGGCGTGGCTCAACGGGTGGCCCAGCACGGCCCATCTTCATCAGCACAAGCTCAAGATCCTCGCGAGGGCCAAGATTCATGGGCGGACGACAGGAAGCTTCCTCAGGCACGGCCTCGTCAGGCTAGCTCGCGAAGAGGCGGAGAGATCAAGGAAGGGTACCTCACGAGGTGCCCATGACGCAAGCCATGACGACCAAGGGCGCCAGGCGGGTGCCAGCCCGCGCAGTGTCCTCATTTCCTCCTTGGTGCAAAGGAGGCAAGCGTAGGCGAGGGTATCAAGCAAAGGCATCCGTTTCGGTGCAACAAGACCAAGACCGTTGCAACGGCAGGAAGGAAGTCATCGTGGAGCCCAAGCCAGCGTCACCACTAGAGCCTTTGATAGGCGAGGACCAACTTTAGTCAGGATAAGTGTACTAGATGTTCCCCTTCAAAATGGCCAATTGTTGGCGCCCTTCCCGCTCAATATTTGGGAAGAGGCCCAGGGCCTCTGCCTATAAATAGGACTAGCCACCCACAGGGTAGAGGGATCTGGAATCCGGCGAGCTTGGTCATATCAAGAGACCAAACGCAGAGAGAGAGAGAGAGAAGCGGCTGAACTCCCCCTTGCAGTTCATCGCACCAGCCAAGAACAGACCCTCGCGAGGCTGTTCTTCCTTGTATTGCTCATCATCAGCCCAAGAGGCAATCCACCACACCACACACTGGAGTAGGGTATTACACCACAATGGTGGCCCCAACCAGTATAAACCATGTGTCTCTTGTGTAGTTCCTTTCATAGTTTAGATCCTAGCGAGGCGGCGAGGTGCAGGTAGGTAGGGGGTGAAATCTCCGCGCGCGCCCCAGTGTTTGAACCTAGAGGGTCTGCCGGAACCCGAAATCCGACAGGGTCACCATACGTGCATGCTACGGGAATCACAAACTTCAAGACAAGTATTTCTACAATCCACAACTACCCACTAGCATGACTCTAATATCACCATCTTTATATCGCAAAACTATTCCAAGGAATCAAACATATCATATTCAGTGATCTACAAGTTTTATGTAGGATTTTATGACTAACCATGTGAATGAACAATTCCTATCAACTCTCTAAATAGATATAAGTGAAGCAAGAGAGTTTAGTTCTTTCTACAAAAGATATGCCCACGCTCTAACAAATATAAGTGAAGCAAAAGAGCATTCTACAAATGGCGGTTTTCTATGTGAAGATAAATAGGCAATCCAAACTTCAAATAATATAAGTGAAGCACTTGAAGCATTCTATAAATCAACCAAGGACTATCTCATACCAGCATGGTGCATAAAAGAAAAGTGAAAACTAAATGCAAAAGACGCTCCAAGATCTGCACATATCACATGAATGAAACGAATCTGAAAACATACCGATACTTGTTGAAGAAAGAGGGGATGCCTTCCAGGGCATCCCCAAGCTTAGACGCTTGAGTCTCCTTGAATATTTACTTGGGGTGCCTTGGGCATCCCCAAGCTTGATCTCTTGCCTCTCTTCCTTCTTCTCACATCGAGACCTCCTCGATCCTCGAGCACTTCATCCACACAAAACTTCAACAGAAAACTCGGTAAGATCCGTTAGTATAATAAAGCAAATCACTACTCTAAGTACTGTTGCAAATCAATTCATATTTTGTTTTTGCATTTTATCTACTGTAATATAACTTTTCCATGTCTTAATCCACTGATATAAATTGATAGTTTCATCAAAACAAGCAAAGTATGCATCAAAAACAGAATCTGTCTAAAACAGAACAGTCTGTAATAATCTGAACATTCACCATACCTCTGGTACTTCAAAAATTCTACAAAAATTAGGAAAAATAAAAAATTGTATAGAGAGACAGTGCAAAAAGTTTCAGAACCATTTGATGTTCCAGTAAAAATTGTAAAATCGTGCACCACAGCCAAAGTTTCTGTCCTACACCGTACAAACCAACAAGCACGGTAAACATCCTAAAGGCAAAACTTGGCAAATTATTTTTATTATACAATGGAATTGTACAAGGGGATAATTATTTTTGTTGAAAAGTTTCTGTAATCAAGATTCACAAAGTTTCTGTGAGCATGAACAAAGTTCAAGGAGCTCCCCCGCTTCAACAATGCTTGTCTCTCTCACTTTGACTTTCCTTTTTTGAAAAAGTTTTGGGTTCCCCTCTTTATTTTTTTGTTAAACTATATAAAATCACTCAACGGAAATAAATGACTCTCTAAAACTTTCGGGTTGTCTCCCTGGCAGCGCTTTCTTTAAAGCCATTAAGCTAGGCATATAGTGCACAAGTAGTGGATCCACCCGGATCCGAAGGTATATCAAAGCCAAATTTAATTAACAATGTGTTGTAATTTAGTAGTGAGCACATGGTAACATATATCATGTAATGAAGAAGTCCAACTCTCTTCCTATGCATCAGCATGTCATAAAAGAACAATTCATGCACACCAAGTAAAGGCCAATGCATAGCATAAGCAGTTTCTTGCAATTTTACCCTGTGGGAAACATTGAGAGGCAGAGATATAGTTCCTCTCTCATAATAGTTGCAAGTAGGAGCAGCAAGCACATGCATATTATATTCATTAAAATCATCATGTGCAACGGTAAAACGCAACCCATCAATATAATCCTTAATAAGGGCAAATTTCTCCGATATAGTTTAGTCGGGAGAATTCAAAAAGATAATAGGACTATCATGTGTTGGTGTAATAGCAACAATTTCATGTTTAACATAAGGAACTATAGCAAGTTCATCTGCATAAGAATAATTCATATTGGCATCTTGGCCACAAGCATAGCAAGCATCATCAAAAAGGGATATTTCAAAGGAATCAACGGGATCATAAGAGTCATCATAGCAATCATCCTTCGGTAAGCATGAAGGGAAATTAAATAATGTATGAGTTGAAGAGTTACTCTCATTAGAAGGTGGGCACGAGTGATAAACCACTCTTCATCCTTTTGTTCTTCGCTCTCCTCCTCATCTTTTTCATCCAATGAGCTCACAACGTCATTATTTCTTCTTCCATAGACTCCTGCGAAATATTAGTCTCTTCTTGGACAGCAGGGGAGTCCTCAATATATGGTTTAACATAGGCATTAGAAGCATAATTATCATAAAAATATTCAAGTATGGCAAAATTTTCAGATTTGTAAAGAGTCGCATCATACTTTTCAATCAAAGAAGCAATTTCATAAGCACCCTTAAATGCAACAAATTCTTCAATTTGTTGAACATCATAGTAATTATAAACAACCTTAGCATAAGAAGATACGATTCCATTATCACTAAACTCACATTGGTAGGGAAGGTGTTTCTTAGGGTCTTCAGAATAACAAGTAAAATCATATAATTCACATAAATTCCAGACATAGCATTGCATAGTATTAATTTGATGCTGTAAAAGTTCCCCTTTTTGAGATAAGCGGTGTCGCACATAATAGGCATGCTCATCTAAAGATTTGCCCTCAACTAAGCTAGTTGGGGTTTCAGCACAAGCACAAAGGGATCAAAGATGATCCAAGTAAAAAGCTTCAGGAGTGTGATATATTTTGAGTGGTTCTTCAACCATTGGTTCAGTAGGTACAACTATTTTTTTGGTATTTTGCGTTTCCTACCCATAACTAAAGATAGAAAACAACTAAGAACAGCAAATAAAATTATTTAGTGATAAAGCAAACAAGCACACATGAGAATATTCACCCCACGCTATGTCTCCCCGGCAACGGCGCCAGAAAAAGGTCTTGATAACCCACAAGTATAGGGGATCAATTGTAGCCTCTTTCGATAAGTAAGAGTGTCAAACCCAACGAGGAGCTAAAGGTAGAACAAATATTCCCTCAAGTTCTATCGACCACCGATACAACTCTACGCACGCTTAACGTTTTCTTTACCTAGAACAAGTATGGAACTAGAAGTACTTTGTAGGTGCTTTTGGGTGCGTAAATAAAAAGTAGGGGATGTTTAGGTAAAGAAACAATAAAGTAAATATAGAGAGTGTGGAAAAGTGGTGGTAGGAGTTGCGAAATTTTCCCTAAGAAATTGACTATGTTACTAGACCGATAGCAAGTTTTATGTGGGAGAGGCCACTGCTAGCATGTCATCCCTGACTTGGAATTCTATGCACTTATGATTGGAACTATTAGCAAGCGTCCGCAACTACTAACGTTCATTAAGGTAAAAACCCAACCATGGCATTAAGATATATTGGTCCACCTTCAATCCCGTATGCATCTATGCTAGGTAGAAGCTTCTGTCACTCTTGCCCTCCAATACATAGTCCTATCAGCATACAACTAACCCTATGGTGTGATCCATGCGCGTGCTCATATGATGGGCACCAAAGGACAGCAACATAACCACAAGCAAATTAAATCAATCATCGCAATTCATCAACCATCGATAGGACAATGAAAATCTACTCAGACATCATAGGATGGCAACACATCATTGGATAATAATACGAAGCATAAAGCACCATGTTCAAGTAGAGGGTACAACAGGTTGTGGGAGAGTGGACCGTTGTAGATAGAAGGGGGAAGGTGATGGAGATGTTTGTGAAGATGGCAGAGGTGTTGGTGAAGATCGCGATGATGATGATGGTGGCCACGGCAGCGTTCCGGCACCACCGGAAGAGAGGGGGAGAGGGGCCCCCTTCTTCTTCTTCTTCTTCTTCCTTGACCTCCTCCCTAGATGGGAGAAGGGTTTCCCCTCTGGTCCTTGGCCTCCATGGAATGGGAGGGGCGAGATCCCCTCCGAGATTGGATCTGTCTCTCTGTCTCTCTCTGTTTCTGCGTTCTGGTATTCTGCCCTTTCGCCATTTCTTATATATCTGGATATCCGTAACTCCGATTGGATTGAAACCTTTGCCAAGATTTTTTTTTCTGAAAATTAGCTTTCTACCGGCCAAAGAAGAGAAGCAACTGCCTTACGAGGGGCCCACGAGGGTCAGGGGCACGCCCAGGGGGGTAGGCGCGCCCCTGCCTCGTGGCCACCTCAGGCACCGTCTCGCGTTGATTCTTCCTCCCATATTTTCGAAATATTCCAAAAATATTCTCCGTCCCTTTTTATTCCGTTTGGATTCCGTTTGATATGGGGTTTCTGCAAAACATAAAGCATGCAACAAACATGAACTGGCACTGGGCACTGGATCAATATGTTAGTCCCCAAAATAGTATAAAAAGTTGCCAAAAGTATATGAAAGTTGTATAATATTGGCATGGAACAATAAAAAATTATAGATACTACGGAGACGTATCAGGCCGCTCTCCTCACATTCTGACCGGTGGGATCGATCCCCACCTCGCCCTCTTGCCATGGAACAAGGTTTCTCCCCAAACCCCTCTCTTTTTGCCTCGTTGTCTTGTCTTTAGGTTTAGGGGAGATGCATGTTGTTCTTGAGATTTTAGGCCAAAGCTTTGCAAGACTAGGGTGTAGGAGAGTAGTAATGCGTAGAGATGGTATTTGGTATGTTGCTCCTTGGTAGATTTGATCAACCGTAGTACCACTCCATTGTCACGGCTGTGCTCAGATCCGTTCTGTCTCGGATCCTACCCCGTGCGGTACTACCGCATCTCCCGTGCGGTAGTACCGCTCCTCCGGGGCGGTACTACTGCGCAAGGCGCGGAAGTAAATTTTTACTTCCGCTCCAGGCGCGGTACTACCATGCCATCCTGGTGCGGTACTACCGTGGCTGGAGCAACAGTAAAAAAAATTAGTTCCGCGGGTCCGTGCGGTACTACCGTTGATGTCAAATCTACCCAGTGGCAATTACCTAATGCTATTTCTCCTTGTTTCACCTGCTTTCTGTGGTCTTTGCATTGATCCTTCTCGCTTTTTTGTGTGTTCTTGTGTTGTGTGTCATAGGTGCTGGCTCTGGTTCCAATGTCCGTCGGTCGAACCCTGTTCGCGACACAGGCTCGAAGCGCCTGCGCAACCATGATGAAGCTCTAGAGGGCTCCAATGCCCCCCCAACGCAGAACCAAGACCACCACCAACAAGCTCAAGGAGCCATCTATGGGCATGGATGAGTTACCACTGGCTGAGTTTGTCACTCGAAGGAAGATCAACCCCTATGTGAATCCCGTGCCAACTTCAGAGGGAATGATTTGTTCTGGACCAAGCAGCAGAATCTTATCTATCTGGATGTGATCAAGGCTAAGCAGAACATCTATGTGGAAGTGCACTGGATTGACATGAATCATATGAGGCAGGATAAGCATCGTGCCTATTTTGGTGAGGCTTTGGATCTGGTGGAGCAGTTTGGCATTGAGTATGTGATCTCTTTCCACCTGGACTTTGACCATGAAATTATGGCTCGGTTCTTTGCTTCGGTCCACTTCCATCCTGTTGAGGAACGTACCATGACCTTGATGACCAATGGACAGCGGATGACTGCTACATGGAAGGACTTCATGGATTTGCTTCAGGTTCTGGATGAGGGGCTCAACACGCCCGTTGGTGTTCGCCCTCATGCCAATCCCGAGTCAGCTAACAAGAACAAGCTTCAGCCCTACTATGTGGAGAAGACGCTTCCCAGTGGCAAGGAGGCATGGGTGCTGAACTCATTCCTTGACATCATGCATTGCATCTTCCGCAACTCCATCTTTCCGTGCATTGGTGACAAGGACAAGGTGCATGCCTATCTCGTGGATATGATGCTCATTTGTGAGGAGGCGCGTCATTCTCAGACGCAACCACTTGATGTCTCGCATATCATGTGGTGCGAGCTTCGGTTTGCGGTGTTCAACCGTAAGGTACCCATCTATGGACTTTACCTGTTTCTTTTGATCATGAAGACTTGGGAGAAGCTCTATCCTGGTGACGAGTTTGTTGCCCCTGACTAGATTCATCATGAGCCCATCAAGCTCCGCATCAAGACCCAGTGGGCCAACACCACTACCCATGCTGAGGCAGCAGCTGCATAGATGGATGTGGATGAGGATGAGATCGAGGAGGAGGACCCTGATGAGGACAGCTCTTATGGCTACTCGCCTTCATCTTCTGAGCCTTCTTGGGCCAAGAAGCTGAAGAACAAGATGAAGGCTCTGTTCTACATGCAGGCCAAGGGGCAGTACATGTCACATGTTGCTCAGAAGGGGAGTCACCGGTGCGACAAGAGGATCTTGAGGACGTTTGGCAAGGAGGTCTCCAGCGGGTCCAAGAAGCACATCACCCCAGAGGCAGCTTGGATGGCAAAGCAGGGCTACAAATGGACTGATTCTGAGGAGGAGAAGGAGGAGACCATTCCCACTACCGAAACCGATGAGGAGCGTGACGAGTGATCGTCTCAGCCTGAGCTACCACCTGTGTCGTAGGTGTCCTCTCTACCTTTTTGGTGTCTCGATGCCAAAGGGGGAGAGAGTGTAGGATTTGCGATTTGCGTCTTGTGTCGTGTTGTTTCGCTTTGGCGTTTTGCTTTCGTTCTGTTGGCCCTCGTTTGCTTTGGTTTGGCTTGTGCCCGTAAGACCAAGTTCCTTATCATATGGTGTAAGACATATGCACTCTAGCGTACCTTATTGTCTTTCATATCAAGTTCCTTTACTTTATGTTCATAGTTATTATCTTTCCTCCTTGCTTAGTGTTAACTATATTGTAGCAAGATATGCCTTGACTATAAAATATAAGGGAAGGGTTGATCCTAGTATGTGTGTCGTGCAGTCCAAAGCATTTCTCTAGAAAGCACACATCTAGGGGGAGCCCGTCTATATTTTATAGATGTGGGGTTTGCCTATGTTTTACTTTATATCCCTATGTGCAAGTCCCGTATTGTCATAATTCTACCAAAAAGGGGGAGATTGTAAGGGCATATTTATCCCTTAGTTGTTTTGGTGATTGATGACAATGCGTTTGCGGACTAATCGTGTGCATTGAGCATTTCAGACATATCATGACTAGGCATAAGAAGATTTGGTGCCCCTCGAAGACTATTGAAGACGGCGTTTCTCTACGTTTCTTTTCGGTGGATTTGAGTAGTAGGAAAGCCATACTATTAAGAGGGGGTCCGCGTTGGAAAGGTTCGGGTGGAATCAACATGTACACGTCTGTTCCTTTTTGCAGCACCTTTCCTTTGGCACTTTCGGGAATCCTCCATTTCTCTGTGTCTCTGCAAAATGAAGGACTCCTAGTGTTGCTGATCTGGGGCATGCGGTAGTACTGCTCTTCGGAGCGGTAGTACCGCAGGTCCTTGCGGTAGTACCGCAGGCGCTCACGGTAGTACCGCTCCTTGGGATCGGTAGTACCGTGGCCTCAGGCCAGGCGTAGCCCCTCGAGCGGTTGTAGGGGCGTATGTAATTTTTTACATCCGCGCCCTATGCGGTAGTACCGCTCCGTTGGCGCGGTAGTACCTTGTGCCATGGCCAAGCACAGCAGCATGAGCGGAAGTAGGGGTGGATGTAATTTTTTTCATCCACGCCCTACGCGGTAGTACCGCTCGAGGCTTGCGGTAGTACCGTGTCGGATTTTTGCATAGATCAAAACTCAGTGGAAGTAGCCACGGATGTATTTTTATATGTCCGTGCCTTGCCAGTCTAGTCTAACCCTGCCTGGGGGTAGTACCGCAAGGGGGAGCGGTAGTACCGTGCCAGCGGCACTACCGCCCTCGGCTCCTATGCTACAGGCCTGGGCTAGCTCCTACCGCGCCAGCGGTAGTATCGCAGGGCCTTGCGGTAGTACCATGAGCTCGTGCGGTAGTACCGCTCGTCGCGGACTGAGTTAGTGGATAACGGTTGGATTTGTTCTTTCACTATATAAGGGGAGTCTTCTTCTCCGAGTTGACTACCTCTTCCACCCCCAAGCTCCATTGTTGCTCTAAGCTCCATTTTCTCCCGATCTCTCTCTCTCTCTAGCCAATCAAACTTGTTGATTCTCTAGGGATTGCTTGAGAAGGCCCCGATCTACACTTCCACCAAGAGAAATTTGATTCCCCCCACTAATCCCTTGCAGATCTTGTTACTCTTTGGTGTTTGAGCACCCTAGACGGTTGAGGTCACCGCGGAGCCATATTCCATTATGGTGAAGCTTCGTGGTGTTGTTGGTAGCCTCCAATTAAGTTGTGGAGATTGCCCCAACCTTGTTTGTAAACGTTCAGTCGCCGCCTCCAAGGGCACCAATAGTGGATTCACGGCATCTCGCATTATGTGAGGGCGTGAGGAGAATATGGTGGCTGATACGTCCATTTTGCATCATGCTTTTATATCGATATTTATTGCATTATGGGTTGTTATTACACATTATGTCACAATACTTATGCCTATTCTCTCTTATTTTACATGGTTTTACATGAAGAGGGAGAATGCCGGCAGTTGGAATTCTGGGCTAGAAAAGGAGCAAATATTAGAGACCTATTCTGCACAACTCAAAAAGTCCTGAAACTTCACGGAAGTTATTTTTGGAAATAATAAAAAATACTGAGCGAAGAAAATACCATAGGGGACCCACACCCTGGGCACGAGGCTGGGGGCGCGCCCTACCCCCCTGGGCGCACCCCTGCCTAGTGGGCCCCCTGATGGCCCTCCGGTGCCCATCTTCTGCTATATGAAGTCTTTCATCCGAGAAAAAATCATAAGCAAGCTTTCGGGACGAGACTCCGCCGCCACGAGGCGGAACCTTGGCGGAACCAATCTGCTGGGGACACTTCCCTCCGGGTGGGGGAAATCATCGCCATCATCATCACCAACGCTCCTCTCATTAGGAGGGGGCCAATCTCCATCAACATCTTCACTAGCACCATCTCCTCTCAAACCCTAGTTCATCTCTTGTATCCAATTCTTGTCTCTAAGTCTGAGATTGGTACCTGTAGGTTGCTAGTAGTGTTGATTACTCCTTGTAGTTGATGCTAGTTGGTTTATTTGGTGGAAGATCATATGTTCAGATCCTTTATGCATATTAATACTGCTCTGATTATGAACATGAATATGCTTTGTGAGTAGTTACGTTAGTTCATGAGGACATGGGGGAAGTCTTGCTATTAGTAGTCATGTGAATTTGGTATTCATTCAATATTTTGATGAGATGTATGTTGTCTCTCCTCTAGTGGCGTTATGTGAACGTCGACTACATGACACTTCACCATTGTTTGGGCCTAGAGGAAGGCATTGGGAAGTAATAAGTAGATGATGGGTTGCTAGAGTGACAGAAGCTTAAACCCTAGTTTATGCGTTGCTTCGTAAGGGGCTGATTTGGATCCATGTGTTTCATGCTATGGTTAGGTTTACCTTAATACTTCTTTTGTAGTTGCGGATGCTTGCAATAGGAGTTAATCATAAGTGGGATGTTTGTCCAAGTAAGTACAGCACCCGAGCACCGGTCCAACCACATATCAAATTATCAAAGTACCAAACGCGAATCATATGAACGTGACGAACACTAGCTTGATGATAATTCCCATGTGTCCTCGGGAGCGTTTTCCTTCATATAAGAAATTGTCAACGCTTGTCCTTTGCTACAAAAAGGATTGGGCCATCTTGCTGCACTTTATTTAATTTTGTTACTTGTTGCTCGTTACAAATTATCTTATCACAAAACTATCTGTTACCTATAATTTCAGTGCTTGCAGAGAATACCTTGCTGAAAACCGCTTATCATTTCCTTCTGCTCCTCGTTGGGTTCGACAATCTTACTTATCAAAAGGACTACGATAGATCCCCTATACTTGTGGGTCACCAAGACTCTTTTCTGGCGCCGTTGCTGGGGAGTGAAGCGCCTTTGGTAGGTGGAATTTGGTAAGGAAAAATTTATATAGTGTGCTGAAATTTACTGCCACTTGTTACCATGGAAAGTAATCCTCTAAGGGGCTTGTTCGGGGTATCTTCACCCCGACCAGTAGAGCAAAGAGTTGCTCCTCAACATACTGAACCTACTAAAATGAAAATGTTTACTTTGAAATTCCTTCGGGTATGATAGAGAAAATGCTAGCTAATCCTTTTGTAGGAGATGGAACATTGCATCCTGATTTACACCTAATCTATGTGGATGAAGTTTGTGGATTATTTAAGCTTGCATGTATGCCCGATGATGTTGTCAAGAAGGTCTTCCCTTTATCTTTGAAGGGAGATGATTTGACATGGTATAGGCTATGTGATGATATGGGGATCATGGGACTACAAGCGATTGAAATTGGAATTTCATCAGAAGTTTTATCCTATGCATCTTGTTCATCATGATCGTAATTATATATATAATTTTTGGCCTTGCGAAGGAGAAAGCATCACTCAAGCTTGGGGGAGGCTTAAGTCAATGTTATATTCATGCCCCAATCATGAGCTCTCAAGAGAAATGATTATTCAAAAAATTTATGCTCGGCTTCTGACAACAATCGCACCATGCTCGATACTTCTTGTACTGGTTCTTTTATGATGAAGACTATTGAATTCAAATGGGATTTATTGGAAAGAATTAAGCGCAACTCTAAAGATTGGGACCTCGACAAAGGTAAGGAGTCAGGTATAAAACCTAAGTTTGATTGTGTTAAATCTTTTATGGATATCGATGTTTTCTGTAAATTTAGCACTAAATATGGACTTGACTCTGAGATAGTAGCTTATTTTTGTGAATCTTTTTCTGCTCATGTTGATCTCCCTAAGGAGAAGTGGTTTAAATATAATCCTCCCATAGAAGTAAAAGTAGTTGCACCTATTAAAGTTGAAGAAAAGACTATCACTTATAATGATCCTATTGTCCTACTGCTTATGTTGAGAAACCACATTTTCCTGTTAGGATAAAAGATCATGCTAAAGCTTCAACTGTGGTTCATAAAAGCAATATTTGAACCTATACACCTCCTAAGCAAGTTAAAGTTGAACCTAATATGGCTATTGTTAAAGATCTCTTGGCTGATAATATTGATGGGCATGTTATTTATTTCTGTGATGAGACTGCTAGAATTGCTAAACCTAGTGCTAAAGATAAACATAGACCTGTGGTAGGCATGCCTGTTATTTGTGTTAAAATAGGAGATCATTGTTATCATGGCTTGTGTGATATGGGTGCTAGTGCTAGTGCAATACCCATTGACTTATACAAAGAAATTATGCATGATATTGCACCCGCTGAGTTAGAAGAAATTGATGTTACCATTAAGCTTGCCAATAGAGATACTATATCACCAATTGGAATTGTTAGAGATGTTGAAGTCTTGTGTGGGAAAACTAAATATCCTGCTGATTTTCTTGTTCTTGGTTCCCCACAAGATAGCTTTTGTCCCATTATATTTGGTAGACCCTTCTTAAACACTGTTAATGCCAAGATAGACTGCAAAAATGATGTTGTTACCATTGGTCTAGGTGATATGTCTCATGAGTTTAACTTTTCTAAATTTCGTAGACAACACCGCGAAGAGGAATTGCCTAGTAAAGATGAAACTATTGGTCTTGCTTCTATTGCCATACCTCCTAGTGATCCTTTAGAACAATATTTGCTAGACCATGAAAATGATATGTTTATGAATGAAAGAAGGTAAATAGATGAAGTGTTCCTTAAACAGGGACCTATTCTGAAACACAACTTGCCTGTTGATATCCTAGGGGATCCTCCTCCACCCAAGGGTGATCCCGTGTTTGAGCTTAAACCATTGCCTGATACTCTTAAATATGCTTATCTTGATGAAAAGAAGATATATCTTCTTATTATTAGTGCTAACCTTTCAGAGAAGGAGGAAGAAAAATTATTGAAAACTCTGAAGAAGCACCGTGCTGCTATTGAATATACTCTTGATGATCTTAAGAGCATTAGTCCCACTCTATGCCAACACAAAATAAATTTGGAGAAAGATGCCAAACCAGCTATTGATCACCAGCGACGGCTGAATCCTAAGATGAAAGAAGTGGTAAGAAATGAAATATTAAAGCTCCTTGAGGCAGGTATAATCTAACCCGTTGCTAATAGTCAGTGGGTAAGTCCTGTCCATTGTGTCCCTAAGAAGGGAGGTATTACTGTCATTCCTAATGATAAAGATGAATTGATTCCGCAAAGAATTATTACAGGTTATAGGATGGTAATTGATTTCTGCAAATTAAATAAAGCTACTAAAAAAGATCATTACCCCTTACCTTTCATTGATCAAATGCTAGAAAGATTATCCAAACATACGCATTTTTGCTTTCTAGATGGTTATTCGGTTTCTCTCAAATACCGTGTCACCGATGATCAAGCTAAGACCACTTTTACTTGCCCTTTCGGTACTTTTGCTTATAGACGTATGCCTTTTGGTTTATGTAATGCACCTGCTACCTTTCAAAGATGAATGATGGCTATATGCTCTAACTTTTGTGAAAATATTTGTGAGGTTTTCATGGACGATTTCTCCGTTTATGGATCCTCTTTTGATGATTGGTTGAGAAACCTTGATCAAGTTTTAAAGAGATGTGGAGAAACTAATCTTGTCTTGAATTGGGAAAAGTGCTACTTTATGGTTAATGAAGGTATTGTCTTGGGGCATAAAATTTCTGAAAGAGGTATTGAAGTTGATAAAGCTAAAGTTGATGCTGTTGAAAAGATGCCATGTCCCAAGGACATCAGAGGGCAGGGCAGATAAGATGCAGACTAATGCTAGACAATCAACTATTTCGCAATGCATGTATAGTAATACCACCACCATCCGTTATTAATTGTCGCTCAAATGGATGTATCTAGCACTATTAAGTTCTAAATACATCCAATTGATCAACAATTAATTAAATCTGAAGGGAGTACATGACAACAGGTACTTACATGAGCAATCCAAAACTTCATAACCATTGTGTTAATTCTACATTTATCTAAGAGTAAATATAGATCTTATAATTTCAAGCAAAGGAAGGATAAAGAAGCGAACATTTACAGTGATGCTACATAATCAAACAACAATGAGTGTAAGTATGCTGACAAAGAGCAAGAGGTACTGACAAGAGCAATGCAAAGCCTAGTATAGTCGTGAGATCCTATGATCCTTTGAGCAAAGAGATTCATCTGAAATTAGTTTTCATACAAGAGAGAAGGTAAGGCACATGCAGAAATTTAGGAGTTCAAATTTTGAATTGATATCATAGACAGTACCTGACGTTGGGCTGTCAGCAGTTCTAATAGGGGTTTGGCCACTGTAGTAGGGGTAAAGTCTGTTACAGTTGGGCCTGTGTTTTCTGTGGCTGCTGATCTATCTGATTTAACAGGTATCACTACCTTTTCCAAATACTTAGTTTGTACTCCTTGAGGATCTACAATCACCATGTTCCTTTTGGACATCTATTACGAAAGAACAACATTTGACTGGAAAGACATAGTATGACGACACATGGAATAGGTACAGAAAATGGATAGGTATGTCATATACTCATATATGATGCTTAAACTAAGCATATGGTGTAACAAAGTAGAAGTAATGCAAGAGGTCAGATGCGAAATATGTGCGACCAATACAACCTTGCCAAGTTAGAGCATGCACCTTGATGGGTGAATAAGATAGGTCATCCTCCACCATGCCAAGTTTTTTAGCCAGTGGATCGTTCCGCAATATTCCTCTCGTCGCCCATTCTCATATTCATTTTGATAATGTTCAATACGACATGCATGAAAACATAAAAACAAGTGAGATTATCTTTGTAATGCAGAAGTGATTCTAATCCAATACTTCCTCCCTGTAAACCCCTTTGTGCTATATCTGCAACTTCTAAGAGGTGCCATGCATGCTGTAATTTGGTGTGTGCATTAATATAATGTGGCCTACTACTCAAAATATGAGAGTTCCAGAAGTGATGATACTTCGCAGATGACAGCTTCAACATATAGTAAAGAAGAACAAGTCGACCTGACCTGACAGATTCAAAATATACTAAGGGAGAATAACTCGACCTGACCAGTCGACCGTAAGAGAAGAGGATCATCTTAAAGAAGAGTAGAAGAGCAAGCAGATTGAAGATATTACAAGTCTTTCTATACAATGTCGGTTGGCCACCCATGATGAACCAGAGCGCATAGGGAAATACTATTCCTTCTCCATATGTGGCTCACATGCATTTCGAAACTAAGGTAGGAACATTTAGCTGACCAATTAAATATCTCTTAGTTTTACTAATATCAGCATAATATCAGATTTTAATTTGTACAACTAAGCTTGTTTAGCTCGATGGGTGGAGCAGTGCTATTACGACACGAACCACGTACGCTGATCGTGGTCATCATAAAATGGGGAAACCGTAAGCATGATGAGTATAGTGTTGACCGTGGCAGTGGGATGGCAGATCTGAAGCTGCAAACCGCGCAAAGGGTAGTTAGCAACCAATATTTGCTTTGAAATAACAACTAAGATTTGGTATGAACAAGAAAGTACAGTCAGCAAGTGACAAAGAAATGCAATTCTGCTGTCTCTCTATATGTCACGACATGCATTTGGAAACTCAAGTGGGACCTTTAGCTAACCAATTAAATGTGTCTGTTAACTAATATCAGTATCATATCACAATCATATTTGAACAACTAAGCTTTGGAATTTTGAGTGTTGTGTTGTTTAGCTTGAAGGGTGGAGTAATGCTAGTATGAAGAAAGCACCTACGCAGACCATAGTAGAGTAGATAAAAGGGGAAAGCCCTAAGCATCAAGAGTAAAATCAGGAAAGTGGAACTAGCTGGACCAGTGGGTGGCGCACATGCTTTTCGAAATGAATATAGGAACATTAGGTGACCAATTAAACATTCTCTATTTTAGTAATATGAGCATCATATCAGATTCACATATCAACACGTAAGCTTTGGAATTATGAGTGGCATGTTGTTTCGCTTGATGGGTTGAGGTCTTGAGGAGCAGTGCTAGCACGACACGAAACAGGGAAGCACCTACGATGATGGTAGTGAATATAAAGGGGGAAACCATAAGCTTTACGAGTATAGTGACCGTGACATGGCGGATCTGAAGGTGCAAACCGGACAAAGCTACTTCGCAACCAATGTTTGCATTCAACTAGCCAGTACGATTTGGTACGGACAAGAAAAGTATAGTAAACAATTTAAGATCTATTTTCCGGGTGAGATCAATAACTTAAGCACATACGGAAGAGTACCACCTCTCTTGCGACGCCGTGCAGGCCCCTGCTGATACGTTGAGGGTGCTGCGGGTGCGATGGCTGTCGGCGGCGGGGAAGAAGACTTTAGATGGCAGACGGCCGGGTTGGGGGATAAATCCTGTTGCCGTGGACGAGGCGGTCGTAGGAGCGGCAACATCAAAGTGGACGATGGCTCCGATGAAGCGAGATGACGCGATGAAAGGATCCTGGTCCGGCGTCGTGGATGAGAGACGTCCATCTCTTGAAGTGGACGACGGGGTAGGGGTAGCGGCTCCGGCAAGGTGGAGGATGGGGGTGGCGGACGGAGGAGGCTGGTCGCAGTGGGGAGGTTTTCGTGGCGCCGACGGTGTATGGATGGGGAAATGGAGGGGGAGGGGGATCTCAAACTATGGGACGCGCTTGTCTAAAATGTGGGAAAGTTACGAACTTATCCCCCGTTTAAAATTTCGGACATCACGTCGGTTTGGGATAGGAAGGTAATCTCACATCTCCCAAATATTTGCCGGTAACGATATCGGGCGAGGAGAGGGTGTTTTGCCGCCCACGGTTGGCGCCCATGGTGTATGAACGGGGCTGACAGGTAGGGCGGTTGTGTCACGTCTGAGGGAAGTTACACATCTACCCCTATTTAAAATATTAGCCTACATCGATTTCGGACGAGGATAGTTTGTTTTGCCGCCCACTGTGGTCGAATGGGGAAATGGAGGGAGAGACACATGTCTTTCGGACGAGCTTGAATCAAATGTGTTTTGCTGCCCACGTTTGGCGCCCACCGTGTCTGAATGGGCTCGGAGGCCGTCGTGTCACGTCAGATTGAAGTTACTAGTCTACCCCTATCGACAGCAATGTAAATCCGGTCGATAAGGATGTCAAGTGTCAGGGGTAGACAGTAATTTCCATCTCGCAAACACTTGCTTCGGATAGCCCACAAATGATAGTGGGTGTTTAGCCGCTTCGTTCAAAACTTGGGAGAATTAGCATTCATGTTTGCCCTGGGCCCTGGCAACTAAATCCAAATCCAATTTTTATTCGATTACGAATATCCACAGATAACTCTACGTTTTGTTATTTATTTCTTCAAAACAACAGCAAAGATTTATTCCACCTTTATATATGATTATGATTTATAAATGCCGTGATCTTTGAATTCAGTAGGTTGGATACACTTTGAGTCAAACAGTTATTTCATCCAATACAATATGCTCACACGAAAAACAGTTCACCTTATGTCAATCATACAAGTACTGATGATTACCTCGCCTAAAAAGTTCGGATCATTACAACACGTGGACAATATCGGTGTCAAAACCGGCGGATCTCGGGTAGGGGGTCCCGAACTATGCGTCTAGGCGGATGGTAACAGGAGACAAGGGACACGATGTTTTATCCAGGTTCGGGCCCTCTCGATGGAGGTAAAACCCTACGTCCTGCTAGATTAATATTGATGATGTGTGTTACAAGAGTAGATCTACCACGAGATCAAAGAGGCTAAACCCTAGAAGCTAGCCTATGGTATGATTGTTGTTCGTCCTACGGACTAAAACCCTCCGGTTTATATAGACACCGTATAGGGTTAGGGCTACACAGAGTCGGTTACAATGGTAGGAGATCTACATATCCGTATCGCCAAGCTTGCCTTCCACGCCAAGGAAAGTCCCATCCGGACACGGGACGAAGTCTTCAATCTTGTATCTTCATAATCTTGGAGTCCGGCCGATGATGATAGTTCGGCTATCCGGACACCCCCTAGTCCGGAACTCCCTCAGTAGCCCCTGAACCAGGCTTCAATGACGATGGGTCCGGCGCGCATATTGTCTTCGACATTGCAAGGCGGGTTCTTCCTTCGAATAATTTATAGAAGATTGTGAACACCAGGATAGTGTCCGGCTCTGCAAAAATAAATTCCACATACCACCTTAGAGAGAATAATATTACACAAGATCAATCTGCTGACATATTTTGTGGCGTGACGTCGCACCACTACCAAGCCTTTATTCAAATTGTTTTACTGTTCCACCTCGGTAGCGTTTAGCGGCGGTTTCCTTAGCACGTCTTGTCGAGGCAGAGATCATGTTCGCCTTATTCAGGATTCCCATCAATACGGACGTGGGTAACCCAACCGCGCCATTGATTGTGGCGCTTGGGAGATAAGCGAGTTTTACCGGGCGGTGGGGACACATGTTTTGTCCGCCCATATAAGGGATAAGGATCAACCCTTTTACTGCGCCTTCTTCCTCCTTGGCTTATCCATCTCCATGAACTTCGAGCTCCAGCGCCCAAGTCCGCACTTCTCACCTCAACCTTTTCCAACTATGTCCGGAGCGGGAGGCAAGTGGATGGCCTCCTCCGTCACGAAGGGCAGATCCGAAGCTGCTGCGACGCGGATATCTGTCCAGCAACATCACGCATCGGCTCCACGACGAGGGAGAGCTCGTCCCCAACCCGAGGCCCCATGAGAGGTAGTATTTCTTCCCCATTTCCTCCATGGACTGGGCTTCCCTTCATCCCTTCATCCGGGGCTCATGTTCTACTACGCCTAGATTTCCATGATCGGCCCGAATTTCATCCTCAACATCTCGGCGTTTATCGTGGGTATGCGAGGCATTCCTCGCATCCAGCCCCACTTCGCTTGTGGCTCAAGACCTTGATGTCAAGCGAAGGTTGTGAAGGGCAGCCAAGCGGAGTCTTGAGGCGCCATGGTGGGCAGGATGTCCCACGTTACGTGTTGGAGGGTACTTTCGTGGAAACCATCAAGGGGTGGCAATCGGGGTGGTTCTACATCACCGAGCAGCGTGACCCTGATTGGGCAGCGACCCCAATTTAGATCTGTATTCCCACGGCTCTCCTCCCGGAAAGAGAATGGCGAATTTGGGGATTCGAGGAGCTGACGGACTCAAGCACGTATCCGAGTGGTGGACAAGAAGCTCAAGCTTGTCAACGTAGTCGAGTCATGCTCATCCGCGGATTCTCCGTACCAACAGCGGGCTTTAATATGTGGGAGTTTGATCGGCGCAGCACCGGACCCTGGCGGGCTCTTGACACTACGTCGAAGATGTCCGGAAGGTGCTGTTCAAGGCGCCAAGCTCCGCATCCGCTACCAAGATCGCGGATTCGCTCGCATGATGTCCAGGTGACGGGTAAGTGATTTCACCACTTGTTTTCCATAGTTTGGCTCTATGGGATCTAAACTCCCTTGCCTTTGATAGGAATGGTTGGCGAAGGCGAATGGATTACTGTCTAGCCCCATTGCCGGAGGACCCAGCGGACGCCCGCCTAACGAGGGTTCTTGGCTCCGGCACCCGTGGTGCCGGAGAAGAAAACCAAGAAGGCGGCCACGGGGACTCGGAAGAGTTCCGTTTTCAGGTGCTATCGGATGATGAATCCGAGGCCGACTCCTCCACCAAGGTGAGGGGAGAAGAAAGCCTCTCCCAGTGAAGGAGAAAAAAAGGAAGGCCTCCCCAACAAGGGAGGCGAAGAATCAAGAAGGAAAAACTCTTCCTCCGGACTGCTCCGCGGCGCCAATGGACGACGCAGCGAAGACGGCATCAAGGGCCAAGCCCTGGCGAGATCGTAAGTATCCGAACTCCCGAATAACCTCAAAGTTTTGTTTTATACATAACGTCTTTCTAATGCCGCATACAACCCTGCAGTCCGCCCAAGGATGATCTTCCCGTTTCGTCGAGCGGGTCCTTGGGTGCGTCGGATATGGATTCCCTTCCAACTGCCTCCACCCTCGTGCCGCCGACGACGCCGAGGTGGGATCGAAAAGGACCCACCAGGAGGGAGGCCCGGAGGTGTCGCGGACACCCTCCCGGACTGTGCGCCGGACTCAGCCCGGAGGCGCGGTGGCTCCAGTCCGGAGGCGACCCCCCGTCGTAAGAAGGGCAAGACCGATAAGCCGGCTGCCTCCGTCCAAGCTGGAGGTGCGGATAATTCTGGGCGGCTCAATGGCGCCTCCATCGAAGAAGAACACCGCCTTTATTATGAGTGCGGTGATTGAAGGTTCAGCTTGCCAAGAGCGGGCTGACCGAAGCTGTAATAGCCTTCTAGCAGGCTTTGAGGTAAAATTTCAATATATGTAAATGGTACCACATAGGCGGTAGCCCCGATGCTCGGTTCGGTGTTGAAAAAGAAAAGCGGATGAGGATCTTTAGAAAGATAAGCGCAGGAGTCATAAAAAATATGTCAATATGGGATTGCACGCCTTGCCTTGACCTCCGCCCGCCTTGATCATGGAGGTCAATAATTTGAAGAAAAACCTCGGCGGTCCGAGAACGAGCTCGGTCATGCCAAGAAGCAGCTTGAGGAAAAAGAAGGTGAGTAATACCTTATGAATATTGTACCTTCTGAGAAAAGGATTTGGTTGCAAGAAAAATGACAAGGATAACGTGGGTATTGTAGGGGCCACTAACGAGGTGGCGACCACGAAGGAGGCGGTGGCAGCGAGCAACGTCTCGGCCGCGAACGCACCGAGCGAGAGAAGTAGGAGGCGCGGGTGGCGGAGGTACAGCAAGAGCTCCGTGGATCTCGTGAAAAACATGAGAACTTGGGCGTGACTCAAAGACTCGAGAGTCTCGAGCTTGCAACGGCTCTTGAGAGTGCCAAAGCCGCTAAGGCGAAGCCTACAAGGCCCTCCAGAGATTGAGGCGGTGAAGAAAATAGCAGGTAAGGCATTTTCATGCGAGTAAGCATGTAGTGTTAATTACCTGTTGCTTACCCGAATCGGAGCTCTCGAGGCGTTCGCAGATCTTCCTCATGGCGTGTCTGCTGCTGCCGCATTATCCGGGCGAGGAAGGGAGCTCGGCGGAGAAGGTCTTCGGTCTCGATATCTTTGAGGCGGACATCCAGTGCCCTTAGCGACCAGCTGAAGCAGCTGGTCGAGCTCCTAAGGCGGCGAACAGGCCATGAAGGGCCTCATAGTTGGTGTGGCCTAAGGAGGCCATGCACAGGAGCTACTTGGCCTGGTCGCGGCGGCTGGTGGATGCGTGCCGTGGGTTGAAGTTATCAAGCATTTCGCTTGTATCGAGGTGCCCATCGGGCCTTGCCCGCGCAAAGGTGCCTTTGGGCAAGATGGATGCCCGAAGCTCGTGGCGGACCCGCCACCGGAGGGCAAGGAGCATCGCACGCCGAGATGTATTATAATAGTGTCTTTGAAGGGCGCCCGCACTATTGCGGTGAGTGTTCCAAAGATGTAATATTTGAGTAGACTAGCATTTTGTTATCCTGTCGCTGAAAACTTAGTTCATATCGCTAAGCAATGCTTGTTAATTTAAAATATTATCTTACATGCGGCTGTTTATCAAATCGAGAGATGGCAAGTCGTCGGCTTCACCCCCATGCCACAGTCTTTGGGGTGTTGGGATAAACTTGGCGCTTTTGTTCCCATTTTGGGTCCATCTAGGGGCGCTCAACACAACGAACAAGGCAACGGACTTATAATGCTTGAACACTCTCACTTAGCCATAGAATTCTATAATTTTAAATTTAGTGAAGCCCCTAGTCTTCGGAAGGCGAATTTGGGGTGCTATCACGCCTTGGCGGACAAGATCCGCTCCTCGCTCTAAGTAGCATAAGTCTTTAGGACTCATGAAAACCTCTCGAACAGCGACGGTCTCTCGCCTCATCATGACGGTCAGTTTTAGCTTTCTCCAGGCGTTAGCCCAACCGAACTGGGCGGAATCACGGTGGTTCTCCGGTGCTACCTTAGCCAATATAGCGGGCGTAAGGTACCAAAACACGGGGCCGGCAAACCCAACTATTGACCCAAGACATGATTCGGACCGATGCATATAGTGCTATAAGTTCGGGGTGCCGCACTTGTGAAAGTGTTCGGACTCATCACGCCATAATGCGGGAAACATAAGCCCCTGGTGTATATTAGCCGTACCAAAGTGTACGGATGCAACATGTCGTAAATGAACATATGTAAAAAAAGAAATGCAATTATAAACAAAAAGGTGCTGCATTGTTTTATTCAACAAGTGTTGCTACAAATGCACAACGACACAAATAGTGCGATAAGCAAGGTATGAGACTGTTAAACATGTCCCTCTCCAGGGGTAGGCTGCAGATTGGTGTATGAAAATGCTCGTAATGGAGACCACCTGTATATTCGTTGTAGCCTTTATCCTTCCCTGGCTGTTGCATCGTGAGTTCGGCAGGTCTGCTGCCGGACAGGGCTTCTGACGAACGGAGTCATGTGGGTAAAAAGTAAAAGGTAAAAAGAAAAGAAAAAGGAACGACACACTTGAGATCCCCTGGTGTGGTTGAGCCGATCTGGGTTTATCGTGGTCGTGCCCTGTCCCCATGCCCATGGTATCTTGAGCGTAATGGTGTATCGCGGGACCTGCTTTAACGTTTGCGGGGCTGGGGTTGGGGCCGCACTGCTCTGGCGATGCTCTGAGCGTGCCAGGTGGTATTGTTGTAAGTTACTCCGGCACGCTTAGCTGTGTCCGGCCGCTTAACGGCGGACTCGAGAATTGCCTTAAGAGGCTGCATTGCACTTCGCGAGAGCGCTGTATGTTCCTCCATGCGGAAGAGCGTTCGATGTTTCCGTTGACCGTAATGACTCCTCGAGGGCTGGCATCTTGAGCTTGAGGTATGCGTGGTGCGGCACCGTGTTGAACTTTGCAAACCGCGTGCGTCCGAGCAAGGCATGATAGCCGCTGCGAACGGGACTATGTCAAGATTAACTCCTCGCCGGAAGTTATCCGGGATCCAAGACCACTTCCGGTGTAATTGAGCCTGTACAATTGGCTTCTACACCTGGTATGGCGCCTTTAAAGGTCGTTTTGGTAGGTTTAATCCTTGAGGGTCTATGCCCATCTTGCGCCTTTGTATCCTGGTATAGCAGGTTCAGGGCTGCTGCCGCCGTCCATCGGGACTCGGTTAGGTGAAATCCATCGACGATTGGGTCTAAGACCGGTCGGGCGAATCTGCCGTGGCGGATCTTTGGTGGGGTGGTCCTTCGGTCAAAAGTGATCGGGCAGGAGGACCATGGATTGAACTTCGGGGCAACTGGCTCCATCGCGTAGACATCCCTGAGAGCACGCTTCCGCTCCATTTTGGGTATGTGCGTTGCGTATATCATGTTCACCGTCCGCACCTGTGGGGGCAAACCCTTCTGTCCTCTATTGTTCGGTGGTTGGGTCTCGTCCTCGTCATCGCTATGCAGTCCCTTGTCATTGTTTTCGGCAATTAACTTGCCTGCCTGCTTGAATACCCAACAGTCCATGTTGGTGTTGTTAGCTGGCTTTTCGGGGGTGCCGTGTATCTGGTACAAGCGGTCGAGTATTCGGTCCAAATTGGACGGACCCGGAGTAGTTCTTTTGAATGGCTTTTTCCGCTGACCGAGTTTAGAGCCTTTGAATCCGGCATTGACTGTCGTATCCTCAATATTGTCGCCGTTAGTGCGGCGTTTGTTTTTGTTACGACGCGGCCTGCCGCTTTGATCCTTAAAGTTCGGACTGCCAAAATTTTTGCTGAGGTTGTTGCTGCGTGCTAGCCAGCTGTCCTCACCCGCGCAGAAGCGGGTCATGAGTGATGCGAGGGCTGCCATGGATTTCGGCTTTTCCTGTCCTAGGTGCGGGCAAGCCACTCGTCGCGGATGTTATGCTTGAAGGCGCGAGGGCCTCCGCATCCGGACGATCGACAATTTGGTTTTTCTTGGTTAAGAACCATGTCCGTAATTGTTTGGCCGATTAAATCTGCTGTTGAATTATGTGGCTTAGGTCATCGGCGTCGGTGGTCGCACATAAGTGCCCTGGAAGTTATCAAGGAATGCGGCTTCCGGTCCTCCCAGCCCCAATTGACTCTGGCGGCAAGCTGTTGAGCCAATGCGGGCTGGTCCTTTAAGCAGGGGAGGTATTTGATGGCGTGAAGATCGTCACCGCGGGCCATGTGGATGTGAAGGAGATAGTCTTGATCCAAACCGCGGGGTCTGTTGTGCCATCATAGGATTCAATATTGTGGGTTTAAACCCTTGAGATTTGATGATCCATTACTTCGTGCATGAAGCATAGTGGGTGTGTGGCGCCTCTGTCTTTGGCGATATCACGGCGGAGCTCAAAAGAGCTTGGTCTGTTTTGTTCGCCCGGCTGGACTTCTTGTGTCCGCGCGCGACGGTTGTAAATCACGTGCAGTGGGCGCCCACGCGATCCATAGATCGATCTTGATTGTCTTGCCTTGTCCTCCAATATATCTCGCTGGTCGGGCGTTCCCCTTTGGCCATGTGCTTTTTGGCGGCGCCGGGTGCGGTTTTAGTGAAGGGCCTAGAGGCCTCTCTGTCGCGGCCACGGGGTGGTCGGTCAGCCGTATTGTCTCCTGGTGATGCGGACTCGTAAGCCTCCTCCTCTAATCGGGGGAGCAGCTTGCGTTTAGGGTAGATTTTGGAGGGGCGTTCGAGCTTATGCTCTTCGGCCACGAGGACTTCGGTCCATCTGCCGGCTAGCAGATCTGATCAGCTCTAAGCTGTTGCTGCTTTTCTTTAGGCTGTTCGCCGTGGCCATAAGCCTGCGTCTAAAACGCTCTTGTTCGACGGGATTCTCGAGCACGACGAATTCATTGTCGTCGAGCTTGCTTCGTCTTGGAGGAGGCATATAATCCTCTACCTCTTCTTCGCGCTCTCTCTTGAGGCTGGCGTCTTCATCCTCCCGCGATGGATCTTCTTTGAGTGGATTGTCTTCGGCGTTGTCCGGTGTATTGTTATCTCCGGTGCCGGAATCTTCATTCTTGCTGTGGCGGGATTTAGAGCGGCGCCGCTGACGCCGGCGCTTGGGTTGCTTCTTGGAGGGGTCATCCTCCGTTGTTCCATCGCCGTTCCCATCTTTTGGGGTGTCCACCATATATATGTCATATGACGAGGTGGCCTTCCAGTGCCCTGTAGCGCTGGGTCTTGTTAAATCTTGACATAAATCGTCCATCTTGTCGATGTCTTGGTCGTAGTCTAGCATGTCGGTTAAATCAGCGACATTGGCTACAAAGTGGGTGGTGGGTGGGCGTTGAATTTCTTCGTCGTCCGCATCCCAACCTTCCTGACCATAATCCGGCCAGGGCTCTCCGGATAAAGAGAGAGACTTTAGTGAACTCAGGATGTCGCCAAAGGGCGAGTGCTGAAAGATGTCCGCGGTCGTGAACTCCATAACGGGCGCCCAATCAGATTCGATTGGTAGGGGCGCGGGGGGGTCGGAGTCCGGATGGGAGTCCGGCACCCTGGAGTCGAGGTCTTCGCAAAGGACATGGATGGAGTTCGGCTCGATCGCCGTAGAGATTAAAGCCGCCGAGGTGGTGTCCAACCACTCGTCCTCGATCGGGGAATCCGGCTCCGGATTAAGGGTCGGGCGGATTCTGTGCGGCCTCGAGGCCTTTGTTCGGTTCGCGAGCTAGATCATGCCCATCGAGGCAGTCTGGCGGCGCTTTCTTTGGGCTCGAATCCGTCGAAGATCAAGTCTCCGCGGATATCGGCCGTATAGTTTAAACTTCAAATCTGACTGACGGCCAGGCGCGAAGCTTCGATCTGCTCCGGATGGCCAGCGAATTGCCCGCGATGCAAAGCCGCCAAACACGAAGATCTGTCCGGGGAGAAAAGTCTCACCCTGGATTGCGTCGTTGTTGATGATCAAAGGAGCCATCGAGCCTATCGGTGACGACACAGAGGAACTCTCAATGAAAGCACCAATGTCGGTGTCAAAACCGGCGGATCTCGGGTAGGGGTCCCGAACGTGCGTCTAGGCGGATGGTAACAGGAGACAAGGGACACGATGTTTTACCCAGGTTCGGGCCCTCTCGATGGAGGTAAAACCCTACGTCCTGCTAGATTAATATTGATGATGTGTGTTACAAGAGTAGATCTACCACGAGATCAAAGAGGCTAAACCCTAGAAGCTAGCCTATGGTATGATTGTTGTTAGTCCTCGGACTAAAACCCTCCGGTTTATATAGACACGGATAGGGTTAGGGTTACACGTAGTCGGTTACAATGGTAGGAGATCTACATATCCGTATCGCCAAGCTTGCCTTCCATGCCAAGGAAAGTCCCATCCGGACACGGGACGAAGTCTTCAATCTTGTATCTTCATAATCTTGGAGTCCGGCCGATGATGATAGTTCGGCTATCCGGACACCCCCTAGTCCGGAACTCCCTCAGACAACATAGGGGGTCTTACAACATAATCCATTCAAAGACATGACTCAACATGCAAGTACAATAATCTAATGACAATTTCAACTGCTATCTAAAAAAGAACTGGGATTACCCTGGGCTTCAGATAGGAGAAGCAGCAGGACCTCCTTCGTCTTGAAATGCAACATTCTTACTTCCTCTAATTCATTGGTTGCTTGCATAATGCGTGCAGCTAATTGCATAATTTCTAGCTTCAAGATCGAGATTACCTCATTCATGGCAGCCACACCATCTCTTTCTGCCTCTAGTAGAGCCTCAAGAACTATAATATTTGTGCTCATACTGCTCTCCGGCGGTGTTGCCTCTGAACTGCTACCATCTGGTAACATGGATGGCGCACTGCTTCCACAAATAGATTCTGGGGTTGTACATTGTGTCCTAGTGTGAACCGCATCCTGAAAGGTTTCCGCTGGACATAAGTAAGAGATAGTTATCGCATGATCCAGGCAGTAAGATTACATGGTGAACGACATACAAATTATTGCCGAGCATGGCAAGCTATATTAAAATGGTTCGAAGCAGCATCAGCCGAAAAGAAATTAAAATGGTAAGATGAAACTAGGGATGTAAGTGGCAAATAAACGACATCTGCCAGTCCCATCTAGTTAGTTTTTGCTAGCTCCCTGGTTCATTTTCCTCAAAAAACAAAAAATCTTTTGAACTATCATACCACTAGTGGACTTTAATCGGCATTAAACAGGACCCAGTTGACATCCCTAGTTGAAAGGGAGTGTACCACCGCTAAGTTGCCAAGGCATCTAAGCAGTTGAAATAATCTAAGAAAGCACTTAATAGTGTGGCCTCATATAAACTATGAAGACAGTCTTGTGATGAAGTTCAGAGGAAAAGTTAAGGACTCAAATGAACTAGGCATGCATTTCTTTACGATAGTATAGCAGGCAGTGCTGACATATTGGCCAACTCAGGTATAAGCGTAACAAGTAACAAACAAGCATTGAATCAAGCAATACAACCAAATCGCACAACTGAACTATTTGTTATTACAGAGGATTACAGGTTGAGGAACAAGCCAAGAAAGCAGCCCACACGCATTACATTTCACATGTACTAAAACACACCGGCTTACCATATGTTGATGTGAAGCCTCATTGCTGTTGCAATGTTCTTTGAAGATATCGTCGACATCCGTGGTTGCAAATCTACTTGTTGTAGTTTATTCGCACCCTCTATTTAGGTAAAATTAATTTTAATCGCATGCACTGGTTCGGATTGATCATCAATGGTTCATCTAAACTAATGAAAGAAGGGTGTGTGCATACACGACAATATATCTGCTTCCCTCTATTTTATGCATGTTCGAGGTGCCAGCCCCAAAATAACAAATATTTTGCTTGATGGGGTTGGCAGCTCCATAATTAATAGAAGCATCAAATTAGTCATGCAACTTGGGAAGATCAAGAACACACAAAAAAGTAATGCACAGAGGCTCGTAGCAGTGATGTAATAGCTAGCATCAGAAAATGTAGGGTAAAATGAACAAAAACCAGCGGAACCACATGCTAGTTTGTTGATGTGTAATTAAACATAGAGAACATGAAGCAGTCTGAAGGAACCAATAGGTGGCATCAGAACAAAACCATTACCATAAATATAGCATGCAAGAAGTAAAATAGTAGGCAGTGATATCTAGGAAGTACAATAATACTTAGGACAAAACTAAAGCATATTAACTATATGTGCACTGGTATGTAATTTAGCACATGTAACATGTTCACAGCCCGAAGTATGGCCCTACAGGTACAAGCAGAATAACACGTCTCATGAATAATTGAATGATGCCCTGAAGAAATTCAAAGGTATGCTGCTTATGCTAAGAAAGTGAACGTAGGCGTCGGCAGTTGGATAATAGTACCTGATTCTCGGCGGCGTATGGGTATTGTGTAACGCCCCAGATTCGATGCGCCAGGTGTCCTTCAGTTATTCGCCATCGTTGCCACGTCTTTTTCTTGCGTGTTGCACTTTGCCATGTCATCATATGCATTTCATATCATGTCGTCATGTGCATCACATTTTGCATACGTGTTCGTCTCATGCATCCGAGCATTTTCCCCGTTGTCCGTTTTGCAATCCGGCACTTCTATGTCTCCCGGCGCCCCCTTTTGCCTCTTTTCGTGAGCGGGTATTAAACGGTTAACCGGGTATAGCACCGATAGACCGTCTGTCAAGTTTCGTGCCATTTGGAGGTCGTTTGATACTCCAACGGTTAACCGGGTAACCGTAAAAGCCTCTTTTGTCTTGCAGCCCAACACCCCTCCAAAGTGGCCCAAAAACCCATCCAAACCCCCTCCATGCTCTCGGTCGTTCGATCACGATCGTGTGGGCGAAAACCGCTCCTCATTTGGACTCTCCTAGCTCCCTCTACCTATATATATGTGATCCTCCCCGAAATCCCGCAGTCCAAACCCTAAAAATTCCCCTCGCGCCGCCGGACGTTTCTTCCCCCGCCGACGGACATGTCCGCTTCGCCGCACCGTCCAATCCGAGCTCGCCACGTGTCCCAGCGCCGCCGTCCTCCGCCGCAGGCCCGCCCGGCCCGCGGGGAGCCCGCCCGAGCCGCCACGGGCCTGATCCCGTCCGCCGCCCAGCGCCATGCGCCTCCGCGCCCGCCGCCCGGGCGTCGCCCGCCGCCGTCGCCGGCCCGCCGCCTCCGCCCGCCGCCTCGGCCCTCCGCCCCTCGCCGCCCAGCGACCTCGCCGCGCCAGCAGTGCCGCCCGCGCCTCACCACCGCCTCCTGCGCGCCCCGCCAGCGCGTCTGGCAGCGCCGCTTCAACCGCCCGCGGCCCCGCCGTCGCCCGGCCCGCGGCCATCCCCGCCGCCCGGCCGCCTCCTCGCCGCCGCCGGCGGCAGCCCCGTCCCAGATCCGGCCGGGTGGGATGAGATCCACCCCGTCCCGAACCAAACGGCGCTCCCCATCCCGGATCTCCTCGTCCCGGGTCGACTCCGTCCATTTTTCTGCAGGGTATATTTTCTCCAAGTCCTGATGATTCCACATTTTGGTGCATACTTTGAGATGCCATAACTCCATGCATATTGCTCCGTTCTGTGCGTATAATATGTCAAAATGTTAGTTGCGAGATGCTCTACATTTCATTCCATTGCACCATGTTCATTTGAGTATATCTTGATGCCTGAAGCATTGTTGCAAGAGTGCTATATGATGTTAACCTGTTGAAACTGCTATAACTTGATGATTTGTCATTTTTGTTGCATTTTGTGTGTGCATCCTATGAGGTTGATGTCTACATGTGTGTTGATCTATGTCATGCCATATTTACAGGGGTGCTATCAATGTATTTTTATGATTCCTGTAGTGAGTGCATCAAGCTTGTTAAGTAGGGTACTTGCTGTTGCTGTTTTGCTAGGTTGATTCTGTTATATTATGATGCTATGTAAACCTGCTTCTACAAGTCATTCTATGCATAATCTGGAGATGTTCACTAAGGATGATTTGTTATACATGTCTTGCTCTATCCATCCATGCCCTTTGTTGCAATTATAGTCTGCTGTAACTTGTTGTAATCTTGCTCTCAAATTGCTAAATAATGTTGCTGTCAGCCTGTTAACATTAAGTTCAATGTTGCCATGATTGTTGTTAGTTATCCATGCACCCTATGAACTTGCTCTTGCCATTATTAGCTTTAAACATGTCTTCTTACTGTGAGTTGCCTTGCCATGCCATGTATTGATCTGTGGTGAGTGGTTCAAGCTCACCAACATGCCTACTTATCGTTGTTGCTGCCATGTATGAATCTGTAATATAACTTGCCATGTTTACATGGGTGCCATAATATTTTCTGATCCTTTGTGGCTCATGGTCAGTAAGGGACTCTTGTTCTATGCATTTAGTAGTATCATGCCATGCCTTTGTTTGCCATGTTAAGTTCCTGTAACATGTCGTTTGATAGCTCTAAACATTGCAACCTGATGTTATTTCTGCTAAAGTCTGAAACTGTTATTATTTGCAATCTTGCCATGTGTGTTTGAGCATGTTCTAGTGATTTCTGGAGATAGCTCAGTGCTCATGTTTTGTAATGCTTTACCTGTACGTCGTACCCATGCCTTTTGTTCTCATGTTAAGATGTTGTAGCTTGTTGTTTTGATGCTTGCAATATGCCTAGTTGCTGTTTTGGACAGCTTGTCCTTTAAACTTGTATAGGGTGTGTATTGCACCGTTGCTCCGTTTTGAGTGTGCTCTATATGAAACTTGCTTGATTTTGCATGTAGTTTCATATTATTATGTTGCATCCTTGTTTTGAGAGTGTTTGCTTGATGTTTGGATGCATTTTGCACCAATGCCATGCTTATCTTGTTTTGCTCATATCTTCTAGGCCGTAGCTCCGAATCTAATGAACTTTATATGTAACTTGACTAGAATTTCGTGTAGATCATCTTGGTGCATCTTAACTTGCTGTTTAACAACTTGAACATAAGGTTTATTCAGATCTGGACCAATTTCGAAATTTGCATATGAGGACTTACCGGAATTGTTCTATGTTGTTTCCGGCCTCATTTAAACTTGCTTTGATGTGTTGCTCTTGTATGCATCATCTCTTGCCATGAGTAGCTTCATGTAGCCTTGTCATGCATTATGCTTGGTTGTGCATCTTGTCATGTTCATGTGTGGTGTGTTTACTTTTTTGCGTGCTTCTTTTCGATAGTTCCCGTTTCGTTGCGATCGTGAGGATTCGTTCGTCTACACTTGGTTCGTCTTCGTGGCTTCATCTTCTTCATGGACTCGTTCTTCTTCCTTGCGGGATTTCAGGCAAGATGACCGCTACCCTAGATCTCACTACTATCATGGCTATGCTAGTTGCTTCGTTCTATCGCTTTGCTGCGCTACCTAGCATTTGCTCTTCAAGCCTCCCAATTTGCCATGTCAGCCTCTAACCTTTGCACCCTTCCTAGCAAACCGTTGCTTGGCTATGTTACCGCTTTGCTCAGCCCTCTTATAGCGTTGCTAGTTCCAGGTGAAGTTGAAGATTGCTCCATGGTGGACAGGATTTTGGTTGGGATATCACAATATCTCTTATATTATTAATGCATCTATATATTTGGTAAAGGGTGGAAGGCTCGGCCTTATGCCTGGTGTTTTGTTCCACTCTTGCCGCCCTAGTTTCCGTCATATCGGTATTATGTTCTCGGATTTTGCGTCCCTAACGCGGTTGGGTGATTTATGGGACCCCCTTGACAGTTCGCTTTGAATAAGACTCCTCCAGCAAGGCCCAACCTTGGTTTTACCATTTTCCTCACCACCACCTACTTTTCCCTTGGGAGTCGCTCTCTCGAGGTCATCTTTATTAGCCCCGGGCGGTGCTTCTCTAAGTGCTGGTCGAACCGAGCTTCTGCGGGGCCACCTTGAGGCAACTTGAGGGCTGGTTTTACTCGTAGCTAGTCTCATCCGGTGTTGCCACGAGAGCGAGATATGTGCAGCTCCTATCGGGATTGTCGGCGCATCAGGCGGTCTTGCTGGTCTTGTTTTATTCTGTCGAAATGTCTTGTAGCAGGATTCGAGACTGATCGGGTCTTCCGGGAGAAGAATATCCTTCGTTGATCGCGAGAGCTTATCATGGGCTAAGTTGGGACACCTGCGGTATAAACTTTCGAGAGCCGTGCCGCGGTTATGTGGCAGATGGGAATTTGTTAATATCCGGTTGTAGTAAACTTGAAGTAAACTCTTCTAAAATACACCAACCGTGTGCGTAACCGTGAGTGTCTCTTTTCGGGGTTGATCGAGAGGAGAACACGGTTTCTGGGTTATGTCTGACGTAAGTAGGAGTTCAGGATCACTTCTTGATCATTACTAGTTGACGACCGCTTGCTTTTCTTCTCTTCTCGCTCTTATTTGCGTAAGCTAGCCTCCATACATGCTTATTCACTGCTGCAACCTCACCACTTTACCCCTTCCTTTCCCATTAAGCTTTGCTAGTCTTGATACCCATGGTAATGGGATTGCTGAGTCCTCGTGGCTCACAGATTACTACAACAACAGTTGCAGGTACAGTTTATGCGATGATCTTGACGCGAGAGCGGTGTTACTGTTTTGGAGTTCTTCTTCTGCTTCTTCGATCAGGGGATAGGTTCCAGGTCGGCAGCCTCGGCTAGCAGGGTGGATATTGTTTGAGTTTCTGTTTATGATTCATCCGTAGTCGGATGTTGATCTTGTAAGTTGTATTGTTGTATTCATGTGGCATTGTATGCCTTATGTATGTATCCCCACTATTATGTAATGTTGATGTAATGATATCCACCTTGCAAAAGCGTTTCAATATGCGGGTCTATCCTTGGTGGGACCGTCGAGTTCCTTTGGATAGGGTGCATATTAGGCGTGACAAGTTGGTATCGAGCCTCGACCGACCCTAGGAGCCCCTTGATCGATCGTGTAGTTTGGCGCGATTGAGTCTAGAATAAAACTTTTGAGTCTAGTTATATCGGAGTAGGAATTCTTTTACTCCTCTGCCCTTAAATCGCTCGGTGAGGAATCTTGGCGTAGGTGTTTTGAATTACTCCTCTTCCGTTCAAATTTTTCTTTAGGATCACGTGGTTAGTTTAGTGAGTTGTCCATCCTCTTTTATGCGGTGCATTTCTCGTCAAGTTGACTCGAGCCTCTTCATCTTTGAGTTCAATCCCGGTTGTTTTCTTTTCCCACCGTCCTCCCTTCTTCCTCTCGGAACGGTCCGTGTCAGTATCCATCCTACTCGCGTGAAGTTTTGCTCTCTCTCCTCAATGATTTCAACGGTGTTTTATCTTCAAGATATTCGTCTTTTTCCCTTCAAGTTGCCTTGTTTTCCGCCCTTCCACCCTCTTCTTCCCGGAGCCTGAGTCTCTTTCGAGCATCAATTTCATTAAATGCGGAGCCTCTTGATCTTTAAACAATTGTTTCAACTGGTGAATTCTCGTCTCGTTCGTCATTCTTCTTCCCTTTTGCTTTTTCCGGTGGATCCAATTCAAGTTTTTTGTTGTCGATCGTATTCTTTCCCTCAGCTCAAATATTTCCATTTGCTCGTTCGGCTCTCGCCAGTTTATCCTTACGGAGCGTTCAAGACATCTCAGGAGATTCGTCTGTGTTCTAATTAATTCGAGGTTGTCACCTCATTCAAATATTTCAATTGTTCCAGTGCATCATCTATCTGTTCAACAACCCTTTCCAACGGTGTTTTCTTTAGTGGGACCTAACCCACAGGTCTTTTTCCAGGATCTTATCTGACTCTTCTAATTCCCCCGGAGCCATTCATAAGTTTTTTTCAAGAGTGACGTAAGAATGAATTTCATCAGTCACATGCCTTTTCCAAGATCGATTTCAAATTCTTTCATTGTTGGCTCAACCTCTTCGCTTTTCATTCTACCGGAGTATCTCAACAATTTTGGTGGTGTTTATCGTCATCCTTTGAAGACCGAAGTAGAGTTTCTCTTAAATCTTGTCCGTTCTCCCGGAGGTTCATGGTGCTATCTCGATGTTATCCTATCTAATTGTTTCCAGTCATGCAAATTCTGCTCATCCATCCGGAGTATTTCAGAAGTTGATTTCTATTTTGTTTCACCGGAGGCCATCATTCTAGAAGAATTCTTCGTCCTCACATTTCAGCTACCGTTATCCAATTATTCCGGTGCATCGTCCAGTTGAGTCTAGAATAAAACTTTTCGGAGTCTAGTTATATCGGAGAGTAGGAATTCTTTTTACTCCTCTGCCCCTTCGTCGCTCTGGTGAGGAATCTTGACGTAGGTGTTTTGAATTACTCCTCTTCCCGTTCAAATTTTTCTTTAGGATCACGTGGTTAGTTTCGTGAGTTGTCCATCCTCTTTTGTCCGGTGCATTTCTCGTCAAGTTGACTCGAGCCTCTTCATCTTTGAGTTCAATCCCAGTTGTTTTCTTTTCCCACCCGTCCTCCCTTCTTCCTCTCGGAACCGGAGTCCGTAATCGAGTATCCATCCTACTCGTGTGAAGTTTTTGCTCTCTCTCCTCAATGATTTCAACCGGTGTTTTATCTTCAAGATATTCGTCTTTTTTCCCTTCCAAGTTGCCTTGTTTTCCCGCCCTTCCACCCTCTTCTTCCCGGAGCCTGAGTCTCTTTCGAGCATCAATTTCATTCGTGCGGAGCCTCTTCAGTCTTTCGTCAATTGTTTCAACCGGTGAATTCTCGTCTCGTTCGTCATTCTTCTTCCCTTTTGCTTTTTCCGGTGGATCCAATTCAAGTTTTTTGTTGTCGATCGTATTCTTTCCCTCAGCTCAAATATTTCCATTTGCTCGTTCGGATCTCGCCAGTTTATCCTTACGGAGCGTTCAAGACATCTCAGGAGATTCGTCTGTGTTCTAATTAATTCGAGGTTGTCACCTCATTCAAATATTTCAATTGTTCGATGCATCATCTATCTGTTCAACAACCCTTTCCAGCGGTGTTTTCTTTAGTGGGCCCTAACCCACGTGTCTTTTCGAGGATCTTATCGACTCTTCTAATTCCCGGAGCCATTCATAAGTTTTTTTCAAGAGTGGCGTAAGAATGAATTTCATCAGTCACATGCCTTTTCAAGATCGATTTCAAATTCTTTCATTGTTGGCTCAACCTCTTCGCTTTTCATTCTACCGAGTATCTCAACAATTTTGGTGGTGTTTATCGTCATCCTTTGAAGACCAAGTAGAGTTTCTCTTAAATCTTGTCCGTTCTCCGGAGGTTCATGGTGCTATCTCGATGTTATCCTATCTAATTGTTTCCAAATTCTGCTCATGCAAATTCTGCTCATCCATCATTCTAGAAGAGTATTTCAGAAGTTGATTTCTATTTTGTTTCATATCGGAGGCCATCATTCTAGAATCTTGAATTCTTTCCCGTCAAATTTTTCTCACATTTCAGCTACCGTTATCCAATTATTCTTCATCTTTGAGTTCATCGTCCGTGAATTCTCGTCTCGTTCGTCATTCTTCTTCCCTTTTGCTTTTTCGGTGGATCCAATTCAAGTTTTTGTTGTCGATCGTATTCTTTCCCTCAGCTCAAATATTTCCATTTGCTCGTTCGGATCTCGCTTGATTTATCCTTACGGGCGTTCAAGACATCTCGGGAGATTAAATGCGTGTTCTAATTAATTCGAGGTTGTCACCTCATTCAAATATTTCAATTGTTCCAGTGCATCATCTATCTGTTCAACAACCCTTTCCAACGGTGTTTTCTTTAGTGGGCCCTAACCCACAGGTCTTTTTCCAGGATCTTATCTGACTCTTCTAATTCCCCCGGAGCCATTCATAATTTTTTTTCAAGAGTGACGTAAGAATGAATTTCATCAGTCACATGCCTTTTCCAAGATCGATTTCAAATTCTTTCATTGTTGGCTCAACCTCTTCGCTTTTCATTCTACCGGAGTATCTCAACAATTTTGGTGGTGTTTATCGTCATCCTTTGAAGACCGAAGTAGAGTTTCTCTTAAATCTTGTCCGTTCTCCCGGAGGTTCATGGTGCTATCTCGATGTTATCCTATCTAATTGTTTCCAGTCATGCAAATTCTGCTCATCCATCCGGAGTATTTCAGAAGTTGATTTCTATTTTGTTTCACCGGAGGCCATCATTCTAGAAGAATTCTTCGTCCTCACATTTCAGCTACCGTTATCCAATTATTCCGGTGCATCGTCCAAATATCCTCTAATCAGTTCATGATCTCTTCATTCTCTTGTATCTAAATTCCCTCAAGTATCTTTGTGCTTTTCTAATTCTTCCCGGTGATTCATCCTCTTTCGTCAGTCATTTCTGAATTCTAAAGGTGGTTCGTTCAAGATTCTTTTTCCTTGACTATCATTTTAATTCATTCGTTCTATCCAATCCTACCGGTGGTTCATGAAGACCTTTCTCAAGTTTTGTGCTATATTCCCCTTAATTCTTTTTCAAGAAGAATAAGTAATATGCAAAAATCCATTGCTTGTCATCAATTTAATTTGATGAAGGATAAGTATACAATAAATCTTATTCTTATTTCATCCAAGTGAGTAATCCCTTCCTTCGGAGTTTGTTCTTGAGGAATAAATTCTACTTCCAAGTGTTTTCATCTTTTCTTTTCCGGAGTTCAAATTTAATCGACCATCTCGTCGGAACCTCCGTCTAAATCATCGCAATGCTCATCTTATTCGTTCATCCTTCAATTTATCTCATCATCCTTTTGTCACCGGAGTTTTTCATGGTGGTTCTTCATGATTTAATTCATTCTTCAAGAGTTCATCAAGTATCATTCCATCCTCTGAAGTTCATGTTCTACTCTGTCCTTGTTCAACCGGAGTGCTGCCTAAATCCTTTCAATCTTATTCGTTTCTTATTTTGTTCTAACCGGTGTGCTTTCAGAGTCTATCTTGATTCCGTGAGCTTTCGGTTCTCGTCATTCTCGTCGTTCCTCTCTTCTTCTCGAGTGCTCTCGATTCTTTGCCTCTTCTCTCTTGCGTTTCTTGTTTCACCTCATCCCTTTTCCCTTCCGTCTCGGTCCTAAGATCTCGGGACGAGATCTCTTGTTAGTGGAGGAGTGTTGTAACGCCCCGGATTCGATGCGCCAGGTGTCCTTAAGTTATTCGCCGTCGTTGCCACGTCTTTTTCTTGCGTGTTGCACTTTGCCATGTCATCATATGCATTTCATATCATGTCGTCATGTCCATCGCATTTTGCATACGTGTTCGTCTCATGCATTCGAGTATTTTCCCCGTTGTCCGTTTTGCAATCCGGCACTTCTATGTCTCCCGGCGCCCCCTTTTGCCTCTTTTCGTGAGCGGGTGTTAAACGGTCTCGGAATGGACCGAGGTTCGCCAAGCGGCCTTGGTATAGCACCGATAGACCGCCTGTCAAGTTTCGTGCCATTTGGAGGTCGTTTGATACTCCAACGGTTAACCAGGTAACCGTAAAAGCCTCTTTTGTCTTGCAGCCCAACACCCCTCCAAAGTGGCCCAAAAACCCATCCAAACCCCATCCATGCTCTCGGTCGTTCGATCACGATCGTGTGGGCGAAAACCGCTCCTCATTTGGACTCTCCTAGCTCCCTCTACCTATATATATGTGATCCTCCCCGAAATCCCGCAGTCCAAACCCTAGAAATTCCCCTCGCGCCGCCGGACGTTTCTTCCCCCGCCGACGGACATGTCCGCTTCGCCGCCCCGTCCAATCCGAGCTCGCCACGTGTCCCAGCGCCGCCGTCCTCCAGCGCAGGCCCGCGGGGAGCCCGCACCGGGCCGCCACGGGCCCGATCCGTCCGCCGCCCAGCGACGCGCGCCTCCGCGCCCGCCGCCCGGGCGATCGCCGCCCGCCGTCGCCCGGCCCGCCGCCTCCGCCCGCCGCCTCGGCCCTCCGCCCCTCGCCGCCCGGCGACCTCGCTACCGCAGTGCTGCCCGCGCCTCACCCTGCCGCCTCCTGCTGCCGCCCGCCCGGCGCGTCGCCCTCAGCGCGCCGCATCCGCCGCCGCCCGGCCCCTTCGTCGCTTCGGCCCGCAGCCATCCCGCCGCCCGCCGCCTCGCCGCCCGCCGCCCGGCAGCCCGTCCCAGATCCGGCGGGTGGGATGAGATCCACCCGGTCCCGAACCAAACGGCGCTCCCCGTCCCGGATCTCCTCGTCCCGGGTCGACTCCGTCCATTTTTCTGCAGGGTATATTTTCTCCAAGTCCTGATGATTCCACATTCTGGTGCATACTTTGAGATGCCATAACTCCATGCATACTGCTCCGTTCTGTGCGTATAATATGTCAAAATGTTCGTTGCGAGATGCTGTACATTTCATTCCATTGCACCATGTTAATTTGAGTTTATCTTGATCCCTAAATCATTGTTGCGAGAGTGATATATGATGTTAACCTGCTGAAACTGTTATAACTTGATGATTTGTCATTTTTGTTGCATTTTGTGTGTGCATCCTATGAGGTTGATGTCTACATGTGTGTTGATCTATGTCATGCCATATTTACAGGGGTGCTATCCATGTATTTTTATGATTCCTGTAGTGAGTGCATAAAGCTTGTTAAGTAGGGTACTTGCTGTTTCTGTTTTGCTAGGCTGATTCTGTTATATTATGATGCTATGTAAACCTGCTTCTACAAGTCATTCTATGCATAATCTGGAGATGTTCACTAAGGATGATTTGTTATACATATCTTGCTATATCCATCCATGCCCTTTGTCGCAATTATAGTCTGCTGTAACTTGTTGTAATCTTTCTCTCAAATTGCTAAATAATGTTGCTGTCAGCCTGTTAACATTAAGTTCAATGTTGCCATGATTGTTGTTAGTTATCCATGCACCCTATGAACTTGCTCTTTCCATTCTTAGCTTCATAAACATGTCTTCTTACTGTGAGTTGCCTTGCCATGCCATGTATTGCTCTGTGGTGAGTGGTTAAAGCTCACCAACATGCCTACTTATCGTTGTTGCTGCCATGTATGAATCTGTAATATAACGTGCCATGTTTACATGGGTGCCATCATATTTTCTGATCCTTTGTGGCTCCTGGTCAGTAAGGGACTCTTGTTATATGCATTTAGTAGTATCATGCCATGCCTTTGTTTGCCATGTTAAGTTCCTGTAACATGTCATTTGATAGCTCTAAACATTGCAACCTGATGTTATTTCTGCTAAAGTCTGAAACTGTTATTATTTGCAATCTTGCCATGTGTGTTTGAGCATGTTCTAGTGATTTTTGGAGATAGCTCAGTGTTCATGTTTTGTAATGATTTACCTGTACATCGTGCCCATGCCTTTTGTTCTCATCTTAAGATGCTGTAGCTTGTTGTTTTGATGCTTGCAATATGCCTAGTTGCTGTTTTGGACAGCTTGTCCTTTAAACTTGTATAGGGTGTGTTGCACCGTTGCTCCGTTTTGAGTGTGCTCTATATGAAACTTGCTTGATTTTGCATGTAGTTTCATATTATTATGTTGCATCCTTGTTTTGAGAGTGTTTGCTTGATGTTTGGATGCATTTTGCACCAATGCCATGCTTATCTTGTTTTGCTCATATCTTCTAGGCCGTAGCTCCGAATCTAATGAACTTTATATGTAACTTGAATAGAATTTCGTGTAGATCATCTTGGTGCATCTTAACTTGCTGTTTAACAACTTGAACATAAGGTTTATTCAGATCTGGACCAATTTCGAAATTTGCATATGAGGACTTACCGGAATTGTTCTATGTTGTTTCCGGCCTCATTTAAACTTGCTTTGATGTGTTGCTCTTGTATGCATCATCTCTTTCCATGAGTAGCTTCATGTAGCCTTGTCATGCATTATGCTTGGTTGTGCATCTTGTCATGTTCATGTGTGGTGTGTTTACTTTGCTGTGTGCTTCTTTTCGATAGTTCCCGTTTCGTTGCGATCGTGAGGATTCGTTCGTCTACGCTTGGTTCGTCTTCGTGGCTTCATCTTCTTCATGGAATCGTTCTTATTACTTGCGGGATTTCAGGCAAGATGACCGCTACCCTGGATCTCACTACTATCATTGCTATGCTAGTTGCTTCGTTCTATCGCTTTGCTGCGCTACCTAGCATTTGCTCTTCAAGCCTCCCAATTTGCCATGTCAGCCTCTAACCTTTGCACCCTTCCTAGAAAACCGTTGCTTGGCTATGTTACCGCTTTGCTCAGCCCTCTTATAGCGTTGCTAGTTGTAGGTGAAGTTGAAGATTGCTCCATGGTGGACAGGATTTTGGTTGGGATATCACAATATCTCTTATATTATTAATGCATCTATATATTTGGTAAAGGGTGGAAGGCTCGGCCTTATGCCTGGTGTTTTGTTCCACTCTTGCCGCCCTAGTTTCCGTCATATCGGTATTATGTTCCCGGATTTTGCGTCCCTAACGCGGTTGGGTGATTTATGGGACCCCCTTGACAGTTCGCTTTGAATAAGACTCCTCCAGCAAGGCCCAACCTTGGTTTTACCATTTGCCTCACCACCACCTACTTTTCCCTTGGGAGTCGCTCTCTCGAGGTCATCTTTATTAGCCCCGGGCCAATGCTTCTCTAGTGCTGGTCCGAACCGAGCTACTGCTGGGGCCACCTTGAGGCAACCTTAGGGCTGGTTTTACTCGTAGCTAGTCTCATCCGGTGTTGCCACGAGAACGAGATATGTGCAGCTCCTATCGGGATTGTCGGCGCATCGGGCGGTCTTGCTGGTCTTGTTTTATTCTGTCGAAATGTCTTGTGGCAGGATTCGAGACGATCGGGTCTTCTCGGGAGAAGGAATATCCTTCGTTGATCGCGAGAGCTTATCATGGGCTAAGTTGGGACACCTGCAGGGTATAAACTTTCGAGAGCCGTGCAGCGGTTATGTGGAAGATGGGAATTTGTTAATATCCGGTTGTAGTAAACTTGAAGTAAACTCTTCTAAAATACACCAACCGTGTGCGTAACTAGTGAGTGTCTCTTTTGGGGTTGATCGAGAGGAGAACACGGTTTCGGGTTATGTCGGCGTAAGTAGGAGTTCAGGATCACTTCTTGATCATTACTAGTTGACGACCACTTGCTTTGCTTCTCTTCTCGCTCTTATTTGCGTAAGCTAGCCTCCATACATGCTTAGTCGCTGCTGCAACCTCACCACTTTACCCCTTCCTTTCCCATTAAGCTTTGCTAGTCTTGATACCCATGGTAATGGGATTCTTTGAGTCCTCGTGGCTCACAGATTACTACAACAACAGTTGCAGGTACAGTTTATGCGATGATCTTGACGCGAGAGCGGTGTTACTGTTTTGGAGTTCTTCTTCTGCTTCTTCGATCAGGGGATAGGTTCCAGGTCGGCAGCCTCGGGTAGCAGGGTGGATATTGTTTGAGTTTCTATTTATGATTCATCTGTAGTCGGATGTTGATCTTGTAAGTTGTATTGTTGTATTCGTGTGCCATTGTATGCCTTATGTATGTATCCCCACTATTATGTAATGTTGATGTAATGATATCCACCTTGCAAAAGCGTTTCAATATGCGGGTCTATCCTTGGTGGGACCGTCGAGTTCCTTTTGGATAGGGTCGCATATTGGGCGTGACATATTGTTGGCATACTTGATAGCTAAGGATCGTCGATGGTGCTCGTGTTGCGGATGAGTTTGGGCCGGCTGTCGCTGAAGCGGCTTCGGTGCTACTGTTGCGGCGCCTGTCGACATACAAGAAAGCTCATCTGTGGTAAGTGAAGAGTTGCACTATAAAGAGAAAAACCGAAGGAGTATAGATCGAAATAACCTGATGAGGCTGTGGCATCGGTAAAGCAGGGCTGGTGGAGTTGAATATGGCGTCCGTGGAGCGGGTCCGGTGTCGTGGACGAAGGCATCGGCGGGCGCGTTGTATAGTGCTTTCGGTGAGGCGGATCTGTTGCGGCGGAGGAAGGCTTGTATGAAGGGCCAGCGAAAGGACGGACGAGGGAGTCAGTGAAGGGCCTACACTGTGGTGGACGAGGGTGCCGGTTAAGCAGATCCGGTGCAGTGGACCACGATGGCGGTCAAGGAGATATGGAGCGGTGTACAAGCCAGTCGCTGAAGCGGCTCCGGTGAAGTGTTGATTTGGCAGTTGGGGGTTCCAAGGTGCAGAAGGTAGATCCGTTGGGGTGTGAGGTCCACTGCTGTGGCGGAGGACTAGATTCGGCTGCTTGCCGTGGTTGGGGGGTCGGGGAGGGGAAGGGGAGGGGCTCTGTGGAAGAATGTTGGGGGCAAAGAGGGGGAAACAATGGAGTTACCAAAGCAGCCCTTTTCCGTTCATGTGGCAGGGGTAAAATAGGAATATCGTAGGGCTAAACTTTCGGGTGCGAGATATTTCGATGTGAGCGGGAAGTTTGAAAGCTTTTGGCGCCTGAAATTATATTCTGCTCTTGTACGACCGACTATGATATCATGGCTGAGAATTTGTTTGTTTTGCATGCAAAAAAAAGTGCAAGTTTTGAAAATCAATGTCTCCAACTCGAAACTTAGATTGTCCATTCAATTCAAATTTGGATCATTGAGCTACTACAAGCAAATACCATCATATGGTCCAATTCAAATGAAATTCCAAATGTGTTTATCCTAAATATGATGACAAAAGAAAAAATGTGTATGTGTATGAATAAAGTGGATGATTATAAAGTTTGAACATGCCCGTATGTGTATATCTCTAGGTTTGATATATGAATTTGAAATCACGAAATCCCGGCTTAAAAATGTACCTCTGTTTAAATGAATTACAAAAGCTAATGATGGAATCAAATTCCAAAATTCCAATCTTAGGTTTGTAGTTCCGGTACATCAAAGTATATGACGCATGTTCAAAAGTATCGTTATCTCATAGTCCAAACTGTGAAACAAATTGATCAACCTTGAGTGCACACACTATTGACCATGTATATCTCAATTACGCTAAAGTCCCTCAAATATAGACACCTCACTCTTTATCTGAAGCACCCCCCCCTCGTCCCCCCCCCCCACACACACACAGAAGTCGTTCTCTCCCCCAAACACCAACACACGATCACATTAACACCCCTCTCTCTTCTAAAGTCCGGACCCCAATATAGGTCTCTATCACTTTATCTCTTGGGCATGCACACATCTCTTCGCCCACTCTCTAGCTAGGTCTCCCGGCATCTATCTTCCCCAAGCACACGCACTATGTACAGTGTATCTTTCCCATACACACAAAACGTCGCCCCCAAACGTCTATCTCCCTAGTTATGTGGTTCTCGCACACTCACCTCACACACCACCCCCACTGCAAAACAAGCACACTTTGTCTCCTTGTGCACCACTCTCCTCTTTCTATCTCTCCCACATGCAGACCCGCCCCAGCTCCTCCCTGTATACATATTTTTTTGAACACAACCTGTATACGTATATGTCGTGACTCTTTCCATAGCTCCCTAATGTATCATCGTTCTCGATCTCGCACATTGTTCTCTACACCATCTATTCTAGATCTCTCATGAAGTCCTTATCACACACACACGATGACTCGCTCCCCTTGCGTCTCCGTACATAGGCCAATTTCAAACAACATCAACATTGTCTCCCTATCTATACGCCATTTATGGACACAAACGCCCCCTCTCTTCCTCTCTCTCTCTCTCCATCGCTATCTCTCTCTCTCTCTCTCGCTCTCACACCCCTCTCCCACACACAATTGATGTCTCTTCCAAATAGTTTGCTCCCCCCCTCCCGCACCCATGCTATCCCGCTACTACACATGTCACACCATTCCCCCTTCCCTTATACTAGGTTTACATCATTAGTGGTCTCTCTACTCCACATACACACACTCCCTCTCACACACAAACGCGCGCACAAACACACACAGACATGCACAAACACCCATTAATTTAGATCCTCATCTCTCCCCATGTCCGCATGTGTATCTCGCACACTCACTCTCTAATTATGTATATGTGTCTCCATGTCAACACAAAGCCCCATGTACATGTCTCTCTCTATCCTCCACAGACATAGACACAAAGAATCTGTTATCATTGCCTCAGTCTCTAGACATATCACACACGCATACTGTCTCTCTCTCTCTCTCTCTCTCGCAAACACGCTCAACAAGGGTTTCCCTGTGAATAACTTACCATCTATTCATCAATAGTCGTGGCAGTACGGAAAATACGAGAAGTGAAAAAGAATAAATCTACACGTGCTTAGACCACCTAGTCTGACTACTAGGACCAGAGCAAGCCAAAAAGCGCATCACCGTCACCCCCTCCTTATCGGCGACCCTTTTTTTTGCACAGTCGAGAAGTCATTGTGCTAAGGCCTCACATGTTGAGGCGTTGAATAGAATGTAGATGCTAGTTTACGGAAACAAGTATCGATAATACGTTTGTATCTCCATACTTATATTTCTTCTCTTATAAAAAACGAGTTGGTGATGATGGTGTCGGATGTGGGGTTTGGGCAAACCCTTAAGGTTCAAACTCTGGGGTGCGCGCGAAGTCTTTCCCTCCTACCGATCTATGCTCTAGCTCGCTAGGATCTTGCGGACGAACTCGACGAACTCATAACACAGAAAGACATGACGTTTATACTGGTTCGGGCCACCGATGTGGTGTAATACCCTACTCCAGTGTGGTGGTGGTGGATTGCCTCTTGGGCTGATGATGAACAGTACAAGGGAAGAACGGCCTCCTGAGGTTGAGGTGTTCTTGCGTTTGTGTGGCTAAGGAAGACCTGAACCAGCTTTGGATCAGTTGCCTCCTACTGTGGTGGCTAGTCCTATTTATAGAGGCCCTGGTCCTCTTCCCAAATATCGAGCGGGAAGGGGGCCAACAACGCCGGGCAAATTTGAAGGGGGACAGCTAGTACAAGCTATCCTGACAAAAGCGGTCTTCACCTGCAAAAAGCCCTGGGGTGACGCCGTCTTGGGCTCCACGATGACCTCCGCCTTGCCGTCCTCCTGGTCTTGGTCTCATTGCACCGATGTGGCAACCTTTGCCTGATGCCTTGGTACTCTTCGCCTGCGCTTGCCTCCTTAGCACCAAATAGGAAATAAGGACACTACGCACACCGACGCCCGCCTGGCACCCGTCTGGCACCGTTCGTCATGGCTCACGTCACGAGAGCCTCGTGAGGTTTGCCTCGCCTTGATATCTCCGCCCCTCGTGAGCCTGCCTAGCTAGGCCACTCCAGAGGAGGTCTTGCGTCGCCCGCCTCATGAGGCTTGGACCCTCGCGAGGGTCTTGAGTGCCTTGTTGATGAAGATGGGCCGTACGGCCTGCTGCTTGGCTTGTGCGGTGGGCATGAGCGAGCAAGTCTGGGACCCTGTTCCCGAACACCGGCAGATAGCCCGGGCCCAAGGTGCGCTCGGGCTTGGCTTCACGGCGAAGCCAAGGGTCAAGTTCGAAGCACCGCGGGCCCCAAAAGCCTGCTGCCTCGGTCGACGTGTGGCGGTTGATTGGACGTCGGTGTCCCCGCTTCCCCACGCTACCTTGGCAACTGCATGACTTGACAAGTCCCTGCGACATGCAAGGAAAACCATCATTACCTGCGATCGTGGGGGACGCCGGTTGGCCTTCTCTTGCTATAAATGGGGAGGGGGCGGAGCCCCCGTTGCCCATCTTTTCCTCGCTTGCTCGGTTCTCTGCTCTATTGCTTGCGGTGCCATCGATGGCGCCACGAAAGAAGTTCTCTGCCGCCAAGAAAGGAAAGGCCCCTCGCGAGGGCCCTGGTTCCCCGAAGCCCAAGCGCGGCCGTGGCCGGCCGTGCAAGCACGTTGAGACCCCCACCGTGACCCACCGTCGAGGCGGCGCCGCGGCACGCGGAGGGGATAGTTCCATCCATGGTGGTTCGGCCGACGAGGGGAGGAGCGCGATGGTGGCGTGGCCTCCCCGCTCGCGCTTCCATTCGGCTGAGGTGTCGCCGGAGTTCGTTGTCTGGTCGGAGAGCCCGGCCGGCAACTGGCTCCAACTTCCACGCTTCTTCGCCGGCGAACTGCCGGCCTCTGGTCCGGGCGGGCTCTGGCTGCAGGCGGACGGCTGCTGCAGCAGGGCCTCTTGGGTCACGGTCGAGACTTCCGCCAAGGGCAGCATAGCTCGGCCAGCGGTGGCGACATTCGCCCGGCAGCGGCTTTGGCAGCGTTGCACCCTCCACATCAGGTACGATGGTGAGTCGACCCTCTATGTGAGGGTGTTTGGGGAGGATGGTCACCGTGCTGGGTGCTACCCTAAGGTGAACGACGGCGAGGAGGTGCTCGGCCTTGGTGACGGTCGTGATGAGGACGAGGGCGAGCCTTCCCTCGGCGGCGACCGCGTCTCCTCGAGCTACGGTGGCTCTTCCTCCGGTGACAGCTCCAGCAGCAGTGGCTACGATCAGCCGCCATGCCGCCGTGCTCGCTTCGAAGGAGGCAGCGGGTCATCTCGTCGTCGCGCCAAGAAGCGCGAGGAGGGGTCTGGCTAGGCTCGGGGCGTCGCCTAGGACCTGCCTCTGCGGATTGCTACAACACTGCTTCGCTTAGCTTTTTCTTTCTTTCTTGCATCGGAAAAACCAGTTTGGGCCCAGAAGGGCGTGTATCGAATTGTGGCTCTTTGGTTAATGCACTGTGCGTGTCGTTTCCATGCAGTGTTGTTATTTTGTGCAAGGATAACTTAACTTGGTGCATTTGGGACGCTGTTTCCCTCACGAGGTGTCTACATTTGCCCGGAAACTGCAAAAAAATTCGTTAGGGGGTGCGCTAGTGGATTTGCTGTCCACCCAAGTCCTGGCTTGGCGCTTTGTATCGCGGTACCCGAGGGGCATGGATCGGGAGAGATGTGATAGCTTCCAAGCTCGAACGAGGGTGGCTCGCGAGAAGGTAGAGAGAAGAAAAATGCTCACGAGGGCACCTGCCTAGCCCCCTCACGAGGTATGCGAGAGAGAGAACATGAGCAAACCAGAGCCGAAAAATGCGGTAAAAGGCTAGGGAATCAAATCAGCAACGAACACCAAGAGCAACTTTGATTAAGGAAAAGCGAGCCAACTACGGAAAGCAAATGAAAAGCCGCATCCAGCACCTAATCTAGTCTTCAAGTCTTCTCGCCAGCGCGGAGCTAAGTGTTTTCCACTAGGCGTGGGAGGGAGCCCCAGGGCCTGAGGCCGGCGCTCCTGAGACTCCGGGGTGTGTACAGCCACACTCATTATTACATGAGAGTTTCACGGGCGGCGATTCTTCACAGGCACTGGGCCTTCTTCACAGGCTCTGGGCCTTTCTTCTCAGGCTCTGGGCCTTGCTTCTCAGGCTCTAGGCCTTGCTTCATGGATAGAACTTCCGGAGGTGTTGGATGTTCCAGGCGTTCTGGTTGGGTATCCCATCCTGCGTCTCCAGGCGCGCTGCACCCGGCCTAGAAACATGGACGACCCTGAATGGGCCCTCCCACATGGGCGAAAGCTTGTGCAGCCCTTCCCTGGAGAGGACCCGCCTCAGGACGAGGTCACCCACCTCGAGCGTCCTGGAGCGGATGTTGCGGCAGTGGTATCGCCGCAACACTTGCTGATACCTTGCCGCCCTCAATGCGGCTTCGCGTCGGTGTTCCTCCCCCAGCGCGATATCCATCCCCCGCACGGCGTCCTGCTGCGTTTCGTCGAACACCAGGATCCGCGCGGAGCGGTGCTTGACCTCGTGATGGAGGACTGCTTCGGCTCCGTAGACGAGGAAGAACGGAGTCTCGCCCATTGGCTTGGTGGCGGTGGTACGGATGGACAACAACACGGACTGGAGTTTGTCGTGCCAGCCCCTGCTGCAGGCCTCCAGCTTCTTCTTGAAGGTCCTGGTCTTGAGACCCCTTAGAACCTCAACGTTGGCACGTTTGGCCTGACCATTGCTCCTGGGGTGGGCCACCGAGGCATAGTAGATCTGCATTCCAAGGTTAGCATAGTAGGTTTTGAAGAGGTTACTGGTAAACTGCGAGCCGTTATCTGTGATGATGCGGTTGGGGACCCCGAAGCGGCTCACGAGGCCCTTGATGAACTTGATAGCTGAGCCGGCTGGAATGGTGCGGATGGCTTCCACTTCCGCCCACTTGGTGAACTTGTTGATGGCGATGTAGAGATAATGGTAGCCCCCTGGCAATTGTGGGAACGGTCCTAGGATGTCTAGCCCCCAGACCGCGAACGGCCACGTGAGGGGATGGTTTCGAGGCCCTGAGCGGGCTGATGGATTTGCTTGGCGTGGAATCGGCAGGCTTCGCAGGATTTCACCAGCTCGGCTGCATCGTTAAGTGTTGTGGGCCAATTGAATCCGCTGCGGAAGGCCTTTCCGACGAGGGTCCGTGATGATGAGTGATGTCCATAGTCCCCACCGTGTATGTCGATCAGCAGCTCCCTCCCTTGATCGCTGGAGATGCAGCGCAGCGTGACATCGTTCGGCTGTTTCCTGTACAACTCGCCGTCTTGAATGCAGTATGCCGTGGCCTGTCGGGCCACGCGCTCCGCGTCTTCTTCCTTCTCCGGTAGTGTCCCGTGCATCAGGTACTCCTTGAATTCCTTGGTCCAGCACTCCTCCTGGGGCTCGAGCACCAAGAGTAGCCGAGCTCCTGAGGTTGGGACACAAGCTGGGGCTCCCGTGGCCGGGGGCTGTGGGAGCTCCTCCCGAGGCTGAGTCGTGCTTGAAAGAGGGGGCGTAGCTGACGGCTTGAAGATCCGCTCTTCTAAGACGCCAGGTTCTTGCGGTTTCCTCTTGGATGCTCCCTTGGCGATGTTGTCGGCTTCCTTGTTGGTGCCTCGAGGCACGTGCTGTAGCTCCAAGCCTGAGAACTGCTTTTCCATTTTGCGCACCTCCGCAAGGTAGGCCCCCATGTGCTCGTCGTTTGGCTCATACACTTTGTTGGAGAAGTTGACGAGGAGCTGCGAGTCGCCCTTGACGGTGAGGCGCCTCACCCCAGAGCTGCCGCAGCCTTCAGGCCGGCTATAAGGCCTTTGAGGGAGTCCTGGATTAGGGGGTATCCGGACAGCTGGACTATATCCTTTGGCCGGACTGTTGGACTATGAAGATACAAGATTGAAGACTTCGTCCTCGTGTCCGGATGGGACTCTCCTTGGCGTGGAAGGCAAGCTTGGCGATACGGATATGTAGATCTCCTTCCATTGTACCCGACTCTGTGTAACCCTAGCCCCCTCCGGTGTCTATATAAACCGGAGGGTTTAATCTGTAGGACCAACAACAATCATACCATAGGCTAGCTTCTAGGGTTTAGACTCTACGATCTCGTGGTAGATAACCTCTTGTACTACTCATATCATCAAGATCAATCAAGCGGAAGTAGGGTATTACCTCCATCGAGAGGGCCGAACACAGGGTAAACATCGTGCCCCCCTCCTATTACCATCGCCTTAGGCGCACGATTCGGGACCACCTACCCGAGATCCGCCGGTTTTGACACCGACATTGGTGCTTTCATTGAGAGTTCCACAATGTCGTCGACGTAAAGCTGGATGGCTCCTCCGATCATCGATAATGATATGGTCCAGGGTGAGTTTTTCCTCCCAGGACAGATCTTCGTATCCGGCGGCTTGCACTGCGGGCCAACTCGCTTGGCCATCTGGAGCAAATCGAGAGCTACGCCCCTGGCCACCCGGTCAGGTTTGAAAACTTGAATTACACTGCCCATATCCGCGGAGACTTAATTTTCGACGGATTCGAGCCCATGCCAGGTGTGCCGCACGATCACGAGGAGCACGATGTAGCTCTGTCGTCGAACAGTGTTCGGGAAATCACGCCAGCAATCACCCCGGCCTTCAGTCCAGAACGGACTTCACCATTTGAAAACGGGCGGATAGACCCCGCCTTGGAGGCTGCACCCTCAGTGGCGATAGAGCTGAATACTGACCTTACCCCTCATGAGAACCGTGACACCGAACCGCTGGACTCGTCTCCGGCCACGAACTCCGAACCGCCTGCGCCCGTGCCTATCGAATCCGATTGGACGCCGATCATGGAGTTCACCTCTGCGGATATCTTTCAGCACTCGCCCTTCGGCGATGTACTAAACTCGTTAAGGTCTCTCTCCCTGTCAGGAGAACCTTGGCCGAACTATGTCCGGCTAGAATGGGATGCGGATGACGAACAAATTCACTCCCCACCCACCACCCACTTAGTAGCCACTGTCGATGATTTAACCGACATGCCCGACTTCGACTCCCAAGATATCGATGGTATGGACAACGATAAAGGAGACGAACAGGAACCACTGCCCACGGGGCACTGGACCGCCATCTCATCATATGATATATATATGGTGGATTGATACGTCCATTTTGCATCATGCTTTTATATCAATATTTATTGCATTATGGGTTGTTATTACACATTATATCTCAATACTTATGGCTATTCTCCCTTATTTTACAAGGTTTACCATGAAGAGGGGGGATGCCGGCAGCTGGAACTCTGGCTGGAAAAGGAGCAAACTTTGGAAACCTATTCTGCACATCTCCAAAAGTCCTGAAACTCCACAAAACAACTTTCTGGAATTTATAAGAAATTATGAGCAAAAGAAATAGGCCAGGGGGCCCACACCCAGTCCAGGAGACAGGGGGCGCCCCCCCTACAGGGCGCGCCCCTATCTCCTAGGCCCCCTGGTGGGCCTGCGGCGACCATCTTCGGCTATATCATCACTTTTACCCTGGAAAAAATCGTGGGCAAGCTTACGGGATGAAACTCCGCCGCCACGAGGCGGAACCTTGGCGGAATCAATCTAGGGCTCTCGGGGAGCTGTTCTACCGGGGACACTTCCCTCCGGGAGGGGGAAATCATCGTCATCATCATCAGCAATGCTCCTCTCATCGGGAGAGGGCAATCTCCATCAACATCTTCACCAGCACCATCTCATCTCCAAACCCTAGTTCATCTCTTGTATCCAATTCTTGTCTCCAAGTTCGGGATTGGTGCTAGTAGGTTGCTAGTAGTGTTGATTACTCCTTGTAGTTGATGCTAGTTGGTTTATTTGGTGGAAGATTATATGTTCAGATCCTTTACGCATATTATTACCCCTCAGATTATGAACATGAATATGCTTTGTGAGTAGTTACGTTTGTTCCTGAGGACAAGGGAGAAGTCTTGCTATTAGTAGTCATGTGAATTTGGTATTCGTTCGATATTTTGATGAGATGTATGTTGTCTAGCCTCTAGTGGTGTTATGTGAAAGTCGACTACATAACACTTCACCATTATTTGGGCCTAGAGGAAGGCATTGGGAAGTAATAAGTAGATGATGGGTTGCTAGTGTGACAGAAGCTTAAACCCTAGTTTATGCGTTGCTTCGTAAGGGCCTGATTTGGATCCATATGTTTCATGCTATGGTTAGGTTTACCTTAATACTTTTGTTGTAGTTACGGATGCTTGCAATAGAGGTTAATCATAAGTGGGATGTTTGTTCAAGTAAGAACAGCACCCAAGCACCGGTCCACCCACATATCAAATTATCAAAGTACTGAACGCGAATCATATGAACGTGATGAAAACTAGCTTGATGATATTCCCATGTGTCCTCGGGAGCGTTTTCCTATTATAAGAATTTGTCCAGGCTTGTCCTTTTCTACAAAAAGGATTGGGCCACCTTGCTGCATGATATTTACTTTATTTACTTTTTGCTCATTACTATTTATCTTATCACGAAACTATCTGTCACCTACAATTTCAATGCTTGCAGAGAAAACCTTGCTGAAAACCGCTTATCATTTCCTTCTGTTCCTCGTTGGGTTCGACACTCTTACTTATCGAAAGGACTATGATAGATCCCCTATACTTGTGGGTCATCAAGACTCTTTTCTGAGGCCGTTGCCGGGGAGTGTAGCGGTTTTGGTAAGTGGAACTTGGTAAGGAAACATTTATATAGTGTGCTGAAATTTTCTGTCACTTGTCACTATGGAAACTAATCCTTTGAAGGGCTTGTTTGGGGTATCTTCACCCCAACCAGAAGAGCAAAGAGATGCTCCTCAACCTACTGAACTCTATGAAAATATTCACTTTGAGATTCCTTCGGTATGATAGAAAAACTGCTAGCTAATCCTTTTGCAGAGACGGAACATTGCATCGATTTACACCTTATCTTTGTGGATGAAGTTTGTGGATTATTTAAGCTTGCGGGTATTCCGATGATGTTGTTAAAAGGAAGGTCTTCCTTTATCTTTGAAGGAGATGCATTGACATGGTATAGGCTATGTGATGATACGGGATCTTGGAATTATAAGCGATTGAAGTTGGAATTTCACCAGAAGTTCTATCCTATGCATCTTGTTCATCGTGATCATAATTACATATATAATTTCTGGCCTCGCGAAGGAGAAAGCATCGCTCAAGCTTGGGGGAGGCTTAAGTCAATGTTATATTCATGCCCCAATCATGAGATCTCTCGGGAAATGATTATTCAGAATTTTTATGCTCGGCTTTCTTTTAATAATCGCAACCTGCTCGATACTTCCTGTGTTGGTTCCTATATGCTAAAGAATATTGATTTCAAATGGGACTTATTGGAAAGAATTAAACGCAACTCTGAAGATTGGGGTTCAGACGACGGTAAGGAGTCAGGTATGACACCTAAGTTCGATTGTGTTAAATCTTTTATGGATACTGATGCTTTTCATGGATTTAGCGCTAAGTATGGACTTGACTCTGAGATAGTAGCTACTTTTTGTGAATCTTTTGCTACTACTCACGTTGATCTCCCTAAAGAGAAGTGGTTTAAATATAATCCTCCTGTTGAAGTGAAAGTAGTTGCACCTATTACAGTCGAAGAAAAGACTATTACTTATAGTGATCCTATTGTTCCTACTGCTTATGTTGAAAAACCTCCTTTTCCTATTAGGATAAAAGATCATGTTAAAGCTTCGACTGTTGTTCGTAAGAGTAATACTAGGACTTATACACCTCCTGAGCAAATTAATGTTGAACCTGGTATTGCTATGATTAAAGATCTCTTGGATGAGGACTTAGATGGGCATGTTATCTCTTTCGTGGGTGAAACTGCTAATATTGCTAGACCCGATACTAAGACACGTAGACACTGTCGTGAGGCATGCTGTTATTTCTGTTCAAATAGGAGATCATTGTTATCATGGCTTATGCGATATGGGTGCTAGTGCTAGTGCGATACCCTATGATCTATATAAAGAAATTATGCATGACATTGCACCTGTTGAATTGGAAGACATTGATGTTACTATTAAGCTTGCTAATAGGGACACCATTAAACCTATTGGGATTGTTAGAGATGTTGAAGTCTTGTGTGGGAAGATTAAATACCCTGCTGATTTTCTTGTTCTTGCTTCCCCACAAGATGATTTTTGTCCTATTATTTTTGGTAGACCTTTCTTGAATACTGCTAGTGCTAAGATTAATTGTAAAAGGAAGGTAGTCACTGTTGGCATAGATGGTATGTCTCATTAGTTCAATTTTGCCAGGTTTTATAGACAACCTCGTGAAAGGGAACCACCTAGTAAGGATGAAATTATTGGTCTTGCTTCTATTGCTGTTCCTCCAACTGATCCGTTAGAACATTATTTGTTAGACCATGAAAACGATATGTTTATGAAGGAAAGGGAAGAAATAGATGAAGTGTTCCTTAAACAAGAACCTGTACTGAAACATAACCTTCCCGTTGAAATTCTTGGGAATCCCCCTCCACCCAAGGGTGATCCCGTGTTCAAACTCAAACCTTTACCTGATAATCCTAAGTATGCTTATCTTGATGAAAAAGAAATATATCCTGTTATTATTAGTGCTAACCTTTCAGAGAAAGAAGAAGAAAGATTATTGAGAACTCTGAAGAAGCACCGAGCTGCTATTGGATATACTCTGGATGATCTTAAGGGCATTAGTCCCACATTATCTCAACACAAAATTTCAGTGGAGAAAGATGCCAAACCAGTCAGAGATCCTCAAAGACGATTAAATCCCAAAATGAAGGAAGTGGTAAGAAAGGAGATTCTAAAACTCCTTGAGGCAGGTATTATTTATCCCGTTGCTGATAGTGAATGGGTAAGCCCTATCCATTGTGTCCCCAAAAAGGGAGGTATTACCGTTGTTCCGAATGATAAAGATGAATTGATCCCACAAAGAATTATTACAGGTTATAGGATGGTAATTGATTTTCGGAAGTTAAATAAAGCTACTAAGAAAGATCATTACCCCTTACCTTTTATTGATCAAATGCTAGAAAGGCTATCCAAACACACACATTTTTGCTTTCTAGATGGTTATTCTGGCTTCTCTCAAATACTTGTGTCAGCAAAGGATCAGTCTAAAACTACTTTTACTTGCCCTTTGGTACTTTTGCTTATAGACGTATGCCGTTTGGTTTATGTAATGCACCTGCTACCTTTCAAAGATGCATGATGGCTATATTCTCTGATTTTTGTGAAAATATTTGTGAGGTATTCATGGATGATTTCTCCGTCTATGGATCCTCTTTTGATGATTGTTTGAGCAACCTTGATCAAGTTTTGCAGAGATGTGAAGACACTAGTCTCGTCCTGATTTGGGAAAAGTGTTACTTTATGGTTAATGAAGGCATTGTCATGGGGCACAAGATCTCCGAGAGGGGTATTGAAGTTGATAAAGCCACAGTTGATGCTATTGAAAAGATGCCATGTCCCAAGGACATAAAAGGTATAAGAAGTTTCCTTGGTCATGCTGGTTTTTATAGGACGTTCATTAAGGAATTTTCTAAAATCTCTAGGCCTCTGACTAGTTTATTGCAAAAAGATATTCCCTTTGTCTTTGATGATGATTGTGTAGAAGCATTTGAAACACTTAAGAAAGCTTTGATCACTGCAACTATTGTTCAGCCACCTGATTGGAATTTACCTTTTGAAATTATGTGCGATGCTAGTGGTTATGCTGTAGGTGATGTTTTAGGGCAAAGAGTCGATAAGAAATTGAATGTTATCCAGTATGCTAGTAAGACTCTTGATGCTGCCCAGAGAAATTATGCTACTACTGAAAAAGAATTCTTAGCAGTTGTGTTTGCATGTGATAAGTTTAGACCTTATATTGTTGATTCCAAAGTCACTATTCACACTGATCATGTTGCTATTAAATATCTTATGGAAAAGAAAGATGCTAAGCCTAGACTCATTAGATGGGTTCTCTTGCTCCAAGAATTTGATTTGCATATTATTGATAGAAAAGGAGCTGAGAACCCCGTTGCAGACAACTTGTCTAGGTTACAGAATGTTCTTGATGACCCACTGCCTATTAATGATAGTTTTCCTGATAAACAATTAGCGGTTGTCAATGCTTCTCGTACTGCTCCTTGGTATGCTGATTATGCTAATTACATTGTTGCTAAATACATACCGCCTAGTTTCACTTACCAGCAAAAGAAATAGTTCTTTTATGATTTAAGACATTACTTCTGGCATGATCCACACCTTTATAAAGAAGGAGTAGATGGTATTATTAGACGTTGTGTGCCTGAGCATGAACAGGGACAAATCCTACGCAAGTGTCACTCTGAATCCTCTGGAGGACACCACGCTGGAGATAGAACTGCACACAAGGTACTTCAATCTGGTTTTTATTGGCCTACCCTTTTTAAGATGCTCGTAAGTTTGTCTTATCTTGTGATGAATGTCAAAGAATAGGTAACATTAGTAGACGTCAAGAAATGCCTATGAATTATTCCCTTGTTATTGAACCGTTTGATGTTTGGGGCTTTGATTATATGGGACCTTTTCCTGCCTCCAATGGTTATACACATATTTTAGTTGCTGTTGATTACGTTACTAAGTGAGTAGAAGCTATTCCATCTATTAGTGCTGATCATAACACTTCTATTAAAATGCTTAAGGAAGTTATTTTTCCGAGGTTTGGAGTCCCTAGATATCTTATGACTGATGGTGGTTCACACTTTATTCATGGTGCTTTCCGTAAGATGCTTGCTAAGTATGATGTCAATCATAGAATTGCATCTCCTTATCACCCGCAGTCTAGTGGTCAAGTAGAGTTGAGCAATAGAGAGCTCAAATTAATTTTGCAAAAGACTGTCAATAGGTCTAGAAAGAATTGGTCCAAGAAACTTGATGATGCATTATGGGCCTATAGAACTGCATACAAAAATCATATATAAAATGGTTTATGGAAAAGCATGTCATTTACCTCTCGAACTTGAACATAAGGCATACTAGGCTGTTAAAGAGCTCAACTATGATTTCAAACTTGCCGGTGAGAAGAGGTTGTTTGATATTAGCTCTCTTGATGAATGGAGAACCCAGGCATATGAGAATGCCATGCTTTTCAAAGAAAAAGTCAAACGCTGGCATGATAAGAGGATACAAAAGCGTGAGTTTAACGTAGGAGATTATGTGTTATTATTCAACTCTTGTTTAAGATTTTTTGCAGGAAAACTTCTCTCAAAATGGGAAGGTCCCTACGTTATCGAAGGGGTCTATCATTCTGGCGCTATAAAAATTAATAACTTCAAAGGCACAAATCCGAGGGTGGTAAACGGTCAAAGAATTAAACATTATATTTCAGGTAATCCTATTAATGTGGGAACTAATATTATTGAGACCATAACCCCTGAAGAATACATAAGAGACACTTTCTAGAACTTTCCAGACTCCGAAAAGGCATAGGTACGTGGTACGGTAAGTAAACCGACTCCAAAACAACTCTAATGGCAATTTTTATCAGTTTTGGATTATTTAAGAATTTTAGGAAGACAGAAGTAGTCCGAAAGGGACACGAGGCTCCCACGAGAGAGGAGGGCGCCCCCCCCCCTGTAGGGCGCGCCCCCTGTCTCGTGGGCACCTCGTGTGCCTCCCGGACTCCATTTTCTTGTATGTTACATATTTTGGTTGGTAAAATTCATTATATATACTCCCCGAAGGTTTTGACCACCGTATCACGCAAATATCCCCTGTTTTCGTTTCGAGTTGTTTCTCTTGCAGATTTGGAACAAGATGTCGTCCCAAGATTCGGAGGGAGAGAGCTACATGGCTGATTATATTGCAAACCCAAAAGTATATGGGGATGTGGAACATTATGGCTGGACCATAGAGGAAGAGGAAGACTATGATCCAAAGAGGAAGGAGGAGACAAGCTCCGATGAAGAGGACGATCCACTACCTCAACCTGGTGATATGCATGTGGAGTTCAAGAAGTCAAGCTTCCCTAAGGTCCAATCTATCCCACCACGTTTTTTGCAGGACAACAAGGCAGCACTATGCAAAAAGATAATGAAACTTGAGCTCGAGAATGAGGATCTGAGGGAGGAAAATTTTAGCCTCAGACGCAAGCTAGAGAACAAAAATGCAACAACTCCTACTCCATCACCTCCGAAGAAATAATCACATGGGTATGGGCACTCCCCTTGGCAACTGCCAAGCTTGGGGGAGGTGCCCCGGTATCGTATCACCATCACACTCCTATCTTTACCGCTTTATTAAGTTCGATCCTTTTAGTAGTATCTTGATCTAGTAGATCGAAGTTTTGATATCAAGTACTTTTGATCTTTGCTTTGCGATCTCTTTATGTAAGCGAGTCCGTGTGCTGTCTATAATAAAGATTAGTGTTGAGTCAAGGGATTTGCTATGGTTTTGAGAAAGTAGAAAGAATAAAAGAGTTCATATTGATCTTATAGATAGTGATAATTTCACATATAGAAAGTATGAGGCATAAAAATTGTTGAGAGTTGATGAACGTAGCCTTGGTCGTCGTTGCAATTAATAGGAAGTGATAAGGAAAGAGGGGTTCACATATAAATATATTATCTTGGACATCTTTCATGATTGTGAAGCACTCATTAAGTATGACATGCTAAAAGAGTCGATGTTGGACAAGGAAGACAACATAATGGTTTATGTTTCCCGACATTTCAGTTAAAATATATTGTCATTGATCTTCCAAACATGTTGAGCTTGCCTTTCCCCCTCATGCTAGCAAAATTCCTTGCACTAAGTAGAGATACTATTTGTGCTTCCAAATATCCCTAAACCCAGTTTTGCCATGAGAGTCCACCATAACTACCTATGGATTGAATAAGATCCTTCAAGTAAGTTGTCATCGGTGCAAGCAATAAAAATTGCCCTCTAAATATGTATGACTTATTAGTGCAGAGAAAATAAGCTTTGTACGAACTTGTTGTGGAAGTAATAAAAGCGACGGACTGCATACTAAAGGCCCACATACAAGGGGCAATATAAAGTGACGTTCTTTTGCACTAAGATTTTATGCATCAACCCTAAACGCGCATGACAACCTCTGCTTCCCTCTGCGAAAGGGCCTATCTTTACTTTATGTTTTACTTTATGCTTGAGTCAAGGTGATGCTCACCTTTCCTTTTTATTTTTATCCTTTGGCAAGCTCCTCGTGTTAGAAAGATCATGATACATATATCCAATTGGATGTAAGTTGGCATAGGCTATTATTGTTGACATCACCTAAAGGTGAATACGTTGGGAGGAAGCACAATAAGCCCCTATCTTTCTCAGTGTCCGGCTAAAACCCTATAACCACAAGTATTGCGTGAGTGTTAATAATCATAAGGGACTACGAGATAGTTGAGTATGTGAGCTTGTTGAAAAGCTCTATTATTGAATCTTTCCGATGTTACGATAAATTGCAATTGCTTTAATAACTAAGATTATAGTTTGTTAGTTCCCAATGAAGTTTTTGAACCATACTTGATATTGTGAATTGCTTATTACTTGAGCATAGGAAATCATATGAAAAAATCCATATATGTTGTTGTTATTAGAATGATCATGATGCCCTCATGTCCGTATTTTATTTTTAATCGACACCTCTATCTGTAAACATGTGGACATATTTTTCGATTTCGGCTTCCGCTTGAGGACAAGCGAGGTCTATGCTTGGGGGAGTTGATACGTCCATTTTGCATCATGCTTTTATATCAATATTTATTGCATTATGGGCTATTATTACACATTATATCTCAATACTTATGGCTATTCTCCCTTATTTTACAAGGTTTACCATGAAGAGGGGGGATGCCAGCAGCTGGAATTCTGGCTGGAAAAGGAGCAAACTTTGGAAACCTATTCTGCACATCTCCAAAAGTCCTAAAACTCCACGAAACAACTTTTTGGAATTTATAAGAAATTATGAGCAAAAGAAATAGGCCAGGGGGCCCACACCCTGTCCAGGAGGCAGGCGCCCTCTGCTGGCGCACCCCTATCTCCTGGGCCTGGTGGCCTCCGCGACCATCTTCTGCTATATCATCACTTTTACCACGAAAAAATCGTGGGCAAGCTTACAGGACGAAACTCCGCCGCCACGAGGCGGAACCTTGGCGGAATCAATCTAGGGCTCATGGCTGTTCTGCCAGGGACACTTCCCTCTGGGAGGAGGAAATCATCGTCATCATCATCACCAATGCTCCTCTCATCGGGAGAGGGCAATCTCCATCAACATTTTCACCAGCACCATCTCATCTCCAAACCCTAGTTCATCTCTTGTATCCAATTCTTGTCTCCAAGTCCGGGATTGGTGCTAGTAGGTTGCTAGTAGTGTTGATTACTCCTTGTAGTTGATGCTAGTTGGCTTATTTGGTGGAAGATTATATGTTCAGATCCTTTACGCATATTATTACCCTCTGATTATGAACATGAATATGCTTTGTGAGTAGTTACGTTTGTTCCTGAGGACAAGGGAGAAGTCTTGCTATTAGTAGTCATGTGAATTTGGTATTCGTTCGATATTTTGATGAGATGTATGTTGTCTAGCCTCTAGTGGTGTTATGTGAACGTCGACTACATAACACTTCACCATTATTTGGGCCTAGAGGAAGGCATTGGGAAGTAATAAGTAGATGATGGGTTGCTAGAGTGAAAGAAGCTTAAACCCTAGTTTATGCGTTGCTTCGTAAGGGGCTGATTTGGATCCATATGTTTCATGCTATGGTTAGGTTTACCTTAATACTTTGTTGTAGTTGCGGATGCTTGCAATAGAGGTTAATCATAAGTGGGATGTTTGTTCAAGAAAAAACAGCACCCAAGCATCGGTCCACCCACATATCAAATTATCAAAGTACCGAACGCGAATCATATGAACGTGATGATAACTAGCTTGATGATATTCCCATGTGTCCTCGGGAGCGTTTTCCTATTATAAGAATTTGTCCAGGCTTGTCCTTTGCTACAAAAAGGATTGGGCCACCTTGCTGCATGTTATTTACTTTATTTACTTTTTGCTTGTTACTATTTATCTTATCACGAAACTATCTGTCACCTACTATTTGAGTGCTTGCAGAGAAAACCTTACTGAAAACCGCTTATCATTTCCTTCTGCTCCTCGTTGGGTTCGACACTCTTACTTATCGAAAGGACTATGATAGATCCCCTATACTTGTGGGTCATCATGGATACACCCAAAGAAGGCAATGGCGACAAGACAGCGGAGGATGACCCCTCCAAGAAGCAACCCAAGCGCCGACGTCAGCGGAGCCGCTCTAAGTCTCGCCCCAGCAAAAGCAGTGATAACGGCACATGAGATAACAGTACTCCGGACAGTTCCGAAGATGATGACAATACCCCAGCAAGATCTGGAGCTGGAGGATGAACAACCCAGCCCTCCTGAGCGAGCGGCAGAGGGAGAAGCAGAGGATGACAATTACATGCCTCTCTCCGAAGACGAAGTGAGCCTCGACGATGAAGAATTTTTCGTACCCGAGGATCCCGTCGAGCAGGAGCGATTTAAGCGCCGGCTTATGGCCACATCAAATAGCCTGAAGAAAAAACAGCAACAGCTTCGAGCTAATCAGGATTTGCTAGCAGACAAATGGACTGAAGTCCTTGCGGCCGAGGAATACGAACTCGAACGCCCCTCCAAGGGTCACCCAAAGCGCAGGATGCTACGTGTTGGGGATATTACTACTAGGTGTAAACCGGCCAGGACGGGCCGGATTAACTTCATCAGTAGTTGAGTATGTTAAAGCCCAAGTAGGCAGATGAAGGCTTAAGGCCTATAGCCGGTTCAAGGCCTGTAGCCGTAAACCGGCATCAGTATGTAACTTGTATTGTAAGTTAGGAATAGTAGAGACCGAGCCGGATACATCTATGAACCGGCGTCGGGACTCTGTGAACCGACGGGCGCCACCCATGTATATAAGGGGGTGACCCGGCGGCGGTTCAGGGAGAACAGACAACAACTCGAGACTTAGGCGAAGCTGGTTTGCTCCCTAGTCATCGAAACCCCATCAATTCCATCACAACTAGACGTAGGCTTTTACATTCATCGAAGGGGCCGAACTAGTATAAACTCTCCTGCGTCCTTGTGTCCTCTTTAACCCCTTCAAGCTAACCCGTAGCGATGGCTCCACGACTAAGTCCTTTCATGAGGACATCTGCCGTGAAAAAACCACGACAGTTGGCGCCAACCGTGGGGCTATCGCACGATGGTTTCAAGTTCTTGGAGGGCAACTTCGAAGGACTCAAGGGCTATGCTGTGGGCCGGATGACCAAGAGTCGTCGTGGCAAGCTCTACATCGACGATGTAGGGTGGGGCCCCGAGGCCGGCTCGATTGAGTACGGGTACCGGGTCCCATTTGGTGGCGTACACGTCTTCATCGGCAAGATCGGTGAACCGGGCCCTGAGCCGGACATCTGCACCGACCTCATCAAAATGGCTCAGCCTACGAGATTTTCCCAGGTTAAACCGGCCGTGAAGCATGCCTTCTTGGGGGTCATCCACGGAGGAGAATATGAGGATGGATCGGAATCTGGTAGCGAGACCGTCGTTTATTCCGGCGACGAGTCCTCAATAGGAGAAACCGAATCATTGTATCAGTTACAAGACGACCAGATTGGGGGCTGTTCCTATGGTGACAGTATTCCGGACCCCTCTGATCCGCCCAACCGGGTTGGAATATTCATGGCCGGTACACAGGCGGCGATCCACTCTTCGACCGCAGCAGCAATGACCTCTGGGTTAGCGGCGGCGGCGGCCGGGGCAGGAGACCCTGTGCACCCGCCGGCTCAAGTTTTATCTGATCTGTTTGATGCGTTGGTTGTTCTTATGGAGGAGGCTAACCCGGCAGATCAGGATGCCCACAATGCAGAAATTGCAAAGGTGAGGGAACAGATCACTCAGGCCAAGGCCGGCCTAGCAGCCGAGAACGACAGGATGGTTGTAGAGTGGGCCGCTTTGGATGCGCAGGCCTATAGGCTTATGCTGGACCATAACGCCTCGCATGAAGTCCTGAAGAGGAAGCACCGGTCTCGCTTGCCTCCGGTTTTCGATGCCAGAAATCTCTTTAACACCCCAGGAGCAGGAAATAGTAACCCTCCGGTGATAAACCGGGCGGAGGCACCTGGGCCGGGCGTGCCGGTTCAACCTCACCTGATGGAGCCGCCTCGACAGAACAATGTCGCGCCTCAGCCTGTCCCGACACCTCCGGGTCATTATTCCAACCCGATGGACAATCTTGTCGCTGCCGCTTCACGACTGGAGGCCATCCCGATTGAAGGTGATTCTCCATAGCCGGTGGAGACGCGCCGGGTTAAGGAGCTTCTTCGAACAGCCTTGATTCAACAGGAAGCATATTCATACAGCCGTGACCGAATTCATTCCACCCCCCGTCCAAGTCGGAGTTACAGCAGGCGTATGGATGAACCGGCCGTATCCAGAATGCATGAACCACAAAGTGCCCGTGGCAATAACCCGGCAGGTGATGCTCAGGAAGTGGTGGACCGGGCCCGAGCGCGTAGGGACGCCGAGTTAGCAGCGCGGCATGAGGCTCGTCATCTTACGCCGGTTCGTCTAACCACCTCGGTCGAGCCAGGGGTTACTTCTAGTTCTTTGGGAGTGCCTTGTCTTGTCCCCGCGTTACGCAATGTGCGCCTGCCCAAGGATTTGAAGGGACCGCGCAAGGTGCCAAATTACACTGCTGATTTGTTTCCAGAAACATGGGTGGAGAGCTATGAGATGGCCATGGAGATGCTTGACGTGGATGAGGCGGCGTGTGCGAAGTATTTCACCATGATGCTTGAAGGGACAGCCCGTATTTGGTTAAAGAGCTTACCGGCCAATTCTATCAGTTCATGGGCCCAGTTGCGAGCCCGGTTCATCCAGAATTTCAAGGATACATGTAAGCAGCCCATGTTGATTGTGGATTTAGCGGCCTGTGTCCTGGAGGAGGGAGAGTCAACAACCCGCTGGGTGCGCCGAGTCTCAGAAATTTTGCACTCATCAGACCGTATCAACGCCGATTCCGCGGTTATAACTTTAGAAAGCAACTGCCGGTTTACGCCTCTGAAGTTGAAATTGGGACGGATGAAGCGCCATTCTAACGATATGGGGACCCTCATGACTGCGTTAGTGAAATATGCTGATTCTGATAGTACCAAGGATCCCGAGTCTGATGATGACAAGACAGGGAAGGGAAAGAAGAGCAGCAACTCCAAAGGGCAGCAACACAACACGGCAGGTCATGGAAACGGAGGCAAGCGTAAAGCGGATAGCAGCGTGGACTTCGTGGCTAATACTAACGCGCAGGACAAGGGCCAGCGACGAAAGGGTAAACCGTCGAATCGCGGTGGAGCTCCAAATCCTAACCCGGACCGCCTGACCTATCTGTTAAACCAGCCCTGTCCAAAGCACGGGACGAAGGAGATGCCAGCCAACCACCTTTGGAAGGATTGTTACATTATGCAGGAGTTCAAGAATTCTAATGCTTTCCGATATGATCACGGATCAGGTGGTGGCTCAGGATCCGGATTCCATGGGCCGGGTCACGGTGGAGGAAATTCCGGTTCAGGCTTCAATGGTGATCAGGGTGGACATAACAATCAAAATAATCAGAATAGTCAGGGTGGTTACAACTAGCAGCAGTCGGGTTATCAGAGCAATCCAAAGCAGTTGAATAGCGGGCAATATCATGTATTCACCACTAGCTTGGATAGGCGAGACCGGAAGCTTGACAAGCGAGCGGTAAATTCTGTTGAACCGGCCGTGCCTCGTTATTTATGCTGGTCTGAACAGCCAATCATATGGAGCAGAGAGGATCACCCTCCCCGAGTTGACAATCCGGGTCAGCTAGCGTTGGTGGTGGCACCTCAGGTGGGAGGTTATAAATTCACCAAGGTGCTCATGGATGGAGGGAGAAGTATTAATATCCTATACTATGATACCTTCCGCCGTATAGGGCTAACAGATAAGAATCTCAAACCGTCCAATGCGGTATTCCATGGTGTGGTACCTGGTAAGTCAGCATATCCTGTTGGCAAGATAGCTCTGGAAGTGGCCTTTGGAGACGATCATGATTCCATGTCAGAGACATTGACTTTTGAGGTGGTGAAAATCTGGAGCCCATATCACGCCCTATTTGGGCGGCCGGCTTACGCCAAATTTATGGTGCGACCCTGTTATATTTATTTGCAGCTCAAGATGCCGGGCCACAAGGGGACAATAACTGTTCATGGAAGTTGCAAGATTGCTTTGGAGTGTGAAGAAGGCAATGCGGCCTATGCTGAGTCAGTTTGTGCCACGGAAGAGTTGAAGTACTACAAGAATAATGTTTATCCGGCGGACATGACTCCATTGAAGAAGCCAACTACAGAGCATGATCTGGCCCTAAAGTTCAAATCGGCAGCTGAGACTAAGCTTGTTGACTTCATACCTGGCGATTCGTCCAAGCAGTTCAGTATCAGTACCAACTTGGATCCGAAATAGGAAAGCGCGCTCATCAAGTTCATCCGTGAGAATCGGGACATTTTTGCATGGAAGCCTTCTGACATGCCAGGTGTACCGAGGGAACTCGCTCAGCACACTCTTAATGTCGATCCTAAGTACAAACCGGTGAAGTAGTTTCTCCGCCGTTTTAACGAAGAAAGGCGCAAAGCTATTGGAGAGGAGGTGGCCAAGCTCTTAGCAGCTGGTTTTATTGTCAAAGTTTTCCATCCTGAATGGCTGGCATATCCGGTGCTGGTCCTTAAGAAAAACGGCACCTGGCGAATGTGTGTGGATTACACAGATCTTAACAAGGCTTGTCCAGCAGATCCTTTTGCCCTCCCCAGCATCGATCAGATTATTGATGCTATTGCGGGTTGTGAGCGTTTGAGTTTTCTGGATGCATATTCTGGTTATCATCAGATCAAGATGGCGATTAAGGACCAGGAGAAGACGGCGTTCATAACTCCCTTTGGAGCCTTCGCTATGTATCTATGCCCTCCGGCTCAAGAGTGCCAGCAACTTATCAGCGATGTGTGCAGAATTTCCATCATAAGCAGATCGGCCGTAATGTGCATGCCTATGTGGATGATATTGTGGTTAAGTCAAGGAGAAGGAGACTACGGTTGATGATTTGAAGGAAACCTTTGATAACCTGCGACATACAAGATGATGCTCAACCCGCCAAGTGTGTTTTGGTGTACCAAAGAGCAAGTTATTGGGTTTTACGGTATCCAACAGGGGAATTGAGGCTAATCCGGAGAAGATCACAGCTATCACCTCCCTGGCTAAACCGAAGTGTATCAATGGCATTCAACGCTTGGCAGGCTGGATTGCCGCGTTGAGCCGGTTTATCAGCCGCCTCGGTCAAAAGGCGATCCCTTTGTATCAGATGCTGAAGAAAACAGATCAATTCGTCTGGAGTTCGGCTGCTGATAAAGCGTTTGAGGATTTAAAGCGGCAGCTAGCCAGTCCGCCTATTCTTGCCGCTTTGATTGACAAGGAAACATTGCTACTATATGTGGCAGCCAATGCTCGTGCAGTCAACGTAGCTATTGTGGTAGAGCGCAAAGAGGCGGGCAAGGAATATCTGGTTCAGCGTCCGGTTTACTATATCAGCGAGGTGCTTATTGAGTCCAAGCAAAGGTACCCGCAATGGCAGAAGCTGGTGTATGGAGTTTTCATGGCAAGCCAGAAGCTTAAGCAATACTTCCAGGGACATCCCATCACAGTGGTCAGTTCTGCTCCTTTGGGAGATATAATTCAGAACAGGGAGGCAACTGGCCGGATTGCCAAGTGGGCTATAGAGCTTGGGCCACACGGACTGAAATACGTGCCTCGGACGGCGGTCAAATCTCAAGCACTTATAGATTTCATCAATGATTGGACGGAACTACAAGCACCTGAAGAAAAGTCGGATCACACCTATTGGACTATTCATTTTGATGGGTCCAGGAAATTGGAGGGCTCGAGGGCTAGAGTCGTGTTAACTTCCCCACGAGGTGATAAGTTCTGTTACGTTCTCCGCTTAATGTTCCCTTGTACTAACAATGCAGCTGAGTACGAAGCTTTACTCCATGGTCTCCGGATGGCTAAGGAGATGAATCTCAGCCGAGTTAAGTGCTTCGGTGACTCGGACCTGGTGGCCCAACAAGTATCTGGCACTTGGGATTCCAAGGATCCGCTCATGGCAGCATATCGTCGTGAGGTGGATATTGTTGCAGGTCACTTCAAAGGATATCAAGTGGATCATGTGGACAGACGGAACAACGAAGCGGCAAAAGCTTTAAGCCGGTTGGGCTCCCAACGTAAACCGGTCCCGCCTAACGTCTTCTTGGATGTTCTGCATAACCCGTCTGTCAAGCTCCCTGGTGAAGAGGATTTGGCAATTCCTGATCCGGAGGCTCAATTGGTGGCGGCTCTTCATGTTATTCCGGATTGGACGGTTCCTTATCTTGCGTACATGAACCGGGGCGAGTTACCAGATGATGAGACTCTGGCCAGGAAGATAATCCGGCGATCCAAGTCCATGACTATTGTCAATGGCGAATTGCATCATTGTAGTGTGTCAGGGGCGTTTCAACGCTGTGTGTCTCCTGAGGAAGGCTGTGAAATTTTAAGTCAAATCCACAAATGGGATTGTGGTCACCACGCCGGTTCAAAATCTCTGGTGGCTAAAGTATTTCGTCACGGCTTCTATTGGTTGACTTCTCATGCTGATGCGGAGGACCTGGTTAGGCGATGTGATGGCTGTCTGAAGTTCTCAAGACGTGCTCATGTGCCGGCTCAAGAATAGAGGATGATTCCAATTACTTGGCCGTTTGCGACTTGGGGGCTGGATATGGTTGGGCCTTTGAAAAGGTCCAAGGACAAGAAGACCCACCTTTTTGTGGCGGTTGACAAGTTTACGAAGTGGGTGGAAGCGGAGCCCGTTAGCAAGTGTGATGCAGCCACGGCGGTTCAATTCATCAAAAAGGTGATTTTCTGGTTTGGCTTTCAACACAACATCAGTATTGATAATGGTACCAACCTGTCCAAGGTTGCTATGAAGGAGTTCTGTGAACGTGAGCACATTCGGCTTGACGTTTCATCAGTGGCTCACCCACAGTCCAATGGTCAAGCAGAGAGGGCTAACCAAGAGATTTTACGAGGTATCAAACCCCGGCTTATGGTTCCGTTGCAACAGACGCCGGGTTGTTGGGTTGAGGAGTTACCATCTGTATTATGGAGCATCAATACTACGCCCAACAGATCGACAGGATATACACCGTTCTTCATGGTCTACGGAGCGGAGGCGGTTCTCCCCAGTGATATCCATCATGATTCACCTCGTGTAGCAGCTTATGTTGAAGCGGACAACGAGGTAGCACGACAAGATGCTTTGGACCTGTTGGACGAGGAGCGTGACATCGCAGCTGCCCGTTCGGCGATTTACCAGCAGGATCTTCGTCGCTATCACAGTCGTCGAATTAGAACTAGAACCTTTCAAGAAGGAGATTTGGTGCTTCGACTCATCCATGACCAGACTGATATGCACAAGCTATCCCCACCTTGGGAGGGACCTTTCGTGGTCAGCAAGAATCTGCACAACGGGTCATACTATCTGATCGATATTCGAGAGCATAAAGACTCACGCACATCAGAGGAGGAGACCAACGGGCCGTGGAACATAGCTCATCTTCGGCCTTACTATACTTGAGCCATAGGCTCTATTTATGTACATATTATGACAATGTATATATTATGATCAATACAATAAACCGGAGCCTTAGCTAAAGCGGGGTCTCTGTTATGTTTACATCATGTGTGGTTACACGGAGTTTTTATCTTAAAGCGGCCTCCGGTTTACCCCTTGAGTTAGCTTTTTCAACAAGCTTTATGTCATATCACTTGGGGGCTTGGTCGTGTCCGAACCGATGCAACACCTTTTGATAGGCGAAAGCCACAGAATCACTTGGGGACTTGGTCACGTCTGAACCAGTCACGCCTCTTGATCGGCCTAAGGCCACAGAATCACTTGGGGGCTTTGGTCGAACCCGAACCATCGCTACACCTCTTGATCGGCGTAATCCCACTGCATCATTTGGGGAGCTGGCTGACTTGAACCATAGCAACGCCTATCGGGGGCTTGGTCGAGTCCGACCATGGTAATGCCACTTGATCAGCTCAACAGCCTCTTTTTGCAAATAATTCTATCTTTGTCTTTGCTTGAAATTCGTTTATCTTTTTGCATATTTCTCTTGTTGTGTTTTTAAAACCGACAATTATTAAACTGATTTGACTGTCAGTTGATGGAACACGGTCTATTCTTAATCCGGAGACTCTTTGCCCGGTTTGATTTTTTGTTAACATCCTATTATGGAGTAACACCGGTGTTCATCGCAACCCGGAACGGTTTACCTGATAAACCGACCTTATATTCACAGGAGCTGTTTTCTCCTCCAGCAGAGTGGGTTTCTTAAAACTCCGTTTCAAGATTGGCACAGCCAACTTTATGCCCTACGATTGCAAGTATCATATATTCCCATATTTGATCATATGTTTAAATCTAAGATATTATCTTTGATTTCATATACATAGATATTATGACCCGCCTGGTGATACAACCATAGTGGCGTTTTAAGCTTTTTGGCTGCAGATAAACAGTTTAAGATTGATGATTCAACGGAAGCATAAGTTCAATAAGTATGCACGAAGGCATATCAACACCAAGTGTGGCAGCTAGTCCATTACAAGGCAACACAGTGCCCAGAAAAGATAATTGTTTTTTGCATAACATCAAGGAGAGGTAATGTAAACCGGCTTCCGGTTCATGCTTGGTCGCCAGCTTGGCCTGATGGTTGCGGGTCATCTTGCGCCGCTTCAACCTCTGCTTCCCTACCTAGCGGCTGGAAATCAAAAGTTGTCCAGTCGATTCCCATTAATGCTTGAAATATAGCTTCATTATTGATCAGCAACGACGGTTCAATGTCAGGAGCGTAAGTATGCTTACGGATTGGAGGTATAAGGTTCTCCGTTTCAGGAATTGGTGCAGCCACTCGTTTGTTTTGACCATCATATTGAGCTTGATAGTGTGAAAAATCCGCCTCTTCAACCAATTGACAATCCAGAGGGCGCACTTCCCGATTTATAGCTCGGAGATCCTCTTCGCTGAACTCTGTCCCGTCTTCCTTCAAGCTTGGGAAGCCCTGGGCCGCTTCAACAGGATCAAAATCTGGCACCCATGCTTTTGCCCGGATTAAGGAGTTTATAGCACCGGTTCTAGCAGCAGATTTCTTTAACTCTTCAACCCAGGCAGGAAGCATCGACAACCTTTTAATAGTGTCCTGGATCAAGGTGGGTGCGGGGTTGTGGTGAGAAGCAGTACAGATGATTCGCTTGCACATCAAAGATATCAGCTTGTTCTATCAATGTATAGGCGGCTTTCAATTTCTTCCGCACATCTGATCCCAAGTGACCAATACGTGTCCCTGTATCATTCAAAGGGTCAGTAAACCGGCAGTCACATGAGAAGGAACCATTACTCTAGAAATAAAGAAGGCTTACCAAAGACAACAGCGGTCATGGCATGCACTTGCCGTTTTACACTGATCAGTTCATCCACCACCGGTTTGAGTGCAGCCTCAGCCTTCTCTGCCCGTTGAGTTAAAGCGGCTTTTTTAGTGTCCCAATCTGCCCTTTCTTTGTTGAAACCTTCTTTAAGCTTTTCCATGACGCTTAAAGCGCTGGTTAATTCATTTTTTGCATTGAAGGTTTCAGCTTGCTGAGACTTCAGATTTTCTTGCAGATCGGTGATTTGACTTTCTTTCTTGCTCACATCAGCCTACATACAGACAATCATTGGATAGAGATTACGGTGAAGAATTGAAGTACAAACCACATAACAAGTTATGCCCTCGGTACTTGGGGGCTAATGCATATTTGCTTTTCATCCTACAATTTCTATATAAAGTCCCAAGCTCAATACAAGTATTCAACTTGGCACTTGGGGGCTAATGCCTATTTTCTCTTTCCTTGAGTGACACTGGAATTCTTACTGTATAAAGTCCCAGTTTAACTACATTTAGTTGAACCGGGCCCTGGGGGCTACTTTCCCAAAGTACAGCTGTGTTAAAGTTCACGTTGGAAAGTCCCGATTTAAGTTGATATCTTAAAACCGTCACTTGGGGGCTACTGAAGTTGACAGATTGAAATATACGAGCAGAGAGTCATATGGAATTTACCTCATATTTGTCCTTCATCATATTTACCAGACCGGCTTCATAATCACGGCTGGTATATAGCCGATTCAGGTAGCCGGAATGAAGATCTTGGGTGTTCAGAGTGGCATAAGTGGCCAAATCGGCATTCCATTTGCCTTTGCCAAATGCAGCAAATTCATCTTTGGCAGTGTGCTTAGATAAAGCGACAGGAATGCCTGGCTCGGAACGACCAACGCCAGTAATAACAACATCATCATCTTTCGCTTCACCGGTCCGCACTGGGGTCGCTGGTTTATCAGTATGTTTTGCTGGGCTCGTTGTTTTGTCAGTCTGGACAGGACTTGTGGGCTGATTAGAAGGTCCTGTGGTATCAACATGTGCCTCTTCAGCAGGAATATCATGATCTTGCGATGGTAGGTCGTTCAGCACATCGTCGTGGATGTGTTCTTCGGGATCTGGTATTTTGACCAGTTCAGGAGTGTCGTCTTCTTCTGCCACTTTGTCCAGATGAGCTTTCTTGCTTGGCCTAGGCTTGGCCCTAAAAGGAAAAATACGGATCAGTCCACGAATATTGAAAGTGATATATCAAACAACATTATCAGGAATATGGCTCACCCAAGCACCGTTTTGAGTGGTGGGAGCTGGGTGGCTGACGACTCGCCGGAAGAAGAGTGATAAGTGCCCTGATAATCGGAGTCAGATGGATTAAGAGGTTGACGAAAACAACCCGCTTTAGGATAAGCATTGACGAAACAGTTAGAGACCTCTGAACGGCGTTTCCGAACCGGACTGTTCGGTAAACCGGCGGAGGTAACTACCTGGCGCTGTGCCGGGTTGTGCGGCGAGCTTCATGCTGTTGTGTCTTCATAAGAAAGTTTCGGTCCAAATAAGCAAGAGGATGAGAAAATTTAACTTTACGGTTTGCTCGACGGATTTTTAGTGAAGGCAAAGGGTTTGAATTGGAAGAAAGAGTGTTTACCTCTACAACATCAGCGTGACTGACTTCAGCGTCATCCTGGCAATAATCATTATCAATAAGGCGTGTGAAAAATAAACCAAGTGAGTCAGGCTCTACCTCAAGGTCCGGATTACCCACATCATCGTCAGCTGGTGGATCGGAGGATGCAGTGGTTCTTTTCCTATTGGCCAGTTTCTTCACAACTCTGGTTTTGGGCCGGGTCATTTTCTCCGGTTTCTCTTGTGGAGGCTTCTTGCTCCAAAATGGATCATCGCCCTGTTTGAAAGATGTTAATGACAACCAAGGGTGCTTAAACATGGTCAGATTTCATGAAAGCATAAGATATGAGTCTTACAGCTGGCGGTTTGTTAATGGCAGAAAAGGGAGGCATGCCGGTTTGAGCGCAAGCAGCTTCCGGTTCATTTAACATCTTCTTAACACCCTCAGTAACTTCGTCATCTGTCAGCTGGATCTCAATATGCCGTAGAGGGTCTTTTACGTCTCCTGTGTATTTGCACATCAAACCGGAGCGCGGGCTTAAGGGCAATATACTCCAAGATATCCAGCAGCGAGCAAGGTCAGCTCTTGTTAACCCGTTAGCCATGAAGGCCCTGAGCTTGGATAATTGAGGAGCATATTTGCTTCTTTCCTTAGCAGTCAGTCTCTGAGGGAAGGGATGTGTGTTGCTTAGCCGCTCCGGACGATAACCCGGCAAGGGATTTTCTCCATCAGGCGAGGTATCTTTGCAGTAAAACCATGTCGAATTCCACTCTTTGGGATGGCTATGCAGTTTGGCGTGAGGGTAAGTGACTTCTTTCCTCTTTTGAATCGCCATACCACCTAACTTGGTATTGGGACCGTCAGTAAATTCGGTGCGGCGGTTCAGATGGAAGCAATCTCTGAATAATTCAACTGTGGGCTCCTCTTGAAAGAACACCTCACAGAGCACTTGAAAGTGACAGATATTGGTTACGGAGTTGGGGCCAATATCTTGTGGACGCAGTTGGAAGTTGGCCAAGACATCCCGATAAAACTTTGAACCGGCGGATCAAGCCCGGGCTAGATGGTCAGCAAAAACAACAAACTCTCCATCTTCGGGTTCTGGAGGACTTTCCGGGCCAGGGACCCTCCAGTGAATGACATCTTTTTTGCCTAAAGCGCCGGTGTTGACTAGGTTATTCAGTTGAGTCTCGGTCACTCGAGAAGGGACCCAGTTGCACTCATACACTTGCTTGGCCATGGTGCAACCTGCAAAGCAATAATACCGGTTCAAGAATATGTTGGAAGGGTATATATTGATGTATTCATTGCTAAATCGGAAGCAGTTACTTATAAACCGGGGTTCTGCAACGTGGCAATACTTAGCTAGGGTATCCTGGCGGTTCAACAAGGGCCCTAATGATTGCAGATGAATAGGTGTGCGAAAACAGGTTTCACAAAATTACATCACAGTTTTGGATCTGGAACATGTTCAGTAAAGAGATAAATATTCAAGGTCCAAAAGGGAGCAGTACCGAATCAATGAGCAAGGATACAGGGAGATCTATGGTTTTGAGGTGCGCAAGTGACGACGGATGGTAAAAACTGCCGCTGCGCAGAACAAATATTTACAGACTTGCCTAAGATTTATCATATGAACAAGAAGCAAGCAACGAACGCTGAAGAACATGGAAACCCTAGAACAGAACTATGATAAAAATATAGAAGACTTACCAGAGCTGAGGAAGAAATGGAAGATCGCTGTGATGCTCTGGTATATTCAGGGTGATGCAGCGGCCAAGGTTGGTGCAGAAGTCGACGGCGGCGGCGGAGCTCCAAAGCTGGGCGACACGAGGAAGACAAAGCAGAAGGGCGCGAAGGGGAAAAAATGACCCTTCGGTCTTATTTATAAAGCAAGGGACATGTGTCAGGCGCGAAAATCAAGGAGCCGCGAGTTTGGAAACGGAGCTGTCGCCTCGATTGTTGCAGATCCATTAAACAAGAAAGGTATCATGGATAGCTTTTATGACAGGTGACGTCACGCCGCTTTACGACGACCAGAGAAGATGACATCATGGCGGTTCAGCAGACTACATAAAGATGCTGAAGATGAAGTTTTTTGCTAAGGATTGACATGAACCTGTTCAAATCAATCTGGGGCCTAATGTTGGGGATATTACTACTGGGTGTAAACCGGCCAGGACGGGCCGGATTAACTTCACCAGTAGTTGAGTATGTTAAAGCCCAAGTAGGCAGATGAAGGGTTAAGGCATATAGCCGGTTCAAGGCCTGTAGCCGTAAACCGGCATCAGTATGTAACTTGAATTGTAAGTTAGGAATAGTAGATACCGAGCTGGATACATCTATGAACCGGTGTCGGGACTCTGTGAACCGACGGGCGCCACCCATGTATATAAGAGGGTGACCTGGCGGCGGTTCAGGGAGAGCAGACAACAACTCGAGACTTAGGCGAAGCTTGTTTGGTCCCTAGTCATCGAAACCCCATCAATTCCATCACAACTAGACGTAGGCTTTTACCTTCATCGAAGGGGCCGAACTAGTATAAACTCTCTTGCCTCCTTGTGTCCGCTTTAACCCCTTCAAGCTAACCCGTAGCAATGTGTAACGCAACGGATTCGATGCGCCAGGTGTCTGCCAGTTATTCGCCGTCGTTGCCATGTCATTTTCTTGCGTGTTGCACTTTGACATGTCATCATATGCATTTCATATCATGTCATCAGGTGCATTTCTTTTTGCATACGTGTTCGTCTCATGCATCCGAGCATTTTCCCCATTGTCCGTTTTACAATCCGTCACTCCTATGTCTCCCGGCGCTCCCTTTTGACCTCTTCTCTTGTGCGGGTGTTAAACGTTCTCGGAATGACCCGAGGTTTGCCAAGCGGCCTTGGTATATCACCGGTAGACCGCCTGTCAAGTTTCGGATCATTTGGAGGTCGTTTGATACTCCAACGGTTAACCGGGTAACTGTAAAGCCCCTTCTCTTTGCATCCAAACACCCCTTCCAAAGTGGCCCAAAACCCAGCAAACTCCCCTCCATGCTCTCGGTCGTTCGATCACGATCGTGTGGGCGAAGACCGTGCTCCAATTGGACTCTCCTAGCTCCCTCCACCTATAAAAACGTCTCCCCCTCTCCATTTTCGGATCTATTTCCCCCCGAAACCCTAATTTTCCCTCCGCGCCGCGCCGGACATGTCCGGACCGGACCGGACACGTCCAGCCGCCGTCCCCGGTGAATCGCCACCGCCACATCGCCCCGCCCGGCCCTTTCTGCCCCGAGGCCGCCCCCATGGCCCATCTTCGCTGCCGTCCGCCGGCCCGCGTGCCGCCAAGGCCCGCCGCCCGATCTCCGCCGTCCCGGCCGTGCGCCATCAAGCGCTGCCCCGGCGCTCGCCGCCTTCCTCGCCTGACCGCCCTCCCTCCGACGCGCCTCCGCTGCCCGGCGCCGCCGTGGACCTCCCGCAGCTCCGCTGCGCCCTCGCCGCCTCTCGCTGCCACGAGCCCGGCGCCCGCGCCTCCTCTTCGAAGCCGCCGCCCTCGGCCGGAGACAAGCTCCGCCCGCCCCGCCCGCGCTTCGCCGGTCGCCCCCACCTCCGCCGGCACCAGATCCGGTGAGGGGCCGGCCGGATCCGGCTCCCCCGTGCTCCGGCGAGCCCCCCTTCGACGCCGACCGCCGTTCCCCGCAAATCTGGCGATGTCCCCGGCGAGATCCGCCGCCTCCCTCCGCCGTTGACTTTTCTGCGAGGTGAAAACTGCTAAGTCCCCGAAACTGCAGTAATTTTCATGCCATGTTCGTCATGCCATAACTCTCTGCATATTGCTCCGTTTCGTGCGTGTAATATGTCAAATTGTTCTTCTCGACGAGTAAAACATTTCATCTCATTGCATCATTTACATTTGAGCTCATCTTGGTGCCCGAAATGCTGTTAGAAGAGGGCTATGTGATGTTAGTTTCAGATTCTTATCAGAACATGCACTTTTGTCATTTTTGCCATGATTGATGTGTGCACCCTATGAACTTGAGTCCTACATGTGTTTTGTAATATTCCATGCCATATTTACAAGGGTGTATGCAATGTATATTTGTGATCTCTGTGGTGACTAGCACAAGCATGCAAACTAGGCTTCATGATGTTGATGATTTCAGCCCCTGTTCTGCTGATATTTTTATGCCATGTAAACTTGATGCTACAGAGAGATCCATGCTTATTTTGAGATACTTCAGTAAGGATGTTTTGAGCATGTGGTTATTCTCTATCCATCCATGCCCTTGTTTGCAATTATGGAGTGCCATAGCTTGAGTCAATCGAGCTCTACTTTTGCTATAAAATGTTTCCTGGCAGATTGTTTACATGTTATTCAATTTTGCCAAGGCTGTTGTTAGTGATCCATGCACTCTATGAACTTGTTCTTGCCATGTCTAGCTTCTATGCCATGTCTTATTACTATGAGTTGCCTTGCCATGCCATGTATTGCTCTGTGGTGAGTGGTTCAAGCTCACCAACATGCCTACTTGTTATCTGTTTATGTCATGCTCCAGTTTTTCACTAAGTCTGAATCTATTCATGTTTTTGCTATATTCACATGCTTGCAACTGTATTTTCTGTGCCCTTTTGACTCATGGTCACTAAAGGACATTTGATCTATGCAATTAGTAGATTCATGCCATGCCTTTGTTTGCCATGATAATTTCCTGTAGCATGTTGTTTGATAGCTCTAAACATTGCAACCTGATGTTATTTCCTGATAAGTCTGAAACTGTTATTACTTGCAATCTTGCCATGTGTGTTTGAGCATGTTCTAGTGATTTCTGGAGATAGCTCAGTGTTCATGTTTTGTAATTCTTTACCTGTACATAATGCCCATGCCTTTTGTTATCATGTTCAGTTGCTGTAGTATGTTGTTTTGGTGCTTGCAATATGCCTACTTGCTGTCTTGGACAGATTGTTGCTATAACTTGTATTGTGTGTATGTGTTGAACCGTTGCTCCGTTTTGAGTGTGCTCTATATGAAACTTGCTTAAAATTGCATGTAGCTTCATATTGTCATGTTGCATCCTTGTTTTGAGGTGTTTGCTTGATGTTTGTATGCATTTTGCATCAATGCCATGCTTATCTTGTTTTGCTCATATCTTCTAGGCCGTAGCTCCGAATTAAATGAACTTTATATGTAACTTGACTAGAATTTCGTGTAGATCATCGTGGTGCATCTTAACTTGCTGTTTAACAACTTGAACATAAGGTTTATTCAGATCTGGACCAATTTCGAAATTTGCATATGAGGACTTCTACCGGAATTGTTATATGTTGTTCCGGCCTCATTTAAACTTGCTTTGATGTGTTGCTCTTGTTTGCATCGTCTCTTGCCATGAGTAGCTTCATGTAGCTTTGTCATGCATCATGCTTGTTGTGCATCATGTCTTGTCTATGTGTGGTGTGTTTACTATGTTGTGTGCTTCTTCTTGTTAGTTCTTGTTTCGCTGCGATCGTGAGGATTCGTTCGCTCACGCTTGGTTCGGCTTCATCCGCTCATCTTCTTCATGGACTCGTTCTTCTTCCTTGCGGGATTTCAGGCAAGATGACCGCTACCCTGGATCTCACTACTATCATTGCTATGCTAGTTGCCTCGTTCTATCGCTATGCTGCGCTTACCTACCACTTGTTCCTCAAGCCTCCCAAATTGCCATGTCAGCCTCTAACCTTTTGCACCTTCCTAGCAAACCGTTGTTTGGCTATGTTACCGCTTTGCTCAGCCCTCTTATAGCGTTGTTAGTTGCGGTGAAGATGAATTTTGTTCCTTGTTGGAACATGGAGATGTTGTTCCTTGTTGGAACATGTTTACTTGTTGGGATATCACAATATATCTTATTTAATTAATGCATCTATATACTTGGTAAAGGGTGGAAGGCTCGGCCTTATGCCTGGTGTTTTGTTCCACTCTTGCCGCCTAGTTTCCGTCATATCGGTATTATGTTCCCGGATTTTGCGTCCCTAACGCGTCGGGTGATTTATGGGACCCCTTGACAGTTCGCTTTGAATAAGACTCCTCCAAAGAAGGCCCAACATTGGTTTTACCATTTGCCTCACCACCACCTACATTTCCCTTGGGAGTAATTAACCCAAGGGTCATCTTTATTCAGCCCCCCCGGGCCAATGCTTGTCTAAGTGTTGGTCCAAACTAGAGTGCTTTGTAGCGCCCCCTCAAGGAAACTTGGGGTTTGGTTTTAGTTGTACGGACTGCTCATCCGGTCGTGGCCTGAGACGAGATACGCGCGGCTACTATCAGGGTGTCGGCACGCCGGGAGGTCTTGTTGGTCTTGTTTTATTACTGTCGAAATGTCTTGTAGCCGGGATTCCGAGACTGATCGGGTCTTCCCGGGGAGAAGGAATATCCTTCGTTGATCGCGAGAGCTTATCATGGGCTAAGTTGGGACACCCCTGCAGGGTATAAACTTTCGAGAGCCGTGCCCATTATGTGGCAGATGGGAATTTGTTAATATCCGGTTGTAGTAAACTTAAAGTAAACTCTTCTAAAATACACCAACCGTAAAGCGTAACGTGAGTGTCTCTTTTCGGGTTGATCGAGAGGAGAACACGGTTTCTTGGGTTATGTCGACATAAGTAGGAGTTCAGGATCACTTCTTGATCATTACTAGTTGACGACCGTTCCTTTGTTTCTCTTCTCGCCTCATTTATGTATGTTAGCCACCATATATGCTTAGTCGCTGCTGCAACCTCACCACTTTACCACTTCCTTTCCCATTAAGCTTTGCTAGTCTTGATACCCATGGTAATGGGATTGCTGAGTCCTCGTGGCTCACAGATTACTACACCACCAGTTGCGGTACAGGTTTCATGATGATCATGACGCGAGAGCGATGTTGCTTGTTTTGGAGTTCTTCTTCCGCTTCTTCGATTAGGGATAGGTTCGGTCGGCAGCCCGGGCTAGCAGGGTGGATGTCGCTTGAGTTTCATTTATGTTTCATCCGTAGTCGGATGTTGATCTCTTGTATGTTGTATTGTTGTATTCTTGTGGCATTTGTGCCTTTTGTATGTATCCCCATCTATTATGTAATGTTGATGTAATGATATCCACCTTGCAAAAGCGTTCCAATATGCGGGTATATCCTTGGTGGGACCGTCGAGTTCCTTTTGGATAGGGTCGCATATTGGGCGTGACAAGTTGGTATCAGAGCCTCGACCGACCCTAGGAGCCCCCTTGATTGATCGTGTAGTTCGGCCGTTGTTGAGTCTAGAAGAAAACTATTTTCTGAGTCTAGTTATATCGGAGAGTAGGAATTCTTTTTACTCCTCAGCCCCTTCGCCGCTCTGGTGAGAAATCCTGACGTAGGTGTTTTGAACTACTCCTCTTCCCCTTCAAATTTTTCTTTAGGTTCACGCAGTTGGTTTTCCGGTAGTTGTTCCTCAGCTCTTTTTATCCGGTGCATTTCTCGCCAAGTCGACTCGAACCCCTTCATCTTTGCAAATTCAATCCTCAGTTGTCTTATTTTCCCACACGCCCACCCTTCTTCTTCTCAGAACCGGAGTCCGTAATCGAGTATCCATCCTACTCGTGCGAAGTCATTGCTTTCTTTCCTCTATGATTTCAACCAGTGTTTCCTCTTGAACTCATTCGTCGTTTCCCCTCCCGAGTTGCCTTTGTTTTTCCCGCCCACCCACCCTTTTTCTTCCCGGAGTCTGACTCTCTCTCGACCAGCTATCTCATTCGTGCGGAACCTCTTCAGTCTTCCCTTAATTATCTCAATCGGTGAATTCTCGTTTCGTTTGACATTCATCACCTCTTTTTCTTCCCCGGTGGACTCAATTCAAGTTTTTCGGTGTTAATCATATTCTTTTCCTTCGAAGTGTTCTCTTTGCTCATTTCGCCTCTCGCCAGTTTATCATTCCGGAGTTCCGAAGACATCTCAGGAGATTCGTCTGTGTTCCAATTAATTCGAGGCTGTCACCTCATTCAAATATTTCAATTGTTCCGGTGCATCATCATCTATCGGTTCAACTATCCCCTTCCAACGGTCTTTTAGTGGGCCCTAACCCACAGGTCTTTCCCAGGATCTTACCTGACTCTTTTAATTTCCCTGGAGTTATTCTCAATTCTTTTCAGAGTTTGACGTAAGAATGAATTTCATCAGTCAGATGCCTTTTCAAGATCGATTTCAAACCATTTCATTGTTGACTCAACCTCTTTTGCTTTTCATTCTACCGGAGTACCTCAGTTATTTTGGTGGTGTTCCTCGTCGTCATTTCAAGATAGAAGAAGAGTTTTCCCTCTAAATCTTGTCCATTCTACCGGAGATTCGCGGTGCTAGCTCGATGTTATCCTCTAAAATTGTTTTCAATCGTGCAAATTCTTTTCATCCATCCGGAGTATTAAGGTGTTGCTTTCCCTCTCGATCATCCGGAGGTCATCTTTTTGAACTATTGCTTCGTTCCAAGTTTTCAAATTCGTTCTCCAATTATTCCATATTCGTGCCCCTTCGTTCGTCTCAATATTCTTCCGGTGCTTCGTTCAAGTATTCTTCTATCAGTTCGCGATCTCTTTGTTCTCTTGCATTTTAATTCCCTCAAGTATATCCGTGCTTCTCTAATTCTTCCCGGTGATTCATTCTCTTTCATCAGTCATTTTCGAATTCTTACAGTGTTCGTTCAAGATTCTTTTTCTTTGATTACCATAGTAATTCATTTGTTCTTTCCAATCCTACCGATGGTTCATGAAGACCTTCTCAAGTTTGCGATATGTCACTTCTCAATCCTTTTCAAGAAGAATAAGTAGTATGCAAATCCATTGCTTCTCATCAATTTAATTGGTGGAGGATAAGCATAACATAATTCTTATTCTCATTTCATCGTGGTCAAGTTGATTAATTCTTTCTTTGGAGATTGTTCGTGATGAGTGATTTTCTCGGATCTAAGTCGTTCATCTTTTATTTTCCGGAGTTCAAATTTCCCTCATCCATCTCGTCGGAACCGCCATCTAAATCATCGCAACGCTCATTTATTCTTTCTTCCTTCATTTCTATCTCATCATCCTTTTGTTACCGGAGTTCTTCACGGTGGTTCTTCATGATTTAATTCATTCTTTAAGAGTTCATCAAGTATCATTCCATCTTCTGAAGCTCATGTTCGATTCTTTCCTTGTTCAACCGGTGTGCTGCCTAAATCCTTTCAGTCTTATTCGTTTCTTTTCTCATTCTAACCACTCCGGTTAGAACGAGTGCTTTCTTAGTCTATCTGATTCCGTCAGCTTTCGATTCTCGTCATTCTCGTTGTTCCTCTCTTCTTCTCGAGTGCTCTCGATTCCTTGCTTCTTCTTTGAGTTCTTGTTTTCACCTCACCCTTTTCTCTTCCGTCTCGGCCCTAAGATCTCGGGACGAGATCTCTTGTTAGTGGAGGAGTGTTGTAACGCCCCGGATTCGATGCGCCAGGTGTCTCCCAGTTATTCGCCGTCGTTGCCATGTCATTTGCTTGCGTGTTGCACGTTGCCATGTCATCATATGCATTTCATATCATGTCATCAGGTGCATTTCTTTTTGCATACGTGTTCGTCTCATGCAACCGAGCATTTTCCCCGTTGTCCGTTTTGCAATCCGGCACTCCTATGTCCCCCGGCGCTCCCTTTTGACCTCTTCTCTTGTCCGGGTGTTAAACATTCTCGGAATGACCCGAGGTTTGCCAAGCGGCCTTGGTATAGCACCGATAGACCGCCTGTCAAGTTTCGGATCATTTGGAGGTCGTTTGATACTCCAACGGTTAACCGGGTAACCGTAAAGCCCCTTCTCTTTGCAGCCCAACACCCCTTCCAAAGTGGCCCAAAACCCAGCAAACTCCCCTCCATGCTCTCGGTCGTTCGATCACGATCGTGTGGGCAAAGACCGTGCTCCATTTGGACTCTCCTAGCTCCCTCCACCTATAAAAACGTCTCCCCCTCTCCATTTTCGGATCTATTTCCCCCCGAAACCCTAATTTTCCCCTCCGCCCGCCCGGACACGTCCGGACCGGACCGGACACGCCCAGCCGCCGTCCCCGGTGAATCGCCACCGCCACGCCGCCCCGCAAGCCAGCTCGCCCGAGGCCGCCCCCACGCCCATCTTCGCCGCCGTCCGGCCCGCGCCCCAGCTATCCTTCATTGCCGATCTCCGCCGTCCCTGCCGTGCACCGCCGCGCTGGCCCGGCGCTTCGCCGCCCGTGCCGCCCAGCGCTTCGCCACATTCTCGCCTGACCGCCTCCCTCCGACGCGCCTCCGCCGCCCGGCGCCGCCGTGGACCTCCCCGCTCTCGCTGCGCCCTGCCGCCTCCTGCCGCGGCCATCGAGCCTGCCGCGCCGCGCCCTCTTCGAAGCGCCGCCGCCCTCTGCCGGACACGAGCTCCGCCGCCGCCCGCGCTGCGCGCTCGCCCCGCCGCGCCGGCGCCAGATCCGGTGAGGGGCGGCGATCCGCTCCCGTGCTCGCGAGCCCCTTCGACGCCGACCGCCGTTCCCCCGAAATCCGGCGATGTCCCGGCGAGATCCGCCTCCCTCCGCCGTTGACTTTTCTGCGAGGTGAAAACTGCTAAGTCCCCGAAACTGCAGTAATTTTCATGCCATGTTCGTCATGCCATAACTCTCTGCATATTGCTCCATTTCGTGCGTGTAATATGTCATATTGTTCGTCTCAACGAGTACATCATTTCATCTCATTGCATCATTTACATTTGAGCTCATCTTGGTGCCCGAAATGCTGTTAGAAGAGGGCTATGTGATGTTAGTTTCAGATTCTTATCAAAACATGCACTTTTGTCATTTTTGCCATGATTGATGTGTGCACCCTATGAACTTGAGTCCTACATGTGTTTTGGAATATGCCATGCCATATTTACAAGGGTGTATGCCATGTATTTTTGTGATCTCTGTGGTGACTAGCACAAGCATGCAAACTAGGCTTCATGATGTTGATGATTTCAGCCCCTGTTCTGCTGATATTTTTATGCCATGTAAACTTGATGCTACAGAGAGATTCATGCTTATTTTGAGATACTTCAGTAAGGATGGTTTGAGCATATGGTTATTCTCTATCCATCCATGCCCTTGTTTGCAATTATGGAGTGCCATAGCTTGAGTCAATCGAGCTCTACTTTTGCTATAAAATGTTTCCTGGCAGATTGTTTACATGTTATTCAATTTTGCCAAGGCTGTTGTTAGTGATCCATGCACTCTATGAACTTGTTCTTGCCATGTATAGCTTCTATGCCATGTCGTATTACTGTGAGTTGCCTTGCCATGCCATGTGTTGCTCTGTGGTGAGTGGTTCAAGCTCACCAACATGCCTACTTGTTATTTGTTTATGCCATGCTCCAGTTTTTCACTAAGTCTGAATCTGTTCATGTTTTTGCTATATTCACATGCTTGCAACTGTATTTTCTGTGCCCTTTTGGCTCATGGTCACTAAAAGACATTTGATCTATGCAATTAGTAGATTCATGCCATGCCTTTTTTTGCCATGATAAGTTCCTGTAGCATGTTGTTTGATAGCTCTAAACATTACAACCTGATGTTATTTCCTGATAAGTCTGAAACTGTAATTATTTGCAATCTTGCCATGTGTGTTTGAGCATGTTCTAGTGATTTCTGGAGATAGCTCAGTGTTCATGTTTTGTAATTCTTTACCTGTACATCATGCCCATGCCTTTTGTTATCATGTTGAGTTGCTTTAGTATGTTGTTTTGGTGCTTGCAATATGCCTACTTGCTGTCTTGGACAGATTGTTGCTATAACTTGTATTGTGTGTATGTGTTGAAACGTTGCTCTGTTTTGAGTGTGCTCTATATGAAACTTGCTTAGAATTGCATGTAGCTTCATATTATCATGTTACATCCTTGTTTTGAGGTGTTTGCTTGATGTTTGTATGCATTTTGCATCAATGCCATGCTTATCTTGTTTTGCTCATATCTTCTAGGCCGTAGCTCCGAATTAAATGAACTTTATATGTAACTTGACTAGAATTTCGTGTAGATCATCATGGTGCATCTTAACTTGCTGTTTAACAACTTGAACATAAGGTTTATTCAGATCTGGACCAATTTCGAAATTTGCATATGAGGACTTACCGGAATTGTTATATGTTGTTCCCGGCCTCATTTAAACTTGCTTTGATGTGTTTCTCTTGTTTGCATCGTCTCTTGCCATGAGTAGCTTCATGTAGCTTTGTCATGCATCATGCTTGTTGTGCATCATGTCTTGTCTATGTGTGGTGTGTTTACTATGTTGTGTGCTTCTTCTTGTTAGTTCCTGTTTCGTTGCGATCGTGAGGATTCGTTCGTCTACACTTGGTTCGGCTTCATCCGTTCATCTTCTTCATGGACTCGTTCTTCTTCCTTGCGGGATTTCAGGCAAGATGACCGCTACCCTGGATCTCACTACTATCATTGCTATGCTAGATGCCTCGTTCTATCGCTATGCTGCGTTTACCTACCACTTGTTCCTCAAGCCTCCCAAATTGCCATGTCAGCCTCTAACCTTTTGCACCCTTCCTAGCAAACCGTTGTTTGGCTATGTTACCGCTTTGCTCAGCCCCTCTTATAGCGTTGTTAGTTGCAGGTGAAGATGAAGTTTGTTCCTTGTTGGAACATGGAGATGTTGTTCCTTGTTGGAACATGGTTACTTGTTGGGATATCACAATATATCTTATTTAATTAATGCATCTATATACTTGGTAAAGGGTGGAAGGCTCGGCCTTATGCCTGGTGTTTTGTTCCACTCTTGCCGCCTAGTTTCCGCCATATCGGTATTATGTTCCCGGATTTTGCGTCCCTAACGCGGTCGGGTGATTTATGGGACCCCTTGACAGTTCGCTTTGAATAAGACTCCTCCAAAGAAGGCCCAACATTGGTTTTACCATTTGCCTCACCACCACCTACATTTCCCTTGGGAGTAATTAACCCAAGGGTCATCTTTATTCAGCCCCCGGCCAATGCTTGTCTAAGTGTTGGTACAAACTAGAGTGCTTTTGCAGCGCCCTCAAGGAAACTTGGGGTTTGGTTTTAGTTGTACGGACTGCTCATCCGGTCGTGGCTCGAGACGAGATATGTGCAGCTACTATCGGGTGTCGGCACGCCGGAGGTCTTGCTGGTCTTGTTTTATTACTGTCGAAATGTCTTGTATTCGGATTCGAGACTGATCGGGTCTTCCGGGAGAAGGAATATCCTTCGTTGATCGCGAGAGCTTATCATGGGCTAAGTTGGGACACCCTGCAGGTATAAACTTTCGAGAGCTGTGCCCGCGGTTATGTGGCAGATGGGAATTTGTTAATATCCGGTTGTAGTAAACTTAAAGTAAACTCTTCTAAAATACACCAACCGTGTGCGTAACCGTGAGTGTCTCTTTTCGGGGTTGATCGAGAGGGGAACAAGGTTTCTTGGGTTATGTCTGACGTAAGTAGGAGTTCAGGATCACTTCTTGATCATTACTAGGTGACGACCGTTCCTTTGTTTCTCTTCTCGCTCTCATTTGCGTCTGTTAGCCACCATATATGCTTAGTCGCTGCTGCAGCCTCACCACTTTACCCCTTCCTTTCCCGTTAAGCTTTGCTAGTCTTGATACCCATGGTAATGGGATTGCTGAGTCCTCGTGGCTCACAGATTACTACACCACCAGTTGCAGGTACAGGTTTCGCGATGATCATGACGCAAGAGCGATGTTGCTTGTTTTGGAGTTCTTCTTTTGCTTCTTCGATCAGGGGATAGGTTCCAGGTCGGCAGCCTGGGCTAGCAGGGTGGATGTCGTTTGAGTTTCTGTTTATGTTTCATCCGTAGTCGGATGTTGATCTCTTGTATGTTGTATTGTTGTATTCTTGTGGCATTTGTGCCTTTTGTATGTATCCCCATCTATTATGTAATGTTGATGTAATGATATCCACCTTGCAAAAGCGTTCCAATATGCGGGTCTATCCTTGGCGGGACCGTCGAGTTCCTTTTGGATAGGGTCGCATATTGGGCGTGACACGATGGCTCCACGACTAAGTCCTTTCATGAGGACATCAGTCGTGACAAAACCACGACACTACCCCGACTTGAGGAGGAAGCATATGACGCGGCTGATCGGCCACCTCGTGGCCGTGACAGAGAGGCATTTCAGCCAGAAGCTAAGCCCGCACCCCGCCGCCACTCAAACAAAAATACCAAGGCACCGGGAAACACACGAGACCTACGAGACGTATTGGAAGACAGGGCAAAACACGCAAGATCAATCTACGGATCACGAGGGCACGCCCCTACGTGGGACGGTGACCGCCACGCCGGATACAGTAAAAGCAAATCTGGCCGGGCCGAATACAACAGGCAAGACTCATATGAGCTGCGGCGTGATATAGCCGAGCACAGAGGCGCGGCACACCCCCTATGCTTCACTGATGAAGTAATGGAGCATCAATTCCCAGAGGCTTTTAAACCCGTAAATATCGAATCATATGATGGCACAACAGATCCCACGGTATGGATCGAGGATTTCCTCCTCCACATCCACATGGCCCGCGGTGATGATCTACATGCCATCAAGTACCTCCCGTTAAAACTTAAAGGACCAACTCGGCATTGGCTGAATAGCTTGCCAGCAGACTCCGTTGGCTGTTGGGAGGATCTGGAAGACGCATTCCTCGACAACTTCCAGGGCACTTATGTGCGACCACCAGATGCCGATGACTTGAGCCAGATAATTCAGCGGCCAGGGGAATCGGCCAGGCAATTCTGGACACGGTTCCTAACCAAGAAAAATCAAATTGTCGACTGTCCGAATGCAGAGGCCTTAGCGGCATTTAAGCACATCATCCGTGACGAGTGGCTCGCCCGGCACCTCGGCCAGGAAAAGCCGAAGTCTATGGCAGCCCTCACGACACTAATGACCCGCTTTTGCGCGGGAGAGGATAGTTGGCTGGCTCGCAGCAACAACATATCAAGAAACCTTGGCACTTCGGATACCAAGGATGTAACGGCAGGCCACGTCGCAGCAAATACAAGCACCGCAACAATGGCGATAACACCGAGGATATTGCAGTCAATGCTGGATTCAGAGGCCCTAAACCCGGTCAGCAGAAAAAGCCATTCAAAAGAAGCACTCCGGGCCCGTCCAGTTTGGACTGCATACTCGGTCGCCCGTGTCAAATACACGACACCCCCGATAAGCCAGCCAATCACACCAACAGAGAATGTTGGGTGTTCAAGCAGGCCGGCAAGTTAAATGCCGAAAACAAGGAAAAGGGGCTGCACAGCGATGACAAGGAGGAGCCACGTCCGCCGAACACGGGAGGACAGAAGAGGTTCCCCCCACAAGTGAGGACGGTGAGCATGATATACGCAACCCACATCCCAAAGAGGGAATGGAAACGTGCACTAAGGGACGTATATACGACGGAGCCCGTCGCCTCAAAGTTCAACCCATGGTCCTCTTGTCCCATCACCTTCGATCGCAGGGACCACCCCACTAGTATCCGTCATGGCGGATCGGCCGCATTGGTCTTATATCCCATCATTGACGGATTTCACCTCCCTCGAGTCCATATGGATGGCGGCAGCAGCCTGAACCTGCTCTATCAGGATACAGTGCACAAAATGGGTATCGACCCCTCAAGGATCAAACCCACAAAAACGACCTTTAAAGGCGTCATCCCAGGTGTAGAGGCCCATTGTACAGGCTCAACCACACTAGAAGTGGTCTTCGGATCTCCGTACAACTTCCGAAGCGAGGAGTTAATCATCGATATCGTCCCGTTCCGCAGCGGCTATCACTCATTGCTCGGGCGAACCGCGTTCGCAAGATTCAACGCAGTACCACATTATGCATACCTTAAGCTCAAGATGCCAGGACCTAGGGGGGTCATCACAGTTAATGGAAACACAGAGCGCTCGCTCCGTACGGAGGAGCACACTATGACCCTCGCAGCGGAGGCACAAAGCAGCCTCTTAAGGCAATCCACCAGTTCGGCGATAAAGCCCCCGAACACCGTCAAGCGCGTCCGGAGCAACCTGCAACAGGATCTCCTGGCATGCTCACAGCTCGCCTAGCAATTCGGCCCCCGCCCTAGCCTCAGTCGAACGACAAAATTCGTGCCACGCGTACATAATTACACATTGAAAATACCATAGGCGTCGGCGGGGGCACGATCAAGGCACGTCCCACAATGTGGCTCAACCGCACTAGGGGCTTACTATCTTAATCATTCTCTTTCTTTCAGGACTTTACTCTCTGGAAGCCCTATCCGGCAGTACGATTGTCGGGCACATGATACAACATCCAAGGAGGCAGGAAGCTACGTTGTACAATGGAATCCCCAGGTGGTCTCTGATAATGAGTGAAATACCTGCTCTAAGATACCAGTCTGCAGATTTCCCTTGGACGGGACATGTCAAATAGTCCTATTTTTTTGCTTACCGCACTACTTGTATCAACATGCTTTGACGCATTTCTCGAATAAACAATGCATAGCACTAGTCTATTATCGCAATCTATATTATATATATATATATATATATATATATATATATATATATATATATATATATATATATATATATATATATGTTCATTTATGACAGTTAGCACCCGTACACTCTGGTACGGCTAGTACGCCAGGGCCTTCCGTATACCCCATAACACGGTGTGAGAAGTCCGAACACTCTTGACAGTGCGGCACCCTGAACTTATAGCATTATATGCATCAGCTCCGAATCATGTCTTGGGTCAATAGTTGGTTTTGCCCGGCTCCCATGTTTTGGTACCTTACGTTCCACTATATCGGCTCAGGTAGCACTGGGAGAACTACTGCGATTGTGTCCCGGTTCTTCCGAACGAGCACCTCAGTAGAGAAAGCTAAAACTGACTGTCATGATAAGGCGAGAGCTGGTCGCTGTTCGAGAGGTCTCAAGTCCCTAAAGACTTTTTCCGCTTTGGGCGAGGAGTCGGCTTTGTCTGACTTAGGCGTGTATAGCGCCCCAAATTCGGCCCTCTGAATACTAAGGGCTTCGCCAAAATTTAAAATTGTAGACTTCTATGGCTAAGTGAGAGTGATAAAGCATTATAGTCTGATTGTCTGGTTCGTTGCGCTGGGCACCTCCCTCGAAGGACCCAAAAACGGGAAAAAGAGTGCTTAGATTTATCCCAAACACCCCAGCACTAGTTGCATGGGGCAGAAGCCGATGACTAGCCAACTCTCAGATTTTATAAACGGCCGCACAGAAGGTAATATTTTAAATACAAAAGCGTTGCATAGCGCACATGAACCAGTTTTCATAATACAAGATCACATGAGCAAGTTCATTAAAAAATTACATCTTTGGAACACTCGTCCACCACAAGATGGGCACCCTTCAGGACACCCTCATAATACATTTCAGGGTGGCGATGCTCCTTGCCCTGCGGCGGCCCCTCCTTCACCAGCTTCTCGGCGTCCATCTTGGCCCAATGCACCTTCACATGGACAAAAGCCCTGCGTGCACTTTCGATGCAGACGGACCGTTTTATGACTTCCAGCCGTGGGAAGGCATCCACAAGCCACCTCTCCAGGCCGAAGTAGCTGATGGGAAGGGCATCGCCAGGCCACATCCGGACTATAAGGCCCTTCAAGGCCTGTTCGGCCGCCTTGTGGAGCTCGACCAGTTGCTTCAGCTGGTCGCTCAAGGGCATCGGGTGTTTGGTCCCAGTATACTGAAACCAGAACACCTTCTCCGTCGAGCTCCCCTCCTCAGCCCGGTAGACCTCCATGGCATCAGACACACTGCAGGGCAGATCTGGGAAAGCCCCTGGAGAGCTCCGAACTTGGGTAAGTACATAGAAATTTTCTTTCACATGCTTGATTTGCATAATGAATGCCTTACCCGCCGCTATCTTCTTCACCGCCTCAATCTCCTGGAGGGCCTTTTGGGCTTCGTCCTTGGCATGTTTTAGGCTTTCGAGGGCCTTGGCAAGCTCGGACTCTCGCGTCTTCGAGTCAAGCTCCAAGGAATCATGCTTCTTCACGAGTTCCTGGAGCTCTTGCTGCACCTCGCCTACTCGGGCTTCGTGTCTTTCTCGCTCAATGCGCTCCTTGGCCGCTTTGTTCTCGGCCTCGGACAGCGCCTGCTTCAGGGTCGCCACTTCGGTCGTGGTCCCTGGCACATCCATGATGATCCTATTATCTTGCAACCAAAACCCTTTTTTATATAGACAAGGTATTGCTTACCTTTGTTCTCCTCGAGCTGCTTCTTGGCAAGGCCGAGTTCTTCCTCGGACCGCTCGAGGTCCTGCTTTAGTGCAGCGACCTCCGCACTACGTGCGGCAGCAGCCAGCAGTGAAGCCTTCATACGCATACAAACATATTTGGATTAGATTCCTGCAGTCACTATTTGATCCTCTATTCGGCTTTTCTTCGCGAACGCCGAATAGAGCATCAGGGGCTACTGTCTATGCGGTAATATTTTCCTATACTTCGATTACTCACCTCAAATCCTGTTAGGAGGCTGGCACAGGCTTCAGTCAGTCCGCTCTTGGCGGACTGAACCATTTTAATCACCGCACTCATGATAGTGTGGCGCTCTTCGTCGATGGAAGCGCTACGAAGCACTTCCAGCAAGTTGTCCGGTGCCTCTGGGTGGACAGAGGTCACCGGCACGGGCGGCTTTCCCCTATTAACAGGGGGCCGCCTGCCGGAGTCTGGGATCACTGGTGGTTCCGGTGCGGTGTTTGGCTGATGGCCGAACTTGGAGCCCGTGTGAGTCTTGCTCCCTTTGCGCCCAGGGTCCGGAAGGTCACCTTGAGGCGCCTCGAGGACAACCTCCCCTCGGCTTGGTGCCCTTTGAGACAACGCCTCGACGTTGTCCGTAGGGCGAGAGGAGGAGGCGGTCGGAAGTGAATCACTATTAAAATCCGACGAGTCCAAAGAACCGTCCGACGAAGATACGTCGATGCGGGCTCGGGACGGACTGCATAATCATATTTGGCGTAAGGAGAAGCAGTGCAATAAAAGCATACCATGAATCACTCTGGTATCCGTATACTTACGACTTCGCCAGGGGCTTGTCCCTGGGCAACCACTCATCTTCGCTATGCGCGGCGGTGGTAGAACAGTCCGGAAGGAGAGTCCTTCCCTTCTTGGACCCTTCGGCCTCCCCGGTTGGGGCGGCCTTCCTTTTCTTGTCTCCCCCGGCTGGAGGGGGAGAACCTTCATCTTCCTCCTCCTCGTTTTCACGAGAGGAGTGCGTCTTGGAGTTATCGGACGATGAATCCGATACCACCTGACGACGGGAACTCTTTCGGGTCCCCGTGGCCTTCTTCTTGGTCTTCTTCTCCGGCACCTCATAAGGTGCCGGAGTCAGCATCTCCATGAGGAGAGCGTTGGCCGGATCTTCAGGCAGGGTGGCCCGGCTGTCGATCTACTCCGATGCTTCCACCCAGTCCTGTCAAAGGCATGGGAGCTCAGATCCCGCACATGATTAGACCGAGGAAAGCAAATACCCTATAAGGTGTAGAGAACTTACTGGATTTGCAGGGCGCTTCGCGCTAAGTCCGCGGTCCTCGGTAAGGGAAGGGGGGACCTCAGCGCCCTTGAACAGCACCCTCCATACATCCTTGTGCATCATGTCAAAGAGCTCGCGCAGAGTCTGGTGCTGGCCGGGTCGAACTCCCATAAATGAAACGCCCGTTGTTGACACGGGAGGATCCGGCGGAAGAGCATGACCTGGACCATGTTGACAAGCTTGAGTTTCTTGCTTATCATGTTCCAGATACACTTCTGGAGTACGGTCAGCTCCACAGATGAACCCCAGCACAAGCCCATCTCTTTCCAGGAGGTAAGCCGCATGGGGATTCTGGATTGGAATTCGGGGGCCGCCACCCAGTTGCTGTCGCGCGGCTCGGTGATGTAGAACCACCCCGACTATCACCCCTTTATGGTCTCCACATAGGAGCCCTCGAGCCATGTGACGTTGGGCATTTTGCCCACCATGGCGCCTCCGCATTCCGCTTGCTGGCCTCCTACAACCTTCGTCTTGACATTAAAGGTCTTCAGCCACAGGCCGAAGTGGGGCTGGACGCGGAGGAAGGCCTCGCACACGATGATAAACGCCCAGATGTTGAGAATAAAGTTTGGTGCTAGATTATGGAAGTCTAGCCCGTAGAAGAACATGAGGCCGCGGACGAACGGGTGAAGGGGGAACCCCAGTCCGCGGACGAAGTGGGTGAGAAAGGCTACCCTCTTGTAAGGCTCCAGGGTAGGGACGATCTGCCCCTCGTCGGGCAGCCGGTGCGCGATATCCGCGGCCAAGTATCCAGCTCCCCGTAGCTTCTTGATGTCCTCCTCCGTGACGGAGGATTTCATCCACTTGCCTCCCGCTCCGGACATGATTGGAGCGGTGTGAGGAGAAAGATGTGAACTTGGGTGTTGGAGCTCGAGTGCGCAAGAATGGATGAGTGAGGAGGAAGAAGGCGGGGGTTAAAAAAGGTGAACCCTTATCCCTTTATAAAGGCGGACGAAACTATACGCCCCCACTAGCCTGGTAAACTCGCTTACTCCCCAAGCGCCGTGATTGATGGTGCGGTTTGGTTACCCATGCCGGTATTTATGAGAATCCCGCGATAAGGGGACACGATCTCTGCTTTGACAAGACGTGCCAAGGAAACCGCCTCGCAATATGCGCCAAGGCTGGTTGAGAAAAACGGTTCGAATAATGACCGGGCCATGGTATGATTCATGATATCAAGTGCATCATCAGATTGGACTTGTGGAAATATTATCCTCTCTACGGTGGTATGTGGGACTTGTTTTGCAGAGCCGAACACTATCCTTGTGTTCAAAATCTTCTACGGAGTATTCGGAAGAAGGAACCCGCCTTGCAATGCCAAAGACATTCTGCGCGCCGGACTCATTGTCATTGAAGCCTGGTTCAGGGATACTGAGGGAGTCCTAGATTAGGGGGTATCCGTACAGCCGGACTATATCCTTTGGCCGGACTGTTGGACTATGAAGATACAAGATTGAAGACTTCGTCTCGTGTCCGGATGGGACTCTCCTTGGCGTGGAAGGCAAGCTTGGCGATACGGATATGTAGATCTCCTTCCATTGTAACCTACTCTATGTAACCCGAGCCCCCTCAGGTGTCTATATAAACCAGAGGGTTTAGTCCGTAGGACCAACAACAATCATACCATAGGCTAGCTTCTAGGGTTTAGCCTCTACGATCTCGTGGTAGATCAACTCTTGTACTACTCATATCATCAAGATCAATCAAGCAGGAAGTAGGGTATTACCTCCATCGAGAGGGCCCGAACCTGGGTAAACATCGTGTCCCCTGCCTCCTGTTACCATCCGCCTTAGATGCACAGTTCGGGACCCCCTACCCGAGATCCGCCGGTTTTGACACCAACAGCCTTCGTATTCTGCGATATTGTTGGAGACCTTCTCGCCGTGCTGGAAGCAGTTGCACGGCGTAGTAAAGCTTGTCCTGAGTGGGCGAGATGAGCACTGCTCCAGCCCCCGCGCCCTGGTGCGCAAAGGTGCCATCGAAGTACATGACCCAGCCGTCTGGTGCCTCACTTCCCGGGGAGGTGGACCGGTCTTCTCCTTCCTCAAGAGCCGGGGCATCTGCCTATTCTACCACAAAATTGGCGAGCGCGGCTCCGTTGATGACCCTGGTGTTGCTGAATTCCAGTTGGAATGCTTGCAGCTCGATCTTCCATTCAGCGACCCTTCCGGCTGAGTTTGGGCTCCTGAGTACCATCTCCAATGGGTAAGATGAGATGACCTTGATGGGGTGCCCCGAGGCCACCAAGAGTGCGAGCAGGAGCTTTTGTGCCATGGGGTAGCGTGCCCTTGCGTCCCGTAGTACGGTGCTGACAAAGTACACCGGGTGCTCGACGAGGGCTAGCACACCATTGAGGCTTGGGTCTTGCGGAGATTGTGGCGTATCCTGAGGTGGAAGGTCTCCTGAGACTTGGCCGTCCTCAGGAGCTTCTGCGATGTTGCCCTGCCGAGCCTGATCTTCTACCACTGATGGCTTTGTTGTGCCTTCCTGACCCTGCGCTGCATCAACTCTGGCTTGGCATGGCACACCCTTGTCCTGGCGCTCCTCCGGAACCGCCACCAGCGCCGCGCTGGCGGAGTACAGGGTAGCGGCGAGGTAGTGTACCAGAGGCTCGAGAAGCCGTGGCGCCACCATCACCGGGGGGCTGGTGAGGTATTTCTTGAGGTCTTGGAAGGCCCGGTCGGCCTCCGGGGTCCACTCGAAGGGGCCTTTCTTCTTCATGAGCTTAAAGAAGGGTAAGGCGCACTCGCCTAGCTTAGAGATGAAACACCCTAACGCGGTCACCCGTCCTGCCAGCTTTTGCATCTCCTTGAGGGTCTGTGGTGGGCTCATGTCTTCGATGGCCTTGATCTTCTCTTAGTTCGCCTCGATCCCTCTGTGGGATACGAGAAACCCTAAAAGCTTGCCGGAGGGGACGCCAAGCACGCACTTCTCCGGGTTAAGCCTCAAGTTCACCCGGCGCAAAATCTCAAAGGTCTCCTCCAAGGCTTGAATCAACGTCCTCGCCTCGCGAGATTTGACCACTATGTCATCAACGTAGGCCTCTGTGTTCCTACCGAGCTACTGCCCCAAGGCGATGTGCATCAGCCATTGAAAGGTTGCACCCGCGTTGCAAAGGCCGAAAGGCATGCAGGTGTAGCAATACACCCCACATGGTGTCAACAAAGCCGTCTTCTCCACATCCTCCACCGCCATCTTGATCTGATGGTATCTAGAGAACGCATCCAGGAAACATAGCAAATCGCACTTGGCGGTGGAGTCGACAACTTTACCGATGCGCGGAAGGGGAAACGGATCCTGGGGGCAGGCTTTGTTGAGGTTTGTGAAGTCGACGCACGTCCGTTCCTTCCCGCCTTTCTTCGGTACAACGACGGGGTTCGCCAGCCAATCAGGGTATCGAACTTCTCGAATGGTACCAGCCGCCTCCAGCTTGCATGTCTCTTGGACGATGAAGGCCTGCTTCTCGGTGGACTGCCGTCTCGCCCGCCGCTTCACAGGGTGCATGTTTGGGCACACCCTTAGATGATGCTGGATCACCTCTGTCGGGACCCCTACCAGCTGATTGGGCTCCCACGCGAATATTTCCTTGTTCGCGCGCAAAAACCTCACCAAAGCTTCTTCTTGTCCCCGGTATAGACTGGTTCCTATAGTAAAGGTGGCCCCTGAAGACCCGTCCTCGTCAACCGGCACCTCCTTGGTCTCCGCCTTGTCTTCGGTGAACAATTGCTTATTCTTGGCGGGCACAGTCTCCTTGGTCTCGGGCGTACTGGCGCCGGCTGGCTGCACTGCTGCCGCGGTCTTGAAGGCGAGCTTGAGCATCGTCACCGCCTCCTTAGCATCCCCCTTGATGGCGAGGACGCCCTTGCTCCCTGGCATCTTCATGAGGTTGTAGGCCGAGTGAGTCGCCGCCATGAACTGAGCGAGAGCCGGGTACCCGAGTATGGCATTGTACGGGAGGCTGATGCGGGCGATGTCGAAGTCCACCAGCTCAGTGCGATAGTTGTCGCGTGTGCCGAAGGTGACGGGGAGGCGGATCTGCCCCAGAGAGTGGGTAGCTCCACCGCTTACTCCTGAAAAAGGTTTGCTAAGGTTGAGCCGCTCGGGCGGCACGTGGAGGAGGCTGAAGGCTTCTACGGAGAGCAAGTTGAGGCCTGCACCATCGTCGATGAGGGTCTTCGTGATGGCCACGTTGCAGATGGTAGGCGTGCAGAGCATCGGGAGGATGCTGGAGCTGGCGGTGGAGCCGGGGTGGTCTTCTGAGTCGAAGGTGAGGTCGGCCTCTGGCGCAGCCCAATCTGGCAGAGCCCCCGGGCGCCTGGAGGATGCCCCTATCTGACGAAAGAAAGGCTTGACGTGGTGATCTGAAGGCGGTGCTTAAGAGCCACCCAACAGCGCCACGACTGCGTGGTGCGCCGGCACCGCGTAGCGCGCGGTCAAGAGATTGCGGAGTTCCTCCCAGGATGCCACCGTAGACCCCGGGAGGTTGAGCAGCCAGGCGCGTGGCTCGCCGGCAAGGGCCATGGGGAACCAGTTGGCCATGATCTTGCCGTCGCCTCTGGCATCGAGGACAACCTTCTCGTACTCTTGCAGGAACGGCGTCAGGTCTGCCGCGCCATCGTAACACGGTGGCATCTCCGGCTTGAACTTGGTCGGCCACTGCACTCGGCGCAGGGCGGGGGCCAGGGCTCGGTACCCATACTCCTTGTTGCTGGTGTCGGTCGCAGAGGCAGACGGCGGCTCGCCTGCCATGGGAGCGAAGCGCGGCGGCACGGGGCGCAGATTGGTGGAGAGGGCCTCCGGGGCACCCCTACCTGGCGCGCCAAATGTCGAATGTGGGGTTCCGGCAAACCCTTAAGGTTCGAACTCTCGGGTGCGTGCGAAGTCTTTCCCTCCTACCGATCTAGGATCTTGCGGACGAACTCGACGAACTCACAACACAGAAAGACACGAGGTTTATACTGGTTCAGGCCACCAATGTGGTGTAATACCCTACTCCAGTGTGGTGGTGGTAGATTTCCTCGTGGGCTGATGATGAACAATACAAGGGAAGAACAACCTCCTGAGGTTGAGGTGTTCTTGCGTTTGTGTGGCTAAGGAAGATCTGAACCAGCTCTGGATTAGTTGCCTCCTACTGTGGTGGCTAGTCCTATTTATAGAGGCCCTGGTCCTCTTCCCAAATATCGAGCGGGAAGGGAGCCAACAACGGAGAGCAAATTTGAAGGGGGACAGCTAGTACAAGCTATCCCGACAAAAGCGGTCTTCGCCTGCGAAAAGCCATGGGGTAACACCGTCTTGGGCTCCACGATGACCTCCGCCTTGCCGTCCTCCTGGTCTTGGTCTCGTTGCGCCGATATGGCAACCTTTGCCTGATGCCTTGGTACTCTTCGCCTGCGCTTGCCTCCTTAGCACCAAAGAGGAAATAAGGACGCTGCGCGCACCATCGGCCGCCTGGCACCGTTCCTCATGGCTCACGTCATGAGAGCCTCGTGAGGTTTGCCCTGCCTTGATATCTCCACTCCTCGTGAGCCTGCCTAGCTAGGCCACTCCAGAGGAGGTCTTGCGTCGCCCGCCTCGCGAGGCTTGGACCCTCGCGAGGGTCTTGAGTGCCTTGTTGATGAAGATGGGCCGTACGGCCTGCTGCTTGGCCGCGCGGTGGGCCGCAGGCAGGCAAGTCTGGGGACCCCCGTTCCCAGAACGCCGACAGATGGTACACGTGCCATCTTGCAATATGGATCATCCGATATATATCTGACTGATGGAAATTAAACTAAAAGATACCCGCACCCCTCTCCACATTTGCAGACAAGGCCTTCCCTCGTTCATCCTTATCTCCAATAACCTCATTGTTGAGCAATTAAGAAAGGAAGCCTCTGGAACAAACTGGCCTGGTGGCCGCTGCCGGCGTCATCAATCCCCATGCCTCCGCTCAGTCTGACCACGGATCACCACCACGCCCCACTCCTCTTCACCTTATCTCCTATTTCTCGAGATATCATTAGTTTTTACACATGGGATTACTCCCGCATGGGTCAATCACAATGAGTGTTTTAATAAAAAAATGCATCTTGATGTTCCGTGCAATGCACGGATCTTGCTAGTACTCCTACAGAAGACTAAGTTGGTGATGATGGTGTGTCTGCCATCCGTCGCTTGTGACCATTAGATCTACATCTAAAGACTGTGAGGTAAGTTGTTGCCTTTTCTCACAAACATCCCACTTGTCTACCATTTTGCAGAAAAACCCATAATTAGTATCTTAAAACCAACCACATCCCTCCCTGACCTCACCAAAATAGCCCAAGGAATATATTCTAATTGAAACATAATATATCTCTAGTGATATATGTATATCAAAATTAGAGTGTTTTGTATCAAGTTTGTGAATAATTATTATTCTAATTATGATTCGTTGCAATGCACATGAACATTGCTAGTATTTCCAACCATGCAAAAAAATTCCCTAGTATTCCATAGTTTCGAGTTTTCCATCAAGATATTAGTCACTCATGGTTGATATTTACTTTCAATCATGTACACATATGCATTATGTAACTAGAATTGCTTATTGGGTTCCAAAGCTTAACTTTCACTCCTACTTACAATATGTAGAGTATTTAACAAAAAACTACCACTTTCAACCAGCCCTAGGAAGAATCTATTGTACAAAAAATAGAAAAAACATACCCAAAATTTCTTAATGCACGCCAAAAACTACTACCTATCGATTAGGTTAGTTTAAACCCATTTATGACAGGGTTGGCCCACACATCCGTGCAGACGAGGCACCTTAAACCAACACATTTTGTTTGACCGTTGACACGAGGGACCCACATCTGACCTTCTATCCTATTATTCCCCCTCAAATCATTATTTTTCCTGAACATTATTTCAAGCAGTGCTGATGCGTATTCGTCGGTGGCGACGGTGATGAGCGAGTTGGCCGCCGCTCCGCCGGACGGGCCGGACGCCGCACTGGCCTCCACACGGGTTGGCAGGCTGGCCCGAGCATGACTCACGAGCGAGCAAGCCGCCACGCTAGCCTTCGCTCGAGCCAGATGGCTGGCCTTAGCGCGGCGCGTGTGAGCAAGCCACCGCGCCGCCGTGCCAATCTAGCTAGCAAACCTTGCAGACAAGCAGCTGGACGGAGCTATCTTGGCTAGCTAGCGGCCACGAGCGCTGGACGGAGCTGGCATCTGGGCTGTCGCAAGATGGGCTCCGCACCGCCGGCGGTTTTGACCTCGCCTTCTACCGGCGGCGGTAGTTGCGTCCCATTGCCGAGGATGACTAGGTGGACGGGCCGGAGGTAGGAGGTCACTCGGGGATCTTTGTGCAGACTGACATGTAGGTCCCACAAGTCATAACTCCCGGTCGAATAGAAGGCGTTGACTTAATGGGCGACATGGGCCCTGTTTGGATACTCTAAGTCAGAGGTTAGATTCTAACCCTGAACTAACTCTAACCAAAGTGGTGTTTGGATGGCAGGGTTAGATTGACAACAAATGTATCCAAATAGGGCCATGGGTTGAAACGTGCCTATAACGGCACTTTGTAGAGTAGTCGTTTCTTGGTAGGGCTGGTTGGTAAGATCATGTACAATGGTTGATAAGGTAGTCTTATCTTAAGTCTGCCACGTATGCAAGTGGTAGTAGTTTCTTGGCATTATTAGTGGTTTCTTGCATTATTAGGGGTTTCTTGTAAGGAACAATGTACTACTAGCGACAAAAGGCGATTCTCGGTTGTGTTGTACTCCAACGAGTACTACTAGTGGTCGGGGGAGTGTATACCTCGTTTTGTGGGTTCGATCCCGGCCGAATGCACTGCGGCCTTTTTTTTAAATAGTAACTTTGCTACGAACCAATATTTTACACGGGTACTAGTTTAAGTTTTGAAGTCAAATGAGCGTGCTGCACCACAATCTAGGTACACTGGATAGCCTAGCCACATGAACGGGTTTTCCTTCCCAGCATCTCGTGGCTCGCGTGCTCGCCCTAGCCGCACCTCGCTTGCAGCTTCCTCATCAGCTAGTAGCATATTTAAACTAGCGCCTCCCAATTAAGCCCGAGGAGCCGGAAAAGTCTGGCGGGGCATTGGGAACTGTGCAATATGGCTCTGTACGTAAAGTGCTCTACTACTACCCAGTATCTTGTGGCGTTGCACGCATGGACTTCACTCCATTATCGGCTCTACTATAAAAGAAATTCCTCTTGACGTGCTTTTTTAAACGGAGGCAAAAGCTTTGCTTCATCTCATTCATAAAGAAGGAACTCTCGACAAAGTTCGACGAGATCCATTACACCTCCACAAATGGGCGAAAAGCCTAGTCAGGCTGTATCAAATAACTCAAATGTTACGCCCCAAAGATAGCATGGCGATAAACAGACTATAGTGTGTGCGTGAGAGGAGCGGCTGAGTAGGCCAGCTACGTGAGAGGAGCGGCTGAATAGAGCACCGAGAGTACCCACTAGGCCACTACGCAGGTGTACTTTCCCGGCATTGATAGTACATCGATGGTTCTAGAGAACAGTAGTAACCTCCACTTCCAACTGTAGCTCCTTGGCCCTAAGATTCAAGAGTTCAAAACTAGTGCACTATACTAGAAGTATAGTACATAGCACTAGTAGTACCCTCACACTAATAGTTTAGAAAGTAGTACTAGTACTGCTTTCTGATGCAATCGTACTCTCTGTCACATAATGTAAGACGTTTTTTGACACTAGTTGGCGTGTACAAAAAATAGCAGAAAAATACCCAAAATTTCTTAATCCACGCCAAAAACTACTAGCTAGTGCCAAAAATTTCTTACTAGTGCAATTATTTCCAGTATAATGCAATCCCATAACGTGCCATAATGCTAGTACTAGTAGTAAATAATAGTCTCACCCCTTCGCTACAGTTGGAAGGAATGATCTACAGTTGGAAGGGACGAGGCCCTGCGGTTACTACGCTCTTATCTCCTCCTCGCCAGTTCTCCTCCCCCTGATGAGAAGGCAGTTCGTCGCTGCTCCCATGGATTTGCCAGGCGGTTCTCCTCCTCGTCGGGGCTGGGAGACCTTGGATGACGATCCTCTGGGAGAAATCGCACGCCGCTCCGACGTCCTCACCGCCGCAAGACTCGGTGCTTCCTGCACCAACTATTTCAAGACGGTGCTTAAAATGGCTTGGGAAAAGGCCATGCTTGTTGGTCTTCCATGCGTCCTTGAGGAGAAGGTTCTTCTATGGGACAATCCTTTGAACAGTCCACCGCTCCCTGGCCATGGTTGCACGTTGACTATGCTAGAGTTGCCGACGTTGAGAGGTAGTCGGATTTTGTCTGATGAGTAGGTTAGTAATGGAGTTTGATCATGTAGTACTTAGTTATTCCATTTCCATCCCGTAATTTCTCCGCTGCCCACAGTCTTATATATAGGTCTGGGTCGGTGCCAACGAAGATTGGCTTGCATACCTCCGGCCGGATACCACCATCATTTTGCACAACATCTACAACAGTGCGGCCGTTCCAATAGACCCCTTCTCCACCATTGGGATCGGCCTTCCGGATTGGCTGGGCTTGAATACGTATGATGATGCCTATATGAGATTGAAGAAGATAGCAATTGCGGACCCGCCGACAAAGCGACGCGGCTATGACGATTACTATCTCATGGCAGTGTTCGACATAAGGATTGCCATCATTGCAAGAGGCAGTAATGGCAGAGGCTGGTGCATGTTGGCGGCGGCAGATTTGTACCCCTACACGTTCGAAGACGCCGTGTGCCATCTAGGCCGCATCTTGGCGGTGACAAGCCAGGGGACTTGTTTCATCTGGTTGCCATCCTACGGTATGGGAGATCAAAAACGGAATGCACAAACCATCATTTGCATGCCTAACAATACTCCATTATTTTGCAGGCACCAGTCATCCCGCGATCAAAATAAGATCACCGATCCTGGATGTGCATTTGCATCCGCGATTCGGTCTAACCTGGAACCTTGTAGCTGACTTTGGCATATTGGGATCAACTATCTTAGCAGTCGTTACCCATGGTACCACTGATGTGCAACATGGTCACACAATCCACCATGATCGGACCGTCACCATCTACCCAGGTATTCCATTTTTTAACCCTCTCGCCTTCTCTTTCTTGTTGTACTAGTAGGAGTACTTTTTACCTTGGAGAACGCATATAGCTAGTGTCGGAGTAATGGGCCATGGGTAGCCTAACCTAGGCCCCCGAACCTTTCAAGGCATCGGGGACGGCTGTGCCCCTCAAGACGTCAAGATGAAGCGCCGCCTTCTGGTAGCCGGCTGGCCGAACGGCCGACAGTTGGAAGACAGCCGCGCTTAAGAAGACGGCTCCGAGACGGGCCGACTCCTGGCAGGCGGCCTCCAGAGAGGCCGGCTCCTAGCAGTCGGCCCATGGTGCCCTCAGAGTCTGCGCCCCCATTAAGAAGACAAGACAGGGTGAGGCTACAGTGTAGCCCATCACCCCCGTATCCAGGGCCGGGCGAGGCCACAGAGCTCCGTAAAGGCAGAGATCCCCACCCGGTGCGGCACTGTTGCCACTCCGCCCCTGGCGTCACCCTGTCAGGCAAAGCCCTGCTCCCACGACCGTCTGTCGGTACGGCCCAAGGACAATGGGCCCTACCGATCAGCGAGAGCCCAGAAGATGGATGGAGCCCTACCAGTCGGACCCAAGGGAGGTCGGCCCCCAGCAGTCGGCCCGCCCCTTCCCCGGGGCCCACGCGCCATTAACCAGACGAGACACAGAGTGGCTACAGTAATCGCCCGCCAGGCGGGAGGATTGTAGCCACGCTCCCCTTACCAAGCCTGTGTTATTAGCATCACGGCTATAGTGATCAGCAGCCGACAAGACCATGAAGGGGCGGGCGGCTGTCGGCTCCGTCTGACGGACAGCGGCGGGCCCAGCAGCCGCGGAGAAGCCGCGACAGAGAGATCGACAACCGGGTCCTACACCCGGCGGATTACTATTGTACCCCTGGGGGTAGGCCTATATAAACCCCCCAGGGCACCCATGCAAAGGGTTCGAACCTGTTAGGACTAGACTCACACCTAGGGGAGGAGAGAGCATGCCTGCCTTCTTCTACCTCTAGCAAACAGCTTAAGGAGCACCACTGTACCACTAGTGCCTTAGTGATCATGCGGAGACCCCGCAGAGTAGGACTAGGGGTGTTATCTCCACGGAGAGCCCCGAACCTGGGTAAAGTTTGCCGGCGTACATGTCTACGCCTCCTCCTGCTTCCAGGCACCGGCAACGTTCTACTCACTCCCACCATGATAAGCCATCCTTTGGCATATGTCGCACCCAACCCCCGACATTTGGCGCCCACCGTGGGGCGAGGTGCACACTCTCCCGGAGACCTGCTCTGGACGGGAACCTTGTTCCTTCCTGGCGAGCGCAGCCAGCCTGGCACGCCAGATGGCGTCTGCACCAACGCGCTGCGCGGCGCGGAGGTCGCCTGTGCGGCAACGTGCCTCGCCGATCTTGTTGGCGAGATTCACCTCTCCGACGAGCCCGCGTCTAATGCGGGCACCGATGGCCCTGAGAGCCGCCTTGTGAGCCTCCTCGATCAGCTCCACATCGTCAGCGAGCCTGCTGCTGACTTGGAGTCGGTTGGTTCCACCGTCCCCATGTTGGTCGACTCCGACATGGCGTCGCTCGACGCGTTCCCCTCCAACGTGGTGGTCTATGACGAGCCGCTCCCTCGCGCGGACAGCTGCAGCAGCACCGTCACGGAAGTGCTCGTCATCAGCCACGACGAGCACTCTGGCGGAGGTGGCCAAGATCAGTTGCAGGCGGCGATACAAGACCTGACTGCGCCCATCCCGGAAGACGCTAACACCGAGACACTGGAGGCACGCCGCGTCCAGCTCGTCGAGAGCGCCAACAGGCTGGCCAGCATAAGACGCCTTTCGGAGGCCTACCAGCATGAGATGGACCGTGCTTTCGGTGGCACGCCAGCTCCTGGTGGGCCTAGCCGCATTGGCCAGATCCGGCAGCGTGGCGCGACCATCGCTAGCTTGTTCGGGACTGATCGTCCCGTCTGTGCCACGCCTGCGGAGAACATATGAGCTGCCCAGGCGGCAGCAGACGAGTTAGACAAGCTCGAGGGCGATGAGCGTCGCCACATGACGGAGCAAGTTCAGCAGCTCCTCGACGCGGCTACTGAGCAGCAAGATGCCGACTGCCAGACCGAAGCGCCCAACCGCCGAAACAACGATCCGCCTCCTTGACGAGACCAAGGCGCGACATCCCGGACGCCGACTGGTGGCGTCCGCGACAGAATAGACAAGGAGCCGGCTGCCAGCCGTAGCCGGACTCGCATCACCATCGAGCGCGACCAAGACGGCTTCCCAAGAGCAGTGCAGCGACGAGACGACTGTCCGCCTCCTCCTCCTTGCAGGGAGTGGCGCATCTCCCCGCCGCCTGTTGATCACCCATCACTCGACGACCGCCTTGGACACCGAGAAGGAATCGGAGAAAACGATGCCCGCCATCGGATCGATCGCCTCAATCGATCCCTGGCGCTAGAAGAGGACGATGAGCTGGGTCCGCCTTGTTTTGGCCCCCGCATCCGAGATGAGTCCTTCCCCAAAGGATTCACTCTCCCAAGAGACACACCCAAGTACACCGGTTCCGTGAAGCCGGAGGACTGGCTGGTCGACTACTCCACAGCCGTCAGCATCGCCAACGGCAACAAGCGCGTTGCCGTGAAGTACGTCCCGCTCATGCTCCAGGGAACGTCCCGGACGTGGTTAAATAGCCTGAAGCCCCGCAACATCAACAGCTGGGTTGATTTCACCAATGCATTCATCCGCAATTTCACCAGCACGTACAAGCGGCCGCCCAAAACCCGCCAACTCTCCTTATGCGTCCAAGGCCCCAACGAGTCGATTCGCGACTATCTCACGCATTGGGCCGAGTTGCGCAACTCGTACGAGGGTGTGCACGAGGTGCAGGCCATCGAGTATTTCACTGCCGGATGCCGAGAGGGCACCCTCCTCAAGCACAAGTTTCTCTGCGACGAGCCGGCGACCCTCGACGAACTGCTAATCATAGCAGACAAGTACACCACGGCCGACTCCTCCATGAAGGCGGAGATTCAAGTCAACGTGTCGGGCAAGGTGGCCCCTCAAGCTCCTCGGACCCCGGCTGGTGACACCAGTCGGAGGCAGCAACCAAACGACAACAAGCGTGAGGCCATGCAGCCGGCTTCCTCGAGCCGGCTAGTGGCAACAGTCGAAGATTAGCAGCCAGAAGGGCCGCCTCCTCCCAAGCGCCAGAAGGGCGGCAAACACAACTGGCTGTCCGCTTTCTCGTACGAGCATACTCTAGATGCACCTTGCAAGTTCCATAGCAGTGCGAAGCCATCCAATCACACTACTCTGAAGTGCCACAGGCTCTCCAGGATCGCCAAGGGCGACGGACTCCAGCCTCCTCCGCCAGCCAGCCCGCCGCCTCCTCCTCCCCAGCAGCCGGCGGCCCGGCCAGTCGGTGCCATACAAGATGATTATCCCGAGGAGCATGGGGCCTACGTCGTGTTTACCAATGTAGCCGACGACATGCGCAGCAGACGGCAGCAGCAACTGGAAGTGAATGCAGTAGCATCAGAGACCCCCGAGTTCATGCACTGGTCGGAGAAGCCCATTAGCTAAAGCAGAGCTGACCACCCGGAGGTGATTCCAAATCCCGGCTCTTATGCCTTGGTGTTGGATGCCACATTGTGGAGACCCCGACTCAAAAGTCGAGATCACCGAATGCACGTGTACAGTGATCCCAGAGATCAATGCTCATTGAACACACAGAAGCTGAATAACAAGAGTCTTACATCCATACATACCGTATTACACAAGTAGGACCATTATGGTCGAGTCTTGAGTATAACATCGCAGCGTAAATCTTCGTCGATAACTTGGACCCATGCCATCTGCCTTAACCCTACAGGCATTCTGACTGGGAAGCGTCCTAGCTCGCATGTTCGTCACCGAAGTATTCTTCATCATATCCTGTTCTTTCGTGCCTGGCCAATAAAATAACCAGTGGCAAGCCAATGAGTACTTTGAATGTACTCGCAAGCAACCCATGTTTTGGTTCGAGATACAACAATGCATGATATAGGTAAAAAATTTTTTGCAGAAAGCTAGTTTTGAGTGCAATGACATGTTCAACAACTTGTAAGACATGCATCATGATAATTCAAGTAACCATGAGGATAGGTTACAGATATCAACATAAATAGAGTGGGCACCAACCCAACTCAATCATGTCAAGTCCTTTGACTTGACCCAAGTAGTTTTATCAACTCACACACATGGTTGTAAACTCTGGACGTAGTTTAAGCAGCACCGCCCAACTGTCCTTGACCGTGGACACGGCTATTCGAATAGTTTTACACTCTGCAGAGGTTGCACACTTTACCCACAAGATCCGGGGAACTTCCGTGTCATCCACGACCCGTGATACCTCAAGTATCCGGGGTAAGCACCCGATCACTACCTTTCCCTAGACGACACTAACAAGGAGTCCACTCGTTGTTCCGTATCCTCATGATGTACATCATACGAGACTCACTCGAGATCGTAACATCCGAGAGGGGACACAACGGTGTATCCGGTGCCCTGTGAAAACAGTCATGGCCGCCCTACCTGGCACGACCCCATCCCGAGAGAGAGCACCAACTCTCCCCGTCACTAGTAATGCGGGCTCCAAGCTAGTATCAACCTAGGTAATCAATAATGCCCTTTCCCATATAAGGGTGGAGTGGTTGCACATGTAAGGTTGGGACAGTCGACAAATCTTAAATCTAATCCGTTTTCGAAAACAACACACACACTTGCCTCGGTACACCACTTCGTCATCAAGTGGTTACCGAACTCATCATCTCCCTCGGGCATAAGTGGCACCCGCCGGGGTTTTCGAAAAGTCCTTTGAAAATACTTTGTCTCCTTCATCATGCTTATACCGTCCCTTTTGCGTAGCATCTACTTTAGCATCCTACCTACTCCCACCGCATAACCCTCATAAGAAGGTAGGGTCATGCACAATGCAAGTATCAACGAGGAAGTACGGTGGCAACCCATCAAGGTGGTTACCACCTCATCATGATTCCATTGCGACAACAATATGGTGCTATATGACATGCATAAAAAGGGTTTCATAGACATGGTCAAAGGGCTGCTTGCCTATTTTAACAAAGTCTTTGAGGTCTTCAAATATCTCTGGTCCAACTCCAAGCATTTCGTCTACTTCGTCAACTATCATCGGAAACAATCACAATAAGCAACACAACAAGGCAAGAATGAATGTGCTCTAAAAATATGAAGTTGACTTTTATTGGATACCTCTGGTCATATGAGGAATGACCAAAGTGATTTCATTGGAAGTGGATCAATGGATATTTCTAAACATTTCGATATGATGGAATCAAGGGGTTTATGGTTTTGCAAGAAGTGTACAGAAATATATTTTTGAAAAAATGAGAAAGGGCACCCATTTAACAAAGGATGATTTTAGAAGCATCTAGGAATTGGTTTCATTGGATTTGGAGTTCAAATGGTTTCTCTATGAATTTGCAAAGTTGGCTATATATGAAGAAATAGACCATTATTTGAGGTGATACAGAAAGTATTAGTAAATATGTTCAAAAACTAAGTTTTGAACTTACAGACATCTAGGATTTTGAATCATGGAATTTGGATTAAAAAATGGGCTCTCTGTGATTTTCTAAAGTTTATCAAAGAAATGGGAAAATAGGATTTGCTAATTATTTGTGAAAGAAATATTTCTGTAAAAATGTGCAAGTAGCACCATGTGATAGGGAATGAATTTAGAAACTACTAGAAATTTGAATCATCAAATTTGGAGTTAATTTGAATTGTTTATGGATTTTGAAGTTGATGGAAGAAGAATAAGGAAAAGGCTTTACCACTTATTCTGCACGCAAGTAGCGAGGATAGCTAACGGTCGGCCCAGAGGCTCAGCTGCTTGTGGAAGGGCCACATCTAAGGCGATCTGCGGAAGGCGCCACCAGTGGGCAAGCGGCTTCCTGGTCCCGCCTCCACTTAACCTGACCTGCGAGGCCAGCTCGGTTGCCGATGTAGCCGACAGTGGGCCCCATGCCGGTGGCGGGCGGTCGTCCTCTACCTCCCGCTCGAGACAGAGCAGGGGAGGCAGAGCGCACGCCGGCGCTCGTCCGGAGGTAGCCGGCGCCTCCGGCCGTCTCCCGCCTATGGGAGAGCTCAGCGCGGAGTGGCGGATCCGTTGGGGTCGGTCTGTGCCACGGGGGGACCGAGGTGACAGCAGCCGGCGGCGGGGAGGCCGTCGGCCGTCAGTGGCCCCTAGCGCTCGGGAGTCCCCGCGAAGGTTTGAGGAGGTGGGGAGGATCGCCGAACTACGAGGATCCCTTTGGTGGAGGAATGGGAGGGAGGTGAGCTCGGCGTTGCTCGAATTTGAGCGAGCCGAAGTGGCGGCCGTGCGGTGGTAGGAGGAGAAGGGAGGCACGGGAGGAGGAGCTGGCTGCTCGAGGAGGTCTCTGGGGGAAGATAGAACGAATGGCGCCCAGAGGAGGGGCTCGGGATGGTCGTTTAAGGCGGGGTGACGGTGCACCATGGGCGGCGTCCATGGGCACGGCCTAAGCGATCTTGGAGGCCGAATTGGCACACTCGGCCATGTCCGGGCGTTCGTGGGCGTGGACCAGGTCAAGTGGGAAGGGAAGGAGTGGGCGAGCTCCTGCGGGTCCCAGCAGCGCCTGGCCTTGGCGGAGCTAGGCGGTGCTCGAACACGCGTGAGGACGGGCAGGAGGAGAGAGGGAGGAGGGGCCGACCAGCTGCCGTGTCTTGGGCGTCGAGGCGACCTCGGGGACACGAGGGGAGGCCCTAGGTGGCGGAAGCGGTTGGAAGGGGCGGCTACAGTGTGGGTGTGCACTGTAGCGCGCTTTGGAGCATGCCAATTGCATGCCAGGGCATGCCTTTGGCTTGTAGGGCGTGGCCACTTGTGTCTAGGTTGTTTAGGGAGGAGTAAACAAAGGGGAGAGGGCCTTGGATGCCCTGGACAGCCAGTAGGAGAGGAGAGAGGTTGAGGGAGAGAGGAAATGGGTTGTCGGAGAGAGAAAGTGGGGTTTACCCTCCAATAATTGAGCTATGGATTTGCCATTGCTACTGGAGGTGCAAGGGGACTAGGAGGGGCTGTGGTAAAAAGTTGAGGCCATGGAGAAGAGTGGAAGTGGTCAAAACAAGGGTTTTAATAAAATGGCAAAAGGTGTTTGTTGCTGGTTTGGGCAAGAAGATGAACTCCTCTTGTCATAAGGCTTGACAGGGTCAACTAGCATGAGAAAATAAGGGGTTTCACCAATATTGAGTTTATTTGGGAAAAGTTGCCAATGCAACTTTTGTAAACCCTAGAAATTAGCAGAAATGGACTTGTGTAGATCTAGTTGAGAAAATCATTTCTCCTTGATGCACCACTTGGTGTAGTGGCGTCATTTGGTCATCTTAACATGCTCACAAAAGTTGGGGTGAAGGAGAAAAAGTTGGCAGTACAAACTTGTTCAAATTTGATTCTGGTCAGAGAGGGTTTTGAGGTACTTTGATCAAGATAAAATTCTCTCCAACTTGTGCCATTTGGTCTAGATGCATTATTACACCATTTGAGAATGTGCACCAAGTTTGAGATCATTTGGACATGTTTGACAGTGCAAAGCTGTTCAAACTTGAAAACGGACAGAAGTGGTTTTGAGAGGGTTTCATGGGGTTATATTGTTCTCCATGACATGGTACTTGGAAAGATCATCAAAAATGACATATGTGACATGTTATAATTTTCCTGGATTTATTTGAAAATATTTCTTATAGAAATATTGCAAATCCTAGAAATGGGCAGAATTAGTTTTGGGAGGTTTTGTCCAATATTTTGAACATGACCATGTGTTGAAACTCATATATATGGACAATATATGTCCATTGAGTCTCCCTAATATTTCTCAAATATTTTTAAAGCTTTAAAATAATATTAACCTATTTAAGACCATTTCTGGCCTTAAGAAAAAGCCTTTAAATAAAATAGTAAAATAACTTTTAAAATTATATTTTTGTGGTTTCTGGGTATGCTATATCTAATAGGAGTCAAAAATATTTTTTGAAAGATTTTTACTACCCTTAATTAAGTACTTGAAGTGCAAACCTCAATTCAGGGGTTTTTGAAAAACTAATTTTTTAAAATACTATTTGGCCAAATTATTTTTTTAAGAAATTATTTTTATGTCCTATACACATGGCATGATCATTGGTTCAAGAGTTTGGAGCAGGGAGATGAAGTATATGAGTTCGAGGATTTATTTGATATTTAGAGCACTTGCAAACAGTAGACAAAAATCAAATCAAGGAAAGACCAAAACACTCAAAAGTTTTTGTCAAACCACATTTTATCACGATTTACTATCTTAAGTGTTGTGGCATGAAAATCAGGGTGTGACAGACCTACCCCCCTTACAAGAATCTCGTCCCCGAGATTCCCAGACTAGGCGCGGAAAGGAATATGGAAACTTGGATTTGGGGTAGTCTTCACGTCCTCATACTGCTTCTGCTTCTGTTTGGTGCTCCATTGAACTTGAAGTACTTGATGGTGTGGCTTTGTGTATGACGTTCTTCTTGATCCAGGTTTCTAATGGGTAGCTCGTGGTAGGTCAGATTGGGCTGGAGGTCGATGGCTCGTGGTCGATGTCCTTGTAGGGAGCGGGCTAGTTGGGAAGTTGGAAATGTTTCTGGAGTGGTGTCGTGTGGAAAAACATTGTGCACCATAGGTAACTCAGGTGGTAACACCAGCTGGTAGCCATCTACTCTTCGTCTCGAAGTGATCTCAAGGGGGGGTTGTTGAACCTTGGAGTGATCTCGAAGAGGGTCGATGAATCTTGGTGTGGGTTTCCTTGTCATGGAAACGCTTGGTTCCATTGAGAGAAGTGGCTTGCAGATACACCTGGTCTTCGACGCGGAGGTTTACTTCTTGACGATGATGGTTGGTATGGTTCTTCCTCCTTAACATGGCGGTCTTCAGCTGTTCCCTAACCAGCTGAACGGCTCTTCTTCCGTCTTTGGGTAGGCAAGTATATCGCCAAATAGCGATGACAACCAGCTTGTTCGAGTACTCGTGAAGACTACGCCCACGGGTACATAGGGTATAGGTTGGGGTATCGGTGGTGGTCACGGTTGAGTATTGGCGGGGTCTACTTGACCTAGAGCCAAAGCCCATGGTCATGATCCGACCATGTTGGGGCTTGGTAGGGCTTAAGGGTTTCAAGGATTCTAGTGTGCGAGTGAACATTTATCATCTTATCCTTGAGCACAGTTTCGATATGCCAATTGTTCTATCTAGTCTTTTAAACAAATCACATCATATATGCAATAGCATCATCTCCTATAGGTCAATTCCAATCATCACTCATGCTATTCATATCATCATGACTCTGACGGAGGTCTAGCAAAGTCATATATGTCTCGATCCCCAAACTCATATGTATGGCTACCCTAAAATCCATGGGTAGAGCATATAAGCTGCTAAGCTTGAATTTAATCACCACAATCCAAGTGCTCAGTCTATTGATCCAAGGTCCATGATAAAGCATCTCTATCCTAAGGAAACACGTCGTAAGCCACTCCAAGATCTTGTTTCCTTCCTATGAATCAACTCCAATAGCCCATTAACTTCCACTAATCGCTACATAATCCATTTAATTCTGCAAATCCAATGATTATGGTGTGCCACATGATCTTCTAATGTCCTATAGTCCCCAAATACTTGAAATGGCTACCTTACTGTAGTCAGTCCACCAATTTCCATTATCATGGTCAAGTAGATTCCAAGGTCAAGCTTATATAGATCCCTAAATCAACTCCGATAATTAATCCAATCTCTTAGTTTATCGTTCACCGAGAAACATGGTATCATGATCAAGATCATCAGTCTAAATCCAATTTACTCCGAACCATGTAGAATTACTCTGCATCCATACTCAACTAGAATCACCTACTTAAATCCAAATCTCGTGTCCAACGAGAATTCCTACATGCTCCCCCAAAGTCATTATCATAATGTCAACTATCTCCTATCAATATCCCCTGGCTAAGTCAAATCCAAGAATTCAGCTTGCGGTCTTAATTTTCCCACTAAATCCAATTTATCCAGGGGTAAAGAAAGCTATGCTACTCTCTAATCATGATCCAGCCACGTTCATCTACCAACATGAAAGCCTCATAATCCACCAAATAGTCTCGCATTTATTCCTCAAAGTCATTGATATAAACTCATCAAGTCATTTGTCCTCTATTCCTATATCCTCAAATTGGTCTTCCTTATGGCATCGTCAGTCCGGTGCTATATTAGGATGATAATGGGCTTGTTCACTATGTCCACTAGTTCCATAATGAACCCGGTGTTGTGCGAGGTTTACAGAGGCTTAACTGGTTCTCTTGCAATTCTGTGGGTTAAGCACATGGTTAAGGACTGGGGTATCTCATGAAGTCTCGAAGGGTCTAGGAATGGGTTTCTAGTCCGGAGGGTTAAACATAACTCTCGAGGTTTCACTTGGTCGAGGAGGCTGCAACAAAAGTCTTGATGCTAGTTGGTGCAAGCAGATTCCTTGGTGCATCTTGTCTTGCTGGTCTTAAGTTGAGGAGAGAGATGAGAGGGATAAGTAGCATAAAAGGGGGATGCCTAAAGGGGGTTCTATAGTGCAGGTGCAAACAAACAAGTGCCAAAAAGGCCAAACACAAACAACAAAATAAGGCAGGTGATATAGTCATGTTCTTGTTGCCTAGGGCAAAAGTGCGACTGATATCCAAAACACAAACAAATAAAAACAAGCAACACACAATCATGGTTCTATTCGAACCATCATACGGACTCGATTGCGCATAGGGGGTACACGACTCATCCTACCCTAGGGGTTCTCAGACTAAGTAGTAGTGCTTTACTTCGTGCCTCGTGCAGTCTTCTGGGTTTTCCTCAGGTGTTACTACGTCTCTTGTAGTTGTTCGATGAAACAATCCGGGTTGATCCTGAAGATTCTTCAACAACTTCTCGCCTGTTGAAGTAATGGGGTGGAGGTGGCTCCTCGTAACTGGCATTGACTTGGTTTTCTATTGTCTTCTTAATCACGACGATCCCTTTTTGTCTTCTAAGCCGTCGATGGTACCAGGTAGGTAATCCTTTATGCAATGACATTATCAAGGCATAATAGAGGTCCATCATGTCGGTTACGTTGATGACAACATCGACACCAAGAGCGGGGAATGAGGAGAACCGTTTTCCTGCTCACTATGGTGAGGCGGACCAAATGGCTAGGTTCTCATCCATCGGTGGTTGCCGATACAACAACAGTAGTGACAGGGTTACTCTATTAGCGATGTATATCATGATCTTGCATATCCTATGCCCTGATCATCGTAGGCTAAGGTTGCATCATCTTGGGACAGTGTCAAGGTTGCCACCATCTCCTGGGTCTTCATGCCCTCATTCCTTGAGGATGTATCTTCTGTTGGTATCGTCTTGTTGTGATGTCGCCAATCTTGTGTTCAGGAGATGTGGGTGAGCGTCGGCAAGGCATCTTCCTTCTAGATTATCCATGAGGATTACAAGGAATCCAGTGGTCAGGGGCATAAGGGTTCTAGCGACCAAAGGTTTTGAAGGGGAAGAGATTAATAAGGAAAGTATTCCTTAGTTTTCGAAAAACTGAGAAGGGAAGAGAAGTACAGATAGTTTTGAAAACTAGTAGTAGTTTTGGAAATAGTTTTACCCTAACTAACGACTATGCTAACTAAGGCTTACTACAGTCAGGATGGCTCTGATACCAGCTCTGTGGGGACCCCGACTCATAAGTCGAGATCACCGAATGCACATGTACAGTGATCCCAGAGATCAATGCTCACTCAACACACAGAAGCTGAATAACAAGAGTCTTACATCCATACATACCGTATTACACAAGTAGGACCATTATGGTCGAGTCTTGAATATAACATCGCAGCGGAAATCTTCGTCGATAACTTGGACCCATGCCATCTGCCTTAACCCTACAGGCATTCTGACTGGGAAGCGTCCTAGCTCGCATGTTCGTCACCGAAGTATTCTTCATCATATCCTGTTCTTTTGTGCCTGGCCAATAAAATAACCAGTGGCAAGCCAATGAGTACTTTGAATGTACTCGCAAGCAACCCATGTTTTGGTTCGAGATACAACAATGCATGATATAGGTAAAAAAAATTTGCAGAAAGCTAGTTTTGAGTGCAATGACATGTTCAACAACTTGTAAGACATGCATCATGATAATTCAAGTAACCATGAGGATAGGTTACAGATATCAACATAAATAGAGTGGGCACCAACCCAACTCAATCATGTCAAGTCCTTTGACTTGACCCAAGTAGTTTTATCAACTCACACACATGGTTGTAAACTCTGGACGTAGTTTAAGCAGCACCGCCCAACTGTCCTTGACCGTGGACACGGCTATTCGAATAGTTTTACACTCTGCAGAGGTTGCACACTTTACCCACAAGATCCGGGGAACTTCCGTGTCATCCACGACCCGTGATACCTCAAGTATCCGGGGTAAGCACCCGATCACTACCTTTCCCTAGACGACACTAACAAGGAGTCCACTCGTTGTTCCGTATCCTCATGATGTACATCATACGAGACTCACTCGAGATCGTAACATCCGAGAGGGGACACAACGGTGTATCCGGTGCCCTGTGAAAACAGTCATGGCCGCCCTACCTGGCACGACCCCATCCCGAGAGAGAGCACCAACTCTCCCCGTCACTAGTAATGCGGGCTCCAAGCTAGTATCAACCTAGGTAATCAATAATGCCCTTTCCCATATAAGGGTAGAGTGGTTGCACATGTAAGGTTGGGACAGTCGACAAATCTTAAATCTAATCCGTTTTCGAAAACAACACACACACTTGCCTCGGTACACCACTTCGTCATCAAGTGGTTACCGAACTCATCATCTCCCTCGGGCATAAGTGGCACCCGACGGGGTTTTCGAAAAGTCCTTTGAAAATACTTTGTCTCCTTCATCATGCTTATACCCGTCCCTTTTGCGTAGCATCTACTTTAGCATCCTACCTACTCCCACCGCATAACCCTCATAAGAAGGTAGGGTCATGCACAATGCAAGTATCAACGAGGAAGTACGGTGGCAACCCATCAAGGTGGTTACCACCTCATCATGATTCCATTACGACAACAATATGGTGCTATATGACATGCATAAAAGGGTTTCATAGACATGGTCAAAGGGCTGCTTGCCTATTTTAACAAAGTCTTTGAGGTCTTCAAATATCTCTGGTCCAACTCCAAGCATTTCGTCTACTTCGTCAACTATCATCGAAACAATCACAATAAGCAACACAACAAGGCAAGAATGAATGTGCTCTAAAAATATGAAGTTGACTTTTATTGATACCTCTGGTCATATGAGGAATGACCAAAGTGATTTCATTGGAAGTGGATCAATGGATATTTCTAAACATTTCGATATGATGGAATCAAGGGGTTTATGGTTTTGCAAGAAGTGTACAGAAATATATTTTGAAAAATGAGAAAGGGCACCCATTTAACAAAGGATGATTTTAGAAGCATCTAGGAATTGGTTTCATTGGATTTGGAGTTCAAATGGTTTCTCTATGAATTTGCAAAGTTGGCTATATATGAAGAAATAGACCATTATTTGAGGTGATACAGAAAGTATTAGTAAATATGTTCAAAAACTAAGTTTTGAACTTACAGACATCTAGGATTTTGAATCATGGAATTTGGATTAAAAAATGGGCTCTCTGTGATTTTCTAAAGTTTATCAAAGAAATGGGAAAATAGGATTTGCTAATTATTTGTGAAAGAAATATTTCTGTAAAAATGTGCAAGTAGCACCATGTGATAGGGAATGAATTTAGAAACTACTAGAAATTTGAATCATCAAATTTGGAGTTAATTTGAATTGTTTATGGATTTTTGAAGTTGACTGGAAGAAGAATAAGGAAAAGGCTTTACCACTTATTCTGCACGCTGGGCGAGGGATAGCTAACGGTCGGCCCAAAGGCTCACCTTGCTGGAAGGGCCACATCTAAGGCGCCTGGAAGGCGCCACCAGCGGGCAAGCGGCTTCCCTGGTCCCGCCTCCACTTAACCTGACCTGCGAGGCCAGCTCGGTTGCCGATGTAGCCGACAGGCGGGCCCCCATGCCAGCTGGCGGGGCGGTCGTCCTCTACCTCCCGCTCGAGACAGAGCAGGGGAGGCAGAGCGCACGCCGGCGCTCGTCCGGAGGTAGCCGGCGCCTCCGGCCGTCTCCCGCCTATGGGAGAGCTCAGCGCGGAGTGGCGGATCCGTTGGGGTCGGTCTGTGCCACAGGGGGGACCGAGGTGACCGCGGCTTCGACGGCGGCGGGGGAGGCCGTCGGCCGTCAGTGGCCCCTAGCGCTCGGGAGTCCCCGCGAAGGTTTGAGGAGGTGGGGAGGATCGCCGAACTACGAGGATCCCTTTGGTGGAGGAATGGGAGGGAGGTGAGCTCGGCGTTGCTCGAATTTGAGCGAGCCGAAGTGGCGGCCGTCTTGGTGGTAGGAGGAGAAGGGAGGCACGGGAGGAGGAGCTGGCTGCTCGAGGAGGTCTCTGGGGGAAGATAGAACGAATGGCGCCCAGAGGAGGGGCTCGGGATGGTCGTTTAAGGCAGGGTGACGGTGCACCATGGACGGCGCCCATGGGCACGGCCTAAGCGATCTTGGAGGCCGAATTGGCACACTCGGCCATGTCCGGGCGTTCGTGGGCGTGGACCAGGTCAAGTGGGAAGGGAAGGAGTGGGGCGAGCTCCTGCGGGTCCCAAGCGCGTGCGCGCACTGGCGAGCTAGGCGGTGCTCGGGCACGCGTGAGGACGGGCAGGAGGGAGAGAGGGAGGAGGGGGCCGACCAGCTGCCGTGTACTGGACGTCGAGGCGACCTCGGGGGACACGAGGGGGAGGCCCTAGGTGGCCGGAAGCGGTTGGAAGGGGGCGGCTACAGTGTGGGTGTGCACTGTAGCGCTTTCTGGAGCATGCCAATTGCATGCCAGGGCATGCCTTTGGCTTGTAGGGCGTGGCCACTTGTGTCTAGGTTGTTTAGGGAGGAGTAAACAAAGGGGAGAGGGCCTTGGATGCCCTGGACAGCCAGTAGGAGAGGAGAGAGGTTGAGGGAGAGAGGGAAATGGGTTGTCCAGAGAGAGAAAGTGGGGTTTACCCTCCAATAATTGAGCTATGGATTTGCCATTGCTCTGGAGGTGCAAGGGGACTAGGAGGGCTGTGGTAAAAGTTGAGGCCATGGAGAAGAGTGGAAGTGGTCAAAACAAGGGTTTTAATAAAATGGCAAAAGGTGTTTGTTGCTGGTTTGGGCAAGAAGATGAACTCCTCTTGTCATAAGGCTTGACAGGGTCAACTAGCATGAGAAAATAAGGGGTTTCACCAATATTGAGTTTATTTGGGAAAAGTTGCCAATGCAACTTTTGTAAACCCTAGAAATTAGCAGAAATGGACTTGTGTAGATCTAGTTGAGAAAATCATTTCTCCTTGATGCACCACTTGGTGTAGTGGCGTCATTTGGTCATCTTAATATGCTCACAAAAGTTGGGGTGAAGGAGAAAAAGTTGGCAGTACAAACTTGTTCAAATTTGATTCTGGTCAGAGAGGGTTTTGAGGTACTTTGATCAAGATAAAATTCTCTCCAACTTGTGCCATTTGGTCTAGATGCATTATTACACCATTTGAGAATGTGCACCAAGTTTGAGAGCATTTGGACATGTTTGACAGTGCAAAGCTGTTCAAACTTGAAAACGGACAGAAGTGGTTTTGAGAGGGTTTCATGGGGTTATATTGTTCTCCATGACATGGTACTTGGAAAGATCATCAAAAATGCCATATGTGACATGTTATAATTTTCCTGGATTTATTTGAAAATATTTCTTATAGAAATATTGCAAATCCTAGAAATGGGCAGAATTAGTTTTGGGAGGTTTTGTCCAATATTTTGAACATGACCATGTGTTGAAACTCATATATATGGACAATATATGTCCATTGAGTCTCCCTAATATTTCTCAAATATTTTAAAGCTTTAAAATAATATTAACCTATTTAAGACCATTTCTGGCCTTAAGAAAAAGCCTTTAAATAAAATAGTAAAATAACTTTTAAAATTATATTTTTGTGGTTTCGGGTATGCTATATCTAATAGGAGTCAAAATATTTTTGAAAGATTTTACTACCCTTAATTAAGTACTTGAAGTGCAAACCTCAATTCAGGGTTTTTGAAAACTAATTTTTAAAATACTATTTGGCCAAATTATTTTTTAAGAAATTATTTTTATGTCCTATACACATGGCATGATCATTGGTTCAAGAGTTTGGAGCAGGAGATGAAGTATATGAGTTCGAGGATTTATTTGATATTTAGAGCACTTGCAAACAGAGACAAAAATCAAATCAAGGAAAGACCAAAACACTCAAAAGTTTTTGTCAAACCACATTTTATCACGATTTACTATCTTAAGTGTTGTGGCATGAAAATCAGGGTGTGACAGACCTACCCCCCTTACAAGAATCTCGTCCCCGAGATTCCCAGACTAAGCGCGAAAGGAATATGGAAACTTGGATTTGGGGTAGTCTTCACGTCCTCATCTTTATTCGCTTCATTTGGTGCTCCATTGAACTTGAAGTACTTGATGGTGTGGCTTTGTGTATGACGTTCTTCTTGATCCAGGTTTCTAATGGGTAGCTCGTGGTAGGTCAGATTGGGCTGGAGGTCGATGGCTCGTGGTCGATGTCCTTGTAGGGAGCGGGCTAGTTGGGAAGTTGGAAATGTTTCTGGAGTGGTGTCGTGTGGAAAACATTGTGCACCATAGGTAACTCAGGTGGTAACACCAGCTGGTAGCCATCTACTCTTCGTCTCGAAGTGATCTCAAGGAGGGGTTGTTGAACCTTGGAGTGATCCCGAAGAGGGTCGATGAATCTTGGTGTGGGTTTCCTTGTCATGGAAACGCTTGGTTCCATTGAGAGAAGTGGCTTGCAGATACACCTGGTCTTCGACGCGGAGGTTTACTTCTTGACGATGATGGTTGGTATGGTTCTTCCTCCTTAACATGGCGGTCTTCAGCTGTTCCCTAACCAGCTGAACGGCTCTTCTTCCGTCTTTGGGTAGGCAAGTATATCGCCAAATAGCGATGACAACCAGCTTGTTCGAGTACTCCGTGAAGACTCGCCCACGGGGTACATAGGGTATAGGTTGGGGTATCGGTGGTGGTCACGGTTGAGTATTGGCCAGGGTCTACTTGACCTAGAGCCAAAGCCCATGGTCATGATCCGACCATGTTGGGGCTTGGTAGGGCTTAAGGGTTTCAAGGATTCTAGTGTGCGAGTGAACATTTATCATCTTATCCTTGAGCACAGTTTCTGATATGCCAATTGTTCTATCTAGTCTTTTAAACAAATCACATCATATATGCAATAGCATCATCTCCTATAGGTCAATTCCAATCATCACTCATGCTATTCATATCATCATGACTCCTGACAGGAGGTCTAGCAAAGTCATATATGTCTACGATCCCCAAACTCATATGTATGGCTACCCCTAAAAATCCATGGGTAGAGCATATAAGCTGCTAAGCTTGAATTTAATCACCACAATCCAAGTGCTCAGTCTATTGATCCAAGGTCCATGATAAAGCATCTCTATCCTAAGGAAACACGTCGTAAGCCACTCCAAGATCTTGTTTCCTTCCTATGAATCAACTCCAATAGCCCATTAACTTCCACTAATCGCTACATAATCCATTTAATTCTGCAAATCCAATGATTATGGTGTGCCACATGATCTTCTAATGTCCTATAGTCCCCAAATACTTGAAATGGCTACCTTCATCGTAGTCACCCACCAATTTCCATTATCATGGTCAAGTAGATTCCAAGGTCAAGCTTATATAGATCCCTAAATCAACTCCGATAATTAATCCAATCTCTTAGTTTATCGTTCACCGAGAAACATGGTATCATGATCAAGATCATCAGTCTAAATCCAATTTACTCTGAACCATGTAGAATTACTCTGCATCCATACTCAACTAGAATCACCTACTTAAATCCAAATCTAGTGTCCAACGAGAATTCCTACATGCTCCCCAAAGTCATTATCATAATGTCAACTATCTCCTATCAATATCCCCTGGCTAAGTCAAATCCAAGAATTCAGCTTGCGGTCTTAATTTTCCCACTAAATCCAATTTATCCAGGGGTAAAGAAAGCTATGCTACTCTCTAATCATGATCCAGCCACGTTCATCTACCAACATGAAAGCCTCATAATCCACCAAATAGTCTCAGACGATTCCTCAAAGTCATTGATATAAACTCATCAAGTCATTTGTCCTCTATTCCTATATCCTCAAATTGGTCTTCCTTATGGCATCGTCAGTCCTGGTGCTATATTAGGATGATAATGGGCTTGTTCACTATGTCCACTAGTTCCATAATGAACCCAGTGTTGTGCGAGGTTTACAGAGGCTTAACTGGTTCTCTTGCAATTCTGTGGGTTAAGCACATGGTTAAGGACTGGGGTATCTCATGAAGTCTCGAAGGGTCTAGGAATGGGTTTCTAGTCTGGAGGGTTAAACATAACTCTACGGGGTTTCACTTGGTCGAGGAGGCTGCAACAAAAAGTCTTGATGCTAGTTGGTCGCCAAGCAGATTCCTTGGTGCATCTTGTCTTGCTGGTCTTAAGTTGAGGAGAGAGATGAGAGGATAAGTAGCATAAAGGGGATGCCTAAAGGGGTTCTATAGTGCAAGTGCAAACAAACAAGTGCCAAAAGGCCAAACACAAACAACAAAATAAGGCAGGTGATATAGTCATGTTCTTGTTGCCTAGGGCAAAAGTGCGACTGATATCCAAAACACAAACAAATAAAACAAGCAACACACAATCATGGTTCTATTCGAACCATCATACGGACTCGATTAGCATAGGGGTACACGACTCATCCTACCCTAGGGGTTCTCAGACTAAGTAGTAGTGCTTTACTTCGTGCCTCGTGCAGTCTTCTGGGTTTTCCTCAGGTGTTACTACGTCTCTTGTAGTTGTTCGATGAAACAATCCGGGTTGATCCTGAAGATTCTTCAACAACTTCTCGTCTGTTGAAGTAATGGGGTGGAGGTGGCTCCTCGTAACTGGCATTGACTTGGTTTTCTATTGTCTTCTTAATCACGACGATCCCTTTTTGTCTTCTAAGCCGTCGATGGTACCAGGTAGGTAATCCTTTATGCAATGACATTATCAAGGCATAATAGAGGTCCATCATGTCGGTTACGTTGATGACAACATCGACACCAAGAGCGGGAATGAGGAGAACTGTTTTCCTGCTCACTATGGTGAGGCGGACCAAATGGCTAGGTTCTCATCCATCGGTGGTTGCCGATACAACAACAAGAGTGACAGGTTACTCTATTAGCGATGTATATCATGATCTTGCATATCCTATGCCCGATCATCGTAGGCTAAGGTTGCATCATCTTGGGACAAAGTCAAGGTTGCCACCATCTCCTGGGTCTTCATGCCCTCATTCCTTGAGGATGTATCTTCTGTTGGTATCGTCTTGTTGTGATGTCGCCAATCTTGTGTTCGGGAGATGTGGGTGAACGTCGGCAAGGCATCTTCCTTCTAGATTATCCATGAGGATTACAAGGAATCCGAAGGGTCGGGGCATAAGGGTTCTAGCGACCAAAGGTTTTGAAGGGAAGAGATTAATAAGGAAAGTATTCCTTAGTTTTCAAAAACTAAGAAGGGAAGAGAAGTACAGATAGTTTTGAAAACTAGTAGTAGTTTTGGAAATAGTTTTACCTAACTAACGACTATGCTAACTAAGGCTTACTACGGTCAGGATGGCTCGATACCAGCTCTGTGGGGACCCCGACTCATAAGTCGAGATCACCGAATGCACATGTACAGGATCCCGAGATCAATGCTCACTCAACACACGAAGCTGAATAACAAGAGTCTTACATCCATACATACCGTATTACACAAGTAGGACCATTATGGTCGAGTCTTGAATATAACATCGCAGCGGAAATCTTCGTCGATAACTTGGACCCATGCCATCCGCCTTAACCCTACAGCATTCACCGGGAAGCGTCCTAGCTCGCATGTTCACACCAAGTATTCTTCATCATATCCTGTTCTTTTGTGCCCGGCCAATAAAATAACCAGTGGCAAGCCAATGAGTACTTTGAATGTACTCGCAAGCAACCCATGTTTTGGTTCGAGATACAACAATGCATGATATAGGTAAAAAATTTTGCAGAAAGCTAGTTTTGAGTGCAATGACATGTTCAACAACTTGTAAGACATGCATCATGATAATTCAAGTAACCATGAGGATAGGTTACAGATATCAACATAAATAGAGTGGGCACCAACCCAACTCAATCATGTCAAGTCCTTTGACTTGACCCAAGTAGTTTTATCAACTCACACACATGGTTGTAAACTCTGGACGTAGTTTAAGCAGCACCGCCCAACTGTCCTTGACCGTGGACACGGCTATTCGAATAGTTTTACACTCTGCAGAGGTTGCACACTTTACCCACAAGATCCGGGAACTTCCGTGTCATCCACGACCGTGATACCTCAAGTATCCGGGTAAGCACCGATCACTACCTTTCCCTAGACGACACTAACAAGGAGTCCACTCGTTGTTCCGTATCCTCATGATGTACATCATACGAGACTCACTCGAGATCGTAACATCCGAGAGGGACACAACGGTGTATCCGGTGCCCTATGAAAACAGTCATGGCCGCCCTACAGCACGACCCCATCCCAGAGAGAGCACCAACTCTCCCCGTCACTAGTAATGCGGGCTCCAAGCTAGTATCAACCTAGGTAATCAATAATGCCCTTTCCCATATAAGGGTAGAGTGGTTGCACATGTAAGGTTGGGACAGTCGACAAATCTTAAATCTAATCCGTTTTCGAAAACAACACACACACTTGCCTCGGTACACCACTTCGTCATCAAGTGGTTACCGAACTCATCATCTCCCTCGGGCATAAGTGGCACCCGACGGGGTTTTCGAAAAGTCCTTTGAAAATACTTTGTCTCCTTCATCATGCTTATACCCGTCCCTTTTTGCGTAGCATCTACTTTAGCATCCTACCTACTCCCACCGGCATAACCCTCATAAGAAGGTAGGGTCATGCACAATGCAAGTATCAACGAGGAAGTACGGTGGCAACCCATCAAGGTGGTTACCACCTCATCATGATTCCATTGCGACAACAATATGGTGCTATATGACATGCATAAAAAGGGTTTCATAGACATGGTCAAAGGGCTGCTTGCCTATTTTAACAAAGTCTTTGAGGTCTTCAAATATCTCTGGTCCAACTCCAAGCATTTCGTCTACTTCGTCAACTATCATCGGAAACAATCACAATAAGCAACACAACAAGGCAAGAATGAATGTGCTCTAAAAATATGAAGTTGACTTTTATTGGATACCTCTGGTCATATGAGGAATGACCAAAGTGATTTCATTGGAAGTGGATCAATGGATATTTCTAAACATTTCGATATGATGGAATCAAGGGGTTTATGGTTTTGCAAGAAGTGTACAGAAATATATTTTGAAAAATGAGAAAGGGCACCCATTTAACAAAGGATGATTTTAGAAGCATCTAGGAATTGGTTTCATTGGATTTGGAGTTCAAATGGTTTCTCTATGAATTTGCAAAGTTGGCTATATATGAAGAAATAGACCATTATTTGAGGTGATACAGAAAGTATTAGTAAATATGTTCAAAACTAAGTTTTGAACTTACGACATCTAGGATTTTGAATCATGGAATTTGGATTAAAAAATGGGCTCTCTGTGATTTTCTAAAGTTTATCAAAGAAATGGGAAAATAGGATTTGCTAATTATTTGTGAAAGAAATATTTCTGTAAAAATGTGCAAGTAGCACCATGTGATAGGGAATGAATTTAGAAACTACTAGAAATTTGAATCATCAAATTTGGAGTTAATTTGAATTGTTTATGGATTTTTGAAGTTGACTGGAAGAAGAATAAGGAAAAGGCTTTACCACTTATTCTGCACGCTGGGCGAGGGATAGCTAACGGGTCGGCCCAGTGGCTCAGCTGCGCGCGGGAAGGGCCACATCTAAGGCGCACTGCGGGAAGGCGCCACCCAGCGGGGCAAGCGGCTTCCCTGGTCCCGCCTCCACTTAACCTGACCTGCGAGGCCAGCTCGGTTGCCGATGTAGCCGACAGGCGGGCCCCCATGCCAGCTGGCGGGGCGGTCGTCCTCTACCTCCCGCTCGAGACAGAGCAGGGGAGGCAGAGCGCACGCCGGCGCTCGTCCGGCGGTAGCCGGCGCCTCCGGCCGTCTCCCGCCTATGGGAGAGCTCAGCGCGGAGTGGCGGATCCGTTGGGGTCGGTCTGTGCCACGGGGGGACCGAGGTGACCGCGGCTTCGACGGCGGCGGGGGAGGCCGTCGGCCGTCAGTGGCCCCTAGCGCTCGGGAGTCCCCGCGAAGGTTTGAGGAGGTGGGGAGGATCGCCGAACTACGAGGATCCCTTTGGTGGAGGAATGGGAGGGAGGTGAGCTCGGCGTTGCTCGAATTTGAGCGAGCCGAAGTGGCGGCCGTGCGGTGGTAGGAGGAGAAGGGAGGCACGGGAGGAGGAGCTGGCTGCTCGAGGAGGTCTCTGGGGGAAGATAGAACGAATGGCGCCCAGAGGAGGGGCTCGGGATGGTCGTTTAAGGCAGGGTGACGGTGCACCATGGACGGCGTCCATGGGCACGGCCTAGGCGATGCTGGAGGCCGAATTGGCACACTCGGCCATGTCCGGGGCGTTCGTGGGCGTGGACCAGGTCAAGTGGGAAGGGAAGGAGTGGGGCGAGCTCCTGCGGGTCCCAAGCGCGTGCGCGCACTGGCGGAGCTAGGCGGTGCTCGGGCACGCGTGAGGACGGGCAGGAGGGAGAGAGGGAGGAGGGGGCCGACCAGCTGCCGTGTACTGGACGTCGAGGCGACCTCGGGGGACACGAGGGGGAGGCCCTAGGTGGCCGGAAGCGGTTGGAAGGGGGCGGCTACAGTGTGGGTGTGCACTGTAGCGCGCTTTGGAGCATGCCAATTGCATGCCAGGGCATGCCTTTGGCTTGTAGGGCGTGGCCACTTGTGTCTAGGTTGTTTAGGGAGGAGTAAACAAAGGGGAGAGGGCCTTGGATGCCCTGGACAGCCAGTAGGAGAGGAGAGAGGTTGAGGGAGAGAGGGAAATGGGTTGTCCAGAGAGAGAAAGTGGGGTTTTACCCCTCCAATAATTGAGCTATGGATTTGCCATTGCTACTGGAGGTGCAAGGGGACTAGGAGGGGCTGTGGTAAAAAGTTGAGGCCATGGAGAAGAGTGGAAGTGGTCAAAACAAGGGTTTTAATAAAATGGCAAAAGGTGTTTGTTGCTGGTTTGGGCAAGAAGATGAACTCCTCTTGTCATAAGGCTTGACAGGGTCAACTAGCATGAGAAAATAAGGGGTTTCACCAATATTGAGTTTATTTGGGAAAAGTTGCCAATGCAACTTTTGTAAACCCTAGAAATTAGCAGAAATGGACTTGTGTAGATCTAGTTGAGAAAATCATTTCTCCTTGATGCACCACTTGGTGTAGTGGCGTCATTTGGTCATCTTAATATGCTCACAAAAGTTGGGGTGAAGGAGAAAAAGTTGGCAGTACAAACTTGTTCAAATTTGATTCTGGTCAGAGAGGGTTTTGAGGTACTTTGATCAAGATAAAATTCTCTCCAACTTGTGCCATTTGGTCTAGATGCATTATTACACCATTTGAGAATGTGCACCAAGTTTGAGAGCATTTGGACATGTTTGACAAAGCAAAGCTGTTCAAACTTGAAAACGGACAGAAGTGGTTTTGAGAGGGTTTCATGGGGTTATATTGTTCTCCATGACATGGTACTTGGAAAGATCATCAAAATGCCATATGTGACATGTTATAATTTTCCTGGATTTATTTGAAAATATTTCTTATAGAAATATTGCAAATCCTAGAAATGGGCAGAATTAGTTTTGGGAGGTTTTGTCCAATATTTTGAACATGACCATGTGTTGAAACTCATATATATGGACAATATATGTCCATTGAGTCTCCCTAATATTTCTCAAATATTTTAAAGCTTTAAAATAATATTAACCTATTTAAGACCATTTCTGGCCTTAAGAAAAGCCTTTAAATAAAATAGTAAAATAACTTTTAAAATTATATTTTTGTGGTTTCGGGTATGCTATATCTAATAGGAGTCAAAATATTTTTGAAAGATTTTACTACCCTTAATTAAGTACTTGAAGTGCAAACCTCAATTCAGGGGTTTTTGAAAAACTAATTTTTTAAAATACTATTTGGCCAAATTATTTTTTTAAGAAATTATTTTTATGTCCTATACACATGGCATGATCATTGGTTCAAGAGTTTGGAGCAGGGAGATGAAGTATATGAGTTCGAGGATTTATTTGATATTTAGAGCACTTGCAAACAGTAGACAAAAATCAAATCAAGGAAAGACCAAAACACTCAAAAGTTTTTGTCAAACCACATTTTATCATGATTTACTATCTTAAGTGTTGTGGCATGAAAATCAGGGTGTGACAGACCTACCCCCCTTACAAGAATCTCGTCCCCGAGATTCCCAGACTAGGCGCGGAAAGGAATATGGAAACTTGGATTTGGGGTAGTCTTCACGTCCTCATACTGCTTCTGCTTCTGTTTGGTGCTCCATTGAACTTGAAGTACTTGATGGTGTGGCTTCGTGTATGACGTTCTTCTTGATCCAGGTTTCTAATGGGTAGCTCGTGGTAGGTCAGATTGGGCTGGAGGTCAATGGCTCGTGGTCGATGTCCTTGTAGGGAGCGGGCTAGTTGGGAAGTTGGAAATGTTTCTGGAGTGGTGTCGTGTGGAAAAACATTGTGCACCATAGGTAACTCAGGTGGTAACACCAGCTGGTAGCCATCTACTCTTCGTCTCGAAGTGATCTCAAGGAGGGGTTGTTGAACCTTGGAGTGATCCCGAAGAGGGTCGATGAATCTTGGTGTGGGTTTCCTTGTCATGGAAACGCTTGGTTCCATTGAGAGAAGTGGCTTGCAGATACACCTGGTCTTCGACGCGGAGGTTTACTTCTTGACGATGATGGTTGGTATGGTTCTTCCTCCTTAACATGGCGGTCTTCAGCTGTTCCCTAACCAGCTGAACGGCTCTTCTTCCGTCTTTGGGTAGGCAAGTATATCGCCAAATAGCGATGACAACCAGCTTGTTCGAGTACTCCGTGAAGACTCGCCCACGGGGTACATAGGGTATAGGTTGGGGTATCGGTGGTGGTCACGGTTGAGTATTGGCCAGGGTCTACTTGACCTAGAGCCAAAGCCCATGGTCATGATCCGACCATGTTGGGGCTTGGTAGGGCTTAAGGGTTTCAAGGATTCTAGTGTGCGAGTGAACATTTATCATCTTATCCTTGAGCACAGTTTCTGATATGCCAATTGTTCTATCTAGTCTTTTAAACAAATCACATCATATATGCAATAGCATCATCTCCTATAGGTCAATTCCAATCATCACTCATGCTATTCATATCATCATGACTCTGACGGAGGTCTAGCAAAGTCATATATGTCTACGATCCCCAAACTCATATGTATGGCTACCCCTAAAAATCCATGGGTAGAGCATATAAGCTGCTAAGCTTGAATTTAATCACCACAATCCAAGTGCTCAGTCTATTGATCCAAGGTCCATGATAAAGCATCTCTATCCTAAGGAAACACGTCGTAAGCCACTCCAAGATCTTGTTTCCTTCCTATGAATCAACTCCAATAGCCCATTAACTTCCACTAATCGCTACATAATCCATTTAATTCTGCAAATCCAATGATTATGGTGTGCCACATGATCTTCTAATGTCCTATAGTCCCCAAATACTTGAAATGGCTACCTTACTGTAGTCAGTCCACCAATTTCCATTATCATGGTCAAGTAGATTCCAAGGTCAAGCTTATATAGATCCCTAAATCAACTCCGATAATTAATCCAATCTCTTAGTTTATCGTTCACCGAGAAACATGGTATCATGATCAAGATCATCAGTCTAAATCCAATTTACTCTGAACCATGTAGAATTACTCTGCATCCATACTCAACTAGAATCACCTACTTAAATCCAAATCTCGTGTCCAACGAGAATTCCTACATGCTCCCCCAAAGTCATTATCATAATGTCAACTATCTCCTGTCAATATCCCCTGGCTAAGTCAAATCCAAGAATTCAGCTTGCGGTCTTAATTTTCCCACTAAATCCAATTTATCCAGGGGTAAAGAAAGCTATGCTACTCTCTAATCATGATCCAGCCACGTTCATCTACCAACATGAAAGCCTCATAATCCACCAAATAGTCTCGCATTTATTCCTCAAAGTCATTGATATAAACTCATCAAGTCATTTGTCCTCTATTCCTATATCCTCAAATTGGTCTTCCTTATGGCATCGCTCGATCCGGTGCTATATTAGGATGATAATGTGCTTGTTCACTATGTCCACTAGTTCCATAATGAACCCAGTGTTGTGCGAGGTTTACAGAGGCTTAACTGGTTCTCTTGCAATTCTGTGGGTTAAGCACATGGTTAAGGACTGGGGTATCTCATGAAGTCTCGAAGGGTCTAGGAATGGGTTTCTAGTCTGGAGGGTTAAACATAACTCTACGGGGTTTCACTTGGTCGAGGAGGCTGCAACAAAAAGTCTTCAGTGCTAGTTGGTCGCCGAAGCAGATTCCTTGGTGCATCTTGTCTTGCTGGTCTTCAGTTGAGGAGAGAGATGAGAGGGATAAGTAGCATAAAAGGGGGATGCCTAAAGGGGGTTCTATAGTGCAAGTGCAAACAAACAAGTGCCAAAAAGGCCAAACACAAACAACAAAATAAGGCAGGTGATATAGTCATGTTCTTGTTGCCTAGGGAAAAAGTGCGACTGATATCCAAAACACAAACAAATAAAAACAAGCAACACACAATCATGGTTCTATTCGAACCATCATACGGACTCGATTGCGCATAGGGGGTACACGACTCATCCTACCCTAGGGGTTCTCAGACTAAGTAGTCGTGCTTTACTTCGTGCCTCGTGCAGTCTTCTGGGTTTTCCTCAGGTGTTACTACGTCTCTTGTAGTTGTTCGATGAAACAATCCGGTTGATCTCAAGATTCTTCAACAACTTCTCTTTGTTGAAGTAATGGGGTGGAGGTGGCTCCTCGAATCGGCATTGACTTGGTTTTCTATTGTCTTCTTAATCACGACGATCCTTTTGTCTTCTAAGCCGTCGATGGTACCGGTAGGTAATCCTTTATGCAATGACATTATCAAGGCATAATAGAGGTCCATCATGTCGGTTACGTTGATGACAACATCGACACCAAGAGCGGGGAATGAGGAGAACCGTTTTCCTGCTCACTATGGTGAGGCGGACCAAATGGCTAGGTTCTCATCCATCGGTGGTTGCCGATACAACAACAGTAGTGACAGGGTTACTCTATTAGCGATGTATATCATGATCTTGCATATCCTATGCCCTGATCATCATAGGCTAAGGTTGCATCATCTTGGGACAGTGTCAAGGTTGCCACCATCTCCTGGGTCTTCATGCCCTCATTCCTTGAGGATGTATCTTCTGTTGGTATCGTCTTGTTGTGATGTCGCCAATCTTGTGTTCAGGAGATGTGGGTGAACGTCTGGCAAGGCATCTTCCTTCTAGATTATCCATGAGGATTACAAGGAATCCAGTGGTCAGGGGCATAAGGGTTCTAGCGACCAAAGGTTTTGAAGGGGAAGAGATTAATAAGGAAAGTATTCCTTAGTTTTCGAAAAACTAAGAAGGGAAGAGAAGTACAGATAGTTTTGAAAACTAGTAGTAGTTTTGGAAATAGTTTTACCCTAACTAACGACTATGCTAACTAAGGCTTACTACAGTCAGGATGGCTCTGATACCAGCTCTGTGGGGACCCCGACTCATAAGTCGAGATCACCGAATGCACGTGTACAGTGATCCCAGAGATCAATGCTCACTCAACACACAGAAGCTGAATAACAAGAGTCTTACATCCATACATACCGTATTACACAAGTAGGACCATTATGGTCGAGTCTTGAATATAACATCGCAGCGGAAATCTTCGTCGATAACTTGGACCCATGCCATCTGCCTTAACCCTACAGGCATTCTGACTGGGAAGCGTCCTAGCTCGCATGTTCGTCACCGAAGTATTCTTCATCATATCCTGTTCTTTTGTGCCTGGCCAATAAAATAACCAGTGGCAAGCCAATGAGTACTTTGAATGTACTCGCAAGCAACCCATGTTTTGGTTCGAGATACAACAATGCATGATATAGGTAAATTTTTTTTTGCAGAAAGCTAGTTTTGAGTGCAATGACATGTTCAACAACTTGTAAGACATGCATCATGATAATTCAAGTAACCATGAGGATAGGTTACAGATATCAACATAAATAGAGTGGGCACCAACCCAACTCAATCATGTCAAGTCCTTTGACTTGACCCAAGTAGTTTTATAAACTCACACACATGGTTGTAAACTCTGGACGTAGTTTAAGCAGCACCGCCCAACTGTCCTTGACCGTGGACATGGCTATTCGAATAGTTTTACACTCTGCAGAGGTTGCACACTTTACCCACAAGATCCAGGGAACTTCCATGTCATCCACGACCCGCGATACCTCAAGTACCTGGGGTAAGCACCCGATCACTACCTTTCCCTAGACGACACTAACAAGGAGTCCACTCGTTGTTCCGTATCCTCACGATGTACATAATACGAGACTCACTCGAGATCGTAACATCAGAGAGGGGACACAACGGTGTATCCGGTGCCCTATGAAAACAGTCATGGCCGCCCTACCTGGCACGACCCCGTCCCAAGAGAGAGCACCAACTCTCCCCCGTCACTAGTAATGCAGGCTCCAAGCTAGTATCAACCTAGGTAATCAATAATGCCCTTTCCCATATAAGGGTAGAGTGGTTGCGCATGTAAGGTTGGGACAGTCGACTAATCTTAAATCTAATCTGTTTTCGAAAACAACACACACACTTGCCTCGGTACACCACTTCGTCATCAAGTGGTTACCCAACTCATCATCTCCCTCGGGCATAAGTGGCACCCGACGGGGTTTTCGAAAAGTCCTTTGAAAATACTTTGTCTCCTTCATCATGCATATACCCGTCCCTTTTTGCATAGCATCTACTTTAGCATCCTACCTACTCCCACCGGCATAACCCTCATAAGAAGGTAGGGTCATGCACAATGCAAGTATCAACGAGGAAGTACGGTGGCAACCCATCAAGGTGGTTACCACCTCATCATGATTCCATTGCGACAACAATATGGTGCTATATGACATGCATAAAAAGGGTTTCATAGACATGGTCAAAGGGCTGCTTGCCTGTTTTAACAAAGTCTTTGAGGTCTTCAAATATCTCTGGTCCAACTCCAAGCATTTCGTCTACTTCGTCAACTATCGTCGGAAACAATCACAATAAGCAACACAACAAGGCAAGAATGAATGTGCTCTAAAAATATGAAGTTGACTTTTATTGGATACCTCTGGTCATATGAGGAATGACCAAAGTGATTTCATTGGAAGTGGATCAATGGATATTTCTAAACATTTCGATATGATGGAATCAAGGGGTTTATGGTTTTGCAAGAAGTGTACAGAAATATATTTTTGAAAAAATGAGAAAGGGCACCCATTTAACAAAGGATGATTTTAGAAGCATCTAGGAATTGGTTTCATTGGATTTGGAGTTCAAATGGTTTCTCTATGAATTTGCGAAGTTGGCTATATATGAAGAAATAGACCATTATTTGAGGTGATACAGAAAGTATTAGTAAAAATGTTCAAAAACTAAGTTTTGAACTTATAGACATCTAGGATTTTGAATCATGGAATTTGGATAAAAAATGGGCTCTCATGTGATTTTCTAAAGTTTATCAAAGAAATGGAAAAATAGGATTTGCTAATTATTTGTGAAAGAAATATTTCTGTAAAAATGTGCAAGTAGCACCATGTGATAGGGAATGAATTTAGAAACTACTAGAAATTTGAATCATCAAATTTGGAGTTAATTTTAATTGTTTATGGATTTTTGAAGTTGACTGGAAAAAGAATAAGGAAAAGGCTTTACCACTTATTCTGCACGCTGGGTGAGGGATAGCTGACGGGCCGGCCCAGTGGCTCAGCTACGCGCGGGAAGGGCCACGTCGAAGGCGCACTACGGGAAGGCGCCACCCAGCGGGGCAAGCAGCTTCCCTGGTCCCGCCTCCACATAACCTGACCTGCGGGGCCGGCTCGGTTGCCCCTGTCGCCGACAGGCGAGCCCCCATGCCAGCTGGCGGGGCGGTCGTCCTCTACCTCCCGCTCGAGACAGAGCAGGGGAGGCAGAGCGCACGCCGGCGCTCGTTCGGCGATAGCCGGCGCCTCCGGCCGTCTCCCGCCTATGGGAGAGCTCAGCGCGGAGCGGCGGATCCCTTGGGGTTGGTCTGTGCCACCGGGGGGGACCGAGGTGACCGCGGCTTCGACGGCGGCGGGGGAGGCCGTCGGCTGTCAGTGGCCCCTAGCGCTCGGGAGTCCCCGCGAAGGTTTGAGGAGGTGGGGAGGATCGCCGAACTACGAGGACCCCTTTAGTGGAGGAATGGGAGGGAGGTCAGCTCGGCGTTGCTCGAATTTGAGCGAGCCGAAGCGGCGGCCGTGCGGTGGTAGGAGGAGTAGGGAGGCACGGGAGGAGGAGCTGGCTACTCGAGGAGGTCTCTGGGGGAAGATAGAACGAATGGCGCCCAGAGGAGGGGCTCGGGATGGTCGTTTAAGGCGGGGTGACGGTGCACCGTGGACGGCGTCCATGGCCACGGCCTAGGCGATGCCGGAGGCCGAATTGGCACACTCGGCCATATCCGGGGCGTTCGTGGGCGTGGACCAGGTCAAGTGGGAAGGGAAGAAGGAGTGGGGCGAGCTCCTGCGGGTCCCAAGCGCGTGCGCGCACTGGCGGAGTTGGGCGGTGCTCGGGCACGCGTGAGCACAGGCAGGAGGGAGGGAGGGAGGAGGGGGCCGACCAACTGCCTTGTACTGGACGTCGAGGCGACCTCGGGGGACACGAGGGGGAGGCCCTAGGTGGCCGGAAGCGGTTGGAAGGGGGCGGCTACAGTGCGGGTGTGCACTGTAGCGCGCTCTGGAGCACGCCAATTGCATGCCAAGGCATGCCTTTGGCTTGTAGGGCGTGGCCACTTGTGTCTAGGTTGTTTAGGGAGGAGTAAACAAAGGGTAGAGGGCCTTGGATGCCCTGGACAGCCAGTAGGAGAGGAGAGAGGTTGAGGGAGAGAGGGAAATGGGCTGTCCAGAAAGAGAAAGTGCGGTTTTACCCCTCCAATAATTGAGTTATGGATTTGCCATTGCTACTGGAGGTGCAAGGGGACTAGGAGGGGCTGTGGTAAAAAGTTGAGGCCATGGAGAAGAGTGGAAGTGGTCAAAACAGGGGTTTTAATAAAATGGCAGAAGGTGTTTGTTGCTGGTTTGGGCAAGAAGATGAACTCCTCTTGTCATAAGGCTTGACAGGGTCAACTGGCAAGAGAAAATAAGGGGTTTCACCAATATTGAGTTTATTTGGGAAAAGTTTCCAATGCAACTTTTGTAAACCCTAGAAATTAGCAGAAATGGACTTGTGTAGATCTAGTTGAGAAAATCATTTCTCCTTGATTCACCACTTGGTGTAGTGGCCTCATTTGGTCATCTTAACATGCTCACAAAAGTTGGGGTGAAGGAGAAAAAGTTGGCAGTACAAACTTGTTCAAATTTGATTTTGGTCAGAGAGGGTTTTGAGGTACTTTGATCAAGATAAAATTCTCTCCAACTTGTGCCATTTGGTCTAGATGCATTATTACACCATTAGAGAATGTGCAACAAGTTTGAGAGCATTTGGACATGTTTTACAGTGCAAAGTTGTTCAAACTTGAAAAAGGACAGAAGTGGTTTTGAGAGGGTTTCATGGGGTTATACTGTTCTCCATGACATATGTGACATGTTAGAATTTTCCTGGATTTATTTGAAAATATTTCTTATAGAAATATTGAAAATCCTAGAAATGGGCAGAATTAGTTTTGGGAGGTTTTTTCCAATATTTTGAACATGACCATGTGTTGAAACTCATATATATGGACAATATATGTCCATTGAGTCTCCCTAATATTTCTCAAATATTTTTAAAGCTTTAAAATAATTTTAACCTATTTAAGACCATTTCTGGCCTTAAGAAAAGCCTTTAAATAAAATAGTAAAATAACTTTTAAAATTATATTTTGTGGTTTCGGGTATGCTATATCTAATAGGAGTCAAAAATATTTTTTGAAAGATTTTACTGCCTTAATTATGTACTTGCAGTGCAAACCTCAATTCAGGGGTTTTTGAAAAACTAATTTTTAAAAATACTATTTGGCCAAATTATTTTTGTAAGAAATTATTTTTATGTCCTATACACATGGCATGATCATTGGTTCAAGAGTTTGGAGCAAAGAGATGAAGTATATGAGTTGGAGGATTTATTTGATATTTAGAGCACTTGCAAACAGTAGACAAAAATCAAATCAAGCAAAGACCAAAACACTCAAAAGTTTTTGTCAAACCACATTTTATCATGATTTACTATCTTAAGTGTTGTGGCATGAAAATCAGGGTGTGACACACATTTTCCACAGAGAGGCCAGCTGCTCGTTTCTCCCGAGTCCTGATAGATGGCGGCAGCAGCATCAACATCATGTACAAAGATACCATGGAGAAGTTGGGGATCAAGAAGAGACATCTTCATCCCAGCCGGACTGTTTTTCATGGCATAGTTCCTGGCCTTTCCTGCTCACCAATCGGCAATACTCAGATAGATGTCCTCTTCGGGGACAAAAATCATTTCCGCCGAGAGCCAGTCTGGTTTGAGGTGGTGGACCTTGAGAGCCCCTATCATGCACTGCTTGGCTGGCCTGCTCTGGCCGAGTTCATGGTGGTCCCCCACTATGCCTACCTCAAGATAAAGATGTGGATCTCCAAGGGAATCCTGACCATAGCAAGAGACTACAAGAAGTCATCCGCTTGCGCAGCAGAGAGAAGCTGGTTAGCCGAGTCCCTCGTGATCGCGGCTGAGAAACGGCTCCTTGACCGGGTTGTGGCAATGGCAGGCAAGCAGCCGGAAATGTCGCCCGACCCCAAGGAGTCGGAAGTTGAGGGCTCGTTCAAGCCAGCCAAAGAGACAAAGAAGATACCCTTGGACCCGGAGCACCCGGAGAGGTACGCTGTCATAGGTGCGGACCTTGACAGAAAATAGGAAGGCGAGCTCGTTGATTTCCTCCGTGAGAATCGGACCATCTTTGCATGGTTCCCCAAGGAAATGCCGGGTGTTCCGACGGAATTCGCCGAGCACAAGCTACACGTCCGGTCAGACGCCAAACCAGTCCGGCAGCCCTTGCGCCGCCTGTCGGAAGAGAAGAGAAGAGTTGTTGGAGAAGAGATAGCCCGGGCTTCTAGCAGCCGGCTTCATCATGGAAGTGTTCTTTCCAGAGTGGTTAGCCAACCTGGTCTTGGTGCTGAAGAAGAAAAAACAGTGGCGCATGTGTATTGCTTATACCAACCTCAACAAAGCATGCCCCAAGGACCCATTCGCTTTGCCAAGAATTGACCAAGTGACGGATGCGAGCTGTTGTGTTTTTTGGATGCGTACTCAGGGTACCACCAGATCAAACTGAACCCGGCCGACAGGCTGAAGACCGCCTTCATCACGCCATTCGGAGCCTTCTGTTACCTGACCATGACGTTCGGCCTGAGGAATGTCGGTGCCACGTTTCAGCGTTGCATGCAGAAGTGTCTCCTCAAGCAACTCGGAAGAAACGCCCACATCTACGTGGATGATGTGGTGGTGAAGACGGAGAAGGGTGGAATGATGCTAGAAGACCTCAAGGAGACCTTTGAGAACTTGCGCCGATTTCAAATCAAGCTCAACCCAGAAAAATGCGTCTTTGGAGTGCCAGCCGGCTAGCTTCTTAGCTTTCTGGTCTCAGAGCGCGGCATAGAGTGCAACCCTGTGAATATCAAAGCCATCGAGAGGATGGAAGTGCCCACCCGACTGCTGGACGTGCAAAAATTCACCGGCTGTTTGGCATCCATCAGCCATTTCATTAGTACGCTGGGCGAGAAGGCTCTTCCCCTGTACCAGCTCATGAAGAATACCACTTTTTTCGAGTGGAACGACAAGGCGGATGAAGCTTTTCTCCAGCTCAAGAAGATGTTGACCACTCCGCCAGTCCTAACGGCTCCGACTCCTAAGGAGCCCATGCTCCTATACATCGCCGCTGCCTGCCGGGTGGTCAGCACAGTCATAGTGGTGGAACGCAAGGAAGAAGGCAAAGCCCTACTAGTCCAAAGGACGGTGTATTACCTGAGCGAAGTACTATTTGCCTCCAAGCAGAACTATCGCCACTACCAGAAGATGTGTTATGGTGTACACTTTGCTGCCAAGAAGTTGAAGCCATACTTCCAAGAGCACCCAACCACTGTGGTCTGCACAGCTCTGCTTGCCAAGATCATTGGCCGAGATGCTTCAGGCCGAGTGGCCAAATGGGCCATAGATTTGGCCACCTACACCATCTACTACCAACCTCGAACCACCATCAAGTCACAAGCACTGGCCGATTTCCTCGTTGCTTGGGCCGAGACCCAGTACCTGCCGCCTGCACCAGACTCCACCCATTGGCGAATGCACTTTGATGGTTCCAATATGCGCACTGGTTTGGGAGCCGGGATCGTCCTCACCTCTCCCAAAGGCGACAAGCTCAGATATGTGCTGCAGATCCATTTCGCTGCCTCCAACAACTTCGCTGAATACGAAGAACTCATTCACGGGCTCCGGCTTGCCAAGGAACTCGGCATTCGCCGGATCCTGTGCTATGGTGATTCCGACTTGGTGGTCCAGCAGTCGTCAGGCGACTGGGACGCCAAGGATGCAACTATGGCGAGTTACCGTTTCCTCATACAGCAACTCAGTGGGTACTTTGAAGGGTGCGAATTTCTCCATGTGCCAAGTAATGACAATGAGCAAGCAGACGCCTTGGCACGAATCGGCTCCAACCGGCAAGCAATACCAACCGGCGTCGCCCTACAACGCCTCCTCAAGCCGTCTGTCAAGCCATCACCAGTGTCGGATTCCATCTTTGTGCCGGCTCCTCTTGAAGCAGTCGGATCCGACTTGAGAACCCCAGCAGCCGGCATGAGGAATTCTGCAGGCGGCCCGGGGACTGCTGCAGCCGCACCCGGTCTGGGGACTTCAAAGCCCGACCCGAGGAATGAAGCAGTCGGCCCGGGGACTTCGTCAACCCAGCAAGTGGCAGCTGATTCCAACCCGCCGCCTCCCAGCCCAACCGCCCTCGTGCAAGTAGCAGTCTTAGCAATCGAAGAAATCGCAGCACCTTCATGGGCCAAGCCCATCCTCTACTTCCTGGTGAACAAAGAGCTTCCGAACGATGAGATCTTGGCCCGGCAAGTGCAACGCCGGGCAGTAGCATACACCATAGTCAACAGAGAGCTCATAAGACGCAGTGTCACTGGTGTCTACCAGCGCTGCGTGGAGCTGGAGCAAGGCCAAGCAATCCTCAAAGATATCCGTCAAGGCGAGTGTGGTCACCACGCGGCTTCAAGAGCACTTGTTGCCAAAGCTTTCTGCCATGGTTTTTTCTGGCCGACTGCTCTAGAAGACGCCAAAGACTTGGTCCAGAAATTCAAAGGGTGCTAGAAGTTCCGCCCCAAGCCTCACCAGCCGTCTTCTGCACTCAAGACCATCCCCATTGCCTAGCCCTTTGCTGTATGGGGCCTGGACATGGTGGAACCATTCAAAACAGCATGAGGTGTCATGACTCATCTGCTTGTTGCGGTGGACAAGTTCACCAAGTGGATAGAAGCAAAACCAATCAAAAAATTGAATGGACCAACTGCTATGACTTTCATCTCCGACATCACCATCCGGTATGGCATACCGCACAACATCATCACCGACAACGGCCCGAATTTCGCCAAAGGCGCCTTGGCCCGTTTCTGCGTGACGCAGGGCATCTGACTGGACTTAGAATTCGTTGCTCACCCACAGTCAAACGGCCAAGTGGAGCGTGCAAATGACCTCATTTTGTCCAGCATCAAGCCCCAACTGGTCGAGCCTCTGGAGCGTTCGGCCGGCTGCTGGCTCGACGAGCTACCAGCCGTCCTCTGGAGCCTGTGCACAACTCCGAACAAGTCCACCGTCTTCACTCCTTTCTTCCTCGTCTACGGTGCCGAAGCCGTCATCCCGACAGACATAGAATTCGACTCCCCTCGAGTCACCATGTACACCAAAGAGGAGGCAAAAGAAGCACGACAAGACGGCGTCGATCTGCTAGAAGAGGGCCGGCTGTTGGCACCCAGCCGGTCCACCATCTACCAGCAGAGTCTGCACCGATACTACAACCGAAAGGTCAAGCCAAGATCCTTCCAAGAGGGAGACCTTGTGCTCCAGCTGATCCAGTGAACAGCCGGCCAACACAAGCTCTCAACACTTTGGGAAGGCCCCTTCATCATCAGCAAGGTGTTGGGCAACGACTCCTACAACCTCATTGACGCTCAGAAGCCTCGAGCACGCAAAAGAGATGACTCCGGCAAGGAGACGGAGCGACCATGGAATGCAAACCTCCTTCGAAGGTTTTACAGTTGATGCAGTATGTACCACGCCAACTTTTGTATTAAGTACGAAGACCCCGGGTCCCCCGAGAAGATCTCGGGGACTGCCCTCTTTTATCTATGTGATGAGTATTAGGCCTGTCATTTATGTTATTTCATTTATCCGTCTGGCACTGGGTTTGACCAGTCGACCCGGGGACGTGTCGCTTTGTACTATGAAATGCTTCCTGCAGCCGGACAAGTAATGTGTTGGCACCTTAGTTTTCTCCTGCCAGAGGACGCAGCTTGTAGAGCGACTGTTCGGTCGGCAGGAGCTAAGGCAAAAAGGGTGTCTGCATGAAAAATGTCTAAGGATCTAAAGCATACACATAATCCAAGCCGGCTTCTTGCCTCACCGACCGGCTGCCGAGCAGCCGGCCGGCCGGCTTCTACTTAACTTGCCAGAAAACTCTAGCCGGCTAAGTACTTGCCTTCCCGAAAGTGGCTAAGTACTTGACCCAGCCACAGTCCGCAGAGCGGCTATTCGGCTGGCAAGACGGCAACCAAGGGAAGGCGGCAAAGGAAAAAAAGCCAAAGAGCAGAAAGCAAGGAAAGATAGAACTCGGCTAAAATATTTACACATCAAAAGGCCCTTGGCTGACATTCAACATAAGTCTGAAATACACCCCGCGGGTGGAATTGTGCGAGATTAACAAAGTTTGTCGAGACTGATAGACAGCTAAAAAAAAAGATAAACTGACGGCCTAGGGAGCAGCAGACGGCTTCAGTGGAGCGGAGGAGTCGGTGGTGCCGGTTGGTGGAGCGGCTGGCTGGTCAGTCGCCGCTTGCTCGCCTTCAGTAGCAGCCGGCTCGCTCGGGCGTGGTTCGTTGCTGGAGGCGCGGTCGAGCTGAGGCTGGTCATCCGCTCCGACCTCTGGCGCCTCCTCTTCACCTTCTTCTTCCTCCTCGTCTTCTTCCTCGCCGCTAGAGTCGATCGCCTCGGCCGAGTCCTGGCCGTCCTCCGGGTTCAGCCCGAACCACTCTGGTGGTGCCTCAGCACCGTTCTCGGCCCGCTCCGGGATGAAGACGCTGGTGTTGGTGTACTCGGTGATTGCCGCCATGCGCTTGACAAGGTCATCCTCTACTGCCACCAGCTCCTCCCGGGCCTCCTGCCGAAACATGGTCAACCGGGCTAGATTTAGCCCAGGGTACCACGCCTTGACAAACTCCAAGGCCCGGCGCGCTCCAGCTCGGGCCGAGGAGCCCTTCCAGGCCTCAAGACGGCCGGCCGCCACCTCCAGCCAGTCGGCAGTCCGACTGGGAGTGCGCGGTGCCGGCATGTCCGGCCACAGGGCGGTGATCGCCTGGGCGCCAACACGTTGAAGACGGCGCAGCTTCCGGTGTGCCGGCCGAAGACGGGCCTCGATGCTCAGGAGCTGCTCGCTAAGGGTCCGGGGGGGCATTGGCAGCAATCTGCGCACCTTCCGCCCTCCGTCCTTCGCGATCAGGTTCGATGGCCTGATTGGCGGCATCAGAATGACCAGGGAAGAAGTCTGCCAAAACAGAAAGCAAAAAGCCAAAGTTAGAGGCGAGAGGCCGGCTCGGTCAGCAGCTGGCAGCTCAAAGAAGGAAAAAAAAGGGAAGCTCACCATCAACTATGTCTTCAATCTCGCCAAAGCCGGCAGTCAGCATCGCCTTCTTGTCGGTCCAGGCGGAGCGTTCAGCCGCGAACTCGGCAAGGAGGTTGGTCTCCTTGTCCTCCGCCTCCTTCTGGGCCTTCTTGAGAAGCTCCGCCTGCTCCACCAGTTGCGTGACCAGCCGGTCACGCTCTTCGGCCAGCTTGCTGCACTCTGTCTCCTTGGCACGAAGCGCGGTGTTGGCCTCGCCCAGCTGCTGCTGCAGGGCGGTGTTGGCCTCTGCAAAAGTGGAAAAAGAAAGAACATCAACAATCAACAAAAAGAAGAACAGTTGCCGGGAGACCCGGCTCGACTGCTCAGCAGTCGGGCCGAATCTCGGGGATTACACCCCGCGGGTGCGCCAGCGCGCCCCCGCATAGAAAGGAACAAAGACTTACTCCGGCTTTCCGACAAGTCGGCGGTCCGTTGAGTTAGCTCCTGGACCTTGGAGTTGAAGACGGTCGCACGGAGGTTGTGATAATCCTGCAATGAAGATATCAGATAACGTTAGTACCCGGAGCATGCCAGTTTAAAGTTCCGAGCCGCCTGCTCGGCAGCCGGCCTGAAACTCGGGGACTACACCCAGTAGGTGCGCTGGCGCGCCCCCACGAAGAAGCATAGAAGTCAAAAAAGCAAGAAGTATACCCGGACGGCTGCTCGCGACTCCAAGAATGCATTGTTGCAAGGCTTAAGAGCGCCGGCTTCGGCCTGAAGCTTGGTGTCGGTGTCAAAACCGGCGGATCTCGGGTAGGGGGTCCCGAACTGTGCGTCTAGGCGGATGGTAACAGGAGACAAGGGACACGATGTTTTTACCCAGGTTCGGGCCCTCTCTCAATGGAGGTAATACCCTACTCCTGCTTGATTAATATTGATGATATGGGTAGTACAAGAGTAGAGCTACCACGAGATCAAGGAGGCTAAACCCTAGAAGCTAGCCTATGGTATGATTGTTGTTCGTCCTACGGACTAAAACCCTCCGGTTTATATAGACACCGGATAGGTTAGGGTTACGCAGAGTCGGTTACAATGGTAGGAGATCTACATATCCGGATCGCCAAGCTTGCCTTCCACGCCAAGGAAAGTCCCATCCGGACACGGGACGAAGTCTCCAATCTTGTATCTTCATAATCTTGGAGTCCGGCCGTGATGATAGTCCGGCTATCCGGACACCCCCTAGTCCAGGACTCCCTCAGTAGCCCCTGAACCAGGCTTCAATGACGACGAGTCCGGCGCACATATTGTCTTCGGCATTGCAAGGCGGGTTCCTCCTCCGAATACTTCATAGAAGGCTTTCGAACACCAGGATAGTGTCCGGCTCTGCAAAACAAGTTCCACATACCACCGTAGAGAGAATAACTTTTGCACAGATCTGCTGACGTATTCCGCGGCATGACATCACACCACGGCCAGGCCTTTATATGAATCGTTTTTTTACCGTTCCACCTTAGCGCATTTAGCGAGGCGGTTTCCTTGGCATGTCTTATCAAAGCATAGATCGTGCCCCTTATTCCGGGATTCTCATCAATACGGACGTGGGTAACCCAACCGTGCCCGTTGGCACGGCTCCTCTATCAAAGGCGAGTCCTAGTCGACCACGAGGTGGGCTCTTGGTATTCAACCTCTTTATAATTAGACCAAGGCCCTCTTCTTAATACACCCTCCATCGAGTTCGCCTCGCGCTTCGAGTTCCAACACCCAAAGCTTCAGATTTAGGCGCTTCCGACTTTCGACGATGTCCGGCTCCGACCAGCGCGGCCGATGGATGTCTTCCTCCGTCACAAAAGAAGATGTGTTAAAGCTGCGAGACGCCAGGTATCTAACCGGCGAGATCTCGCATAGGCTGCCTGCTCCAGGGCAGGTCATTCCCACTCCCGAGCCCGGCGAGAATGTGGTGTTCGTGTCCCACTTCCTTCGGGGTTTAGGCTTCCCGACGGATCCCTTTGTGCGGGGGCTCATGTTTTATTATGGGCTTGATTTCCATATCTTGAATCCGGAGTCCATCCTCCATATCTCGTCATTCATTGTCATATGTGAGGTCTTCCTCCATATTACCCCCCACTTTGGATTGTGGCTCAAGACCTTCAAGGTGGAGCCAAAGATGATCGAGGGGGAGCAAGCAGAGTGCGGAGGTGCGGCCATAAGCAAATGTGCTGATGCTCCGTGGCCCGAGGGCTCTTTACAAGAGGAGTTCGGTTTGTGGCAACGGGAGTGGTTTTATATCACCGCTCCAAGGGGCACCAAATGGGTGGCGCTCCCCGCCTTCTGCTCCGGTCCACCACAGCGGCTGGCGTCATGGGTCAACAAGGGGCTCGACTGGGGACCGTCCAAGGACGTTCCTTTGCTGCAGGGCCGTATTCGAGACCTCCAAGAAAGAGAGATCAATTTGGTTGCAGTGGCGCAGGTAATGTTGATCCGGCGCCTTCTGCCCTGCAAACGTCGCCCCTCGCTGTGGGAATTTAATCCGGAGGACCACGAGCTCTCCAAAATTTTATGGGCACGACGCCTGTGGAGATGTATAAACTGTTCTTCGGATCACAAGAGAGGTGTCCGGACCTAACTGAGGACGCAGGACTAAGCTGCAATCGCCCAGATACTCAAGTAAGTAGTCCTGTAACCGGACAAACTGTTCATTCATTTATCATACATATATGCCCTTTAAAGGAGCCGCTTCTTGAACAGGAGTGGATAGCCAAGGGAAAGTTAATAAGGTGTCCGGCTCCCCTCCCGGAGACCACGCCGGATCCCCTGCTGACCAAGATGTTGAAGGCCGTGCCTTTTGAAGAAGGCGAAGGGGGGAGTGGGGAAGCAACTGTGCCTACGATGGAGGCTACCAAGGAAGGAGGGATTAATGGTCCCGTCTCACGAGGAGAGAAGAGGACCGCTTCGGAAGTTCCGGAGGTCAAGGCCTCAAAGAGGGGAAGGAAATCTTCGTCGGAGAGTCCGGTGCTGGGAAGTAACCCAGCCGCACTATTTCCCCAAGGGGATCAGCCCTCCAGCGAGCCGTAAGTAAAAAGAAGGGGTCTTGTGAATAAGGAACATCCCTGTATTTGTTTCTAAAGATAACCAAATTTGTACCTTGTAGTTCGGATCTCAGCCCTTCTCAGCAGAGCTCGTCTTCGGGGGATCTTCTTCCGGAGATGATGGAGAGCGAAACGCCTCCACCTGTCGCACCCTCATGCGAGGCGGACGACCCTGAGGTGTCGTCACGGAGGGTTCCCCCAAGTCCGGCGGGGCCGGAGGGTTCGGCGCCAACTGGCGTGCGGTCGGAGGATCTGAAGGATCTTCTCGGGCGAGCGGCTATCTCAGAGGAGCACCATGCTCTAATGGGTATGGTGATTGAAAGAATTGCATCCGCAGAGAGCGGATTGCATGAAGCCGTCAGAAGCTTACTGACGGGGTTCGAGGTACGCAAAAATGATGTACCTTCTGACAGTTATGCATATAGAATGCGCCCTGTATAGATAGTAGCCCCTGAGACTCGGTATGTTGTCAAAATTGACAGCGTGCCGAGGATCAAAATCTCAGTTATAACATATCGCCGCTCCTAAACAGGTGGCGGGGTGTCCGGTGGCCAGCCGGGCTGATGAATATGCCGAACTAAAGCGGAAACTTGACGAAGCGGATGCGGACATCGCGCTGGTCAATAAACGGTTTGACGAGTCGCAAGGTAGGCGACTTCTATGCGGACACCTAGTAAGGGAGCTTGACGCCCATGTCTTACTATTTGTATGCTTAATGCAGATGGTGCCGCTGCTGTGGAGGAGCTGCGGGGGAACTCGCCCGAGCGAAAGAGCAAGCCAGAAATAGTAATGCGGCCGCTTTAAAAGCGGCCGAAGAGCTAGAAGCCGAACGGGCTGCTCACTGCCGAAGCAAGGAGGAAATGGCCGATATGGCCAGAAAGTTGAAGAATACTACCGACAGCTGCGAGGTTCTTGAAAAAGAACGTCAAGCGGAGCAAGAGGGCCTAAAAAAGGCCGACGCCGCATCCAAGAGTGCCCATTCGGCTTTGAGAGCCGCCAAGGAGGAGCTGAGTCAGGCCGGGGCAATTGCGGCTGGAAAACCGTTTCTGCTGCGGAGGAAATATACAGATCCAAAGTATGCTCAGTTGGATAAGTTGTGGATTTTGGAGGATGCTTATCTGGACTTGGCGGCGAGCGCTGCGGACGCGGTTGAGCACTTCCGGGGCCAGAAGGGGCACAGAAGGGAAGAGCTATATTGGTCGCAATTCCATAGTCCAGAGCGTCCTCTGCCGTTGACCGATCGTATGGCCGAATGGGCCAAGCTGAATTGGTTATCCGGATTTTCCATGAAGCATGTCTTGACTCATTTGTGGCTGGGCGGACCCCAGCCGAAGAGCTATTTTGGTTTAGTGCAGCAGTTCCTTGGTGCGGTACCGCGTATCGACGCAATGAAGCGGTCGGCATGTATTGAGGGAGGCGGATGGCTCGGCCCGTGTCAAGACATCTTTGGCGAGATGATGGCCACCGCGTTGCATCCCAAGATTCGGACGAAGCAGTACCGCCGAGCACTACTTTGAAGAAGTCTGCCGGCGCTCGTTTAATAGAAAGCGATGCTCGAAGGATATTATGTTTAAATGACATGTATGATTTATGAAAACAATGTTTCAATATAATATAAGGGCTCTTTATACTTGTGCGTTCAAGTAGTAAACTACTCCCTGTGCGGCCGTTTATGTATATGTATATATCACCTGAAAGATGGCAGTCCTTGGCTTCAGCCCCCACGCATATAGTGCGGGGTGTTTACAAAAAGCGCTTTTCACACTTAATCCAACGTCTTGGTCCTGTTAAGGAGGTGATAGCGTAGCAAACCAGGCAACCGGACTATAATGCTTTATCACTTTCACTTAGCCATAGGAGTTCGAGGGTGGGGCTACTATATAGCCCCTGGGGGCACCGCACTCTACCGAATTCAGAAGTGCGTATGTGCCTGACGAAAACCGGTCCTTCATTAATGCGGAGGAATCCTAAACATTCCAAAGAGTCATCGAGTGGTTGACCAGTCTCTCGCTATATCATGACAGTCAGTTTTCGGCTTTCTCTACTGAGGTGCTCGCCCGGCCGAACCGGGGCACAATCGTAGTAGTTCTCCTGGTTCCGCATTAGCCGATAAAACGGAATGTAAGGCAGCAAAACACAGGAGCCGGGCAAACCCAACATTTTACCAAAGACATGATTCGGAGCTGATGCATATAAGGCCTAACTCGAGACGCCGAACACTCCCTAAGGTATTCGGTCTTTATAAAAGCGGGCAGAATAATGCCCTAAGCCCCGTGTGTCGTGCGTGCAAAAATTCTGGTGCGGCCAATGCCAAAACGCCAGCCTCCTCCTCGGTTATAGTAAGAAACCGGGGGATGTATATCAACAAGAGACAGTAAAAAAGGTTTACGCAGGGACTTAATCTGAAAAGAATCCTTGCAACGGGTCCCTACTGCACGTCTGCACCTGTGTCTCTGTTGTGCCGTATCCTGGAGGGGTGTAGCACGTTGTTCATCTGTAAAAGAGAGGAACTTAGTTTACAAGAAAAAGGATCATGCGAAAGATGTACTTAATATTAAATAAACAGAGTACGGTTCGAAGAAGTGAAGAAAATTGAGCTTTAATGTCTCTTGTTGTACATGCATGCAACCCCTTGTATGAGGGTATTCCGCTAGTAGGCGCCGGACTCGTCTAGCCATGTCCGGGGTTTGAATGACCTATTCAGTTTCTTTGACTAGCGGAGCCGGATAAGTGTGGGGCTGTCAAGGCAGTCTCACGTTCTTCCGTGCTCGAGTAACACTTAATACTCCCTTTTAATGAGATGATGCCGCGTGGACCGGGCATTTTAAGTGTTAGAGATGCATAATGCGGTATTAACGTTAAAGCGGTAGCTTGGCGTCCCAATAGTGCTGATGGCTACTTTTAAAGCAGGCGACATGGAAGACTAACTTTTACACAGAAGTTGTCGGGTGAACCGAACACAACTTCTAATAGTAGGGAGCCCGTACAATGGGCATATGGGCCTGGCATTACCCCTTTAAAGGAGGTGTTGCTATGGCGAATTTTGGCTGGGTCTATTCCCATCCTACGGATTGTGTCCTGATATATCAGGTTTATATCACTGCCACCATCCATGAGGACTTGTGTAAATTGGAATCCGTCGATTATAGGATCCAATATCAAGGCGATCATCCTGCGTTCGGATACTTTCGAATAGTCCTGATGGTCGAAGGTGATTGGTTTTGACAACCAGGTGTGCGCTAGCGTTTTAGTGGGCGCCACTCTGTTTTTCCCTTTGATCACGTGAAGTGAGTTTACTGTTTTAACCTCTTGTGGGAAATTCTTTTGTTTTCCGGGGCTCTGCTTGTGGTGCTCGTCATCGTCTTCACTTGGTGTGTCGAGCCCCTTGTGTTCGGCGTTGAGTCTGCCGGACTGTTTGAAGACCCAACAATTTCTGTGGGTATGGTTTGCGTGCCTCCCAGAAGTCTTGTGGATTTGACATATCTTGTCCAAGATTTTGTTGAAGTTGGATAGCTCATCGCTATTGTCTTTAAGGGGCGGTTTTTTGCTGTTCTGCCGTGAGCTTTTGAATCCGGCGTTGACCGCCGCGCTCTTTGGACTGTTCCCTTTAATCCGGCGCTGGTCCTTGTTGCGCCGTGGTTTCCGTTCCATCCTGACTTGGATGTACTTGGGTCGCTGGTGCTGCATCTTGCTAGCTGCTTGTCCTCTCCCTTTCAAAAGCGGTCATGAGGCTTGTTAATGCAGCCATTGTTCTTGGCTTTTCTTGGCGAGGTGTCTGGCGAGCCATTTGTCTCGGACGTTGTGTTTGAAGGCTGCTAAGGCTTGGCGTCTGGATAGTCGACTATTTGGTTCTTTTAGTAAGGAACCTGTTCCAAATTTCGGGCTGACTCTCCGGGCTGTTGAGTTATGTGACTTAGATAAATACGCATCCGAGGGCGGACATAGGTCCCCTGAAAATTTGCCCGAAACGCATCCTCGAGATCTTCCCAGCTTCCAATGGCATTTTCGGGAAGGCTTTTGAGCCAATGCCGAGCCGGCCCTTTCAGTTTGAGGGGTAAGTATTTTATGGCGTGGAGATCATATCCGCTAGCCATGTGTATGTGGAGGATGTAATCCTCGATCTAGACTCCAGGGTCTTTTGTTCCGTCGTATGCCTCTATGTTTACGGGTTTGAATCCCGCTGGAAATTCATGATCCAGCACCTCATTGGTGAAACATAGGGGATGTGCGGCGCCCATATATTTGGGTGTGTCGTGATGTTCGGATTTTTGGCATGCTGCATTGCTTTGAAGAGCCTGCTTTCTTGGCCCATAGATGGACCTAACTGGGCCATCCTGTTGATGTGAATCCTTATGCGGATCGCATATTGGCTTGTGTGCGGTGCCATTTGCCGCTCTCTTTTTGCCGTTGGGTCGTCCATCTGACCGGGTGGCCTTCTTACCTTTTAATTGTGGGGGCTCTAAGGCCTCCTCGTCGAATTCGGGCAGTAGCTTTCTTTTCGGGTAGCTCTTTGTTCGGCGATCGTCGCCGTATTTGTCTCTGATGCTGAATACTTTGCTCCATCTGATCCCGAGTGCATCTTCCGCTGTTTTGAGCTTCCGCTTCCTTTTTTCAGGCTACGCCAGCAGCGGGCGACGAGCCTTTTCTCGGAGGTCATTTTGCTCCAATAGTTTGTCCGTGAGATCGTCCGGACTGTTGTCTTCGCCGGGACAGATTGTTTATCAAGTTGTCTTGTTCGGACGATTGCTCGATAGCTTGTTCGTCGTCCATCGGTTCCCCCTGCTCTATGGCTGGGTCTTTGTTGAGGCGGACTTGGTTCGGTGTTTACGTTGCCGTTTTGATCGCTTTTAGAGGATTTATCCTCGTGGCGTCCCGTTGTTCCTTGTCTTCATTTCCTTTAGGTGTATCCACCATGTATACATCATGGGATGAGGTGGTTGTCCAGCATCCTATAGGTGCTGGTTCATTGTTGTCTCCTACATCGTCGTCCATACCGTCGATGTCTTCGGAGTCGAAATCGAGCACGTCGTGTAAGCTTTCGATAGTGGCTACGTAGTGGGTGGTGGGTGGGCGTTGAATTTCTTCGTCGTCTGCATCCCAACCTTCCTGACCTTAGTCCGGCTAGGGCTCTCCGGATAAAGAGAGAGACTTTAGTGAATTCAGGATGTCGCCAAAGGGCGAGTCTTTGAAAGATGTCATGACCGTGAACTCCATGGTCGGCGCCCAATCGGATTCGATTGGCAGGGGCGCGGAGGGTTCGGAGTCCGGCACCCTGGAGCCGAGGTCTTCGCAAAGGACAGGGATGGAGTTCGGCTCAATTGCCGTAGAGATCGTAGCCCCCGAGGCGGTATCCAACCACTCGTCCTCGATCGGGGAATCCGGCTCCGGATCAAGGGCCGGAGCGGATGCTTTGGTGCAGCCTCCAGGACACTATTCGGCTGCAGAGCTAGATCATGCCCATCGAGACAGTGCGGCACACTTGGCTGCGGCTCGGATCCATCGAAGATCAAGTCTCCGCGGATATCGGCCGTATAGTTCAAACTTCCAAATCTGACCTGATGGCCAGGGGCGTAGCTTTCGATCTGCTCCAGATGGCCAAGCGAATTGGCCCACAGTGCAAAGCCGCCGAATACAAAGAACTGCCCGAGGAGAAAAGTCTCACCCTGGACCGCGTCGTTGTTGATGATTGAAGGAGCCATCGGGCCTATCGGTGACGGCACAGAGGAACTCTCAATGAAAGCACCAATGTCGGTGTCAAAACCGGCGGATCTCGGGTAGGGGGTCCCGAACTGTGCGTCTAGGCGGATGGTAACAGGAGACAAGGGACACGATGTTTTTACCCAGGTTCGGGCCCTCTCGATGGAGGTAATACCCTACTCCTGCTTGATTAATATTGATGATATGGGTAGTACAAGAGTAGATCTACCACGAGATCAAGGAGGCTAAACCCTAGAAGCTAGCCTATGGTATGATTGTTGTTCGTCCTACGGGCTAAAACCCTCCGGTTTATATAGACACTGGATTGGTTAGGGTTACACAGAGTTGGTTACAATGGTAGGAGATCTACATATCCGTATCGCCAAGTTTGCCTTCCACGCCAAGGAAAGTCCCATCCGGACACGGGACGAAGTCTTCAATCTTGTATCTTCATAGTCTTGGAGTCCGGCCGTAATGATAGTCCGGCTATCCGGACACCCCCTAGTCCAGGGCTCCCTCACTTGGCTTGGACATCCAGGATTGCCGTGTTTAAAGGGCCCGTCCCGCCTCCCCGTACCCACCCAGTGGGCGCGGCGCTGATCGCCTCGGCATCCGGGATTGAAGAGCTCGCGGCGGCAGTCTCCTGCGGGCGTGGCACCGAAGCCGCCTTTGCAAGCCGGCGTCGCGTCGGGGTGCGGACCTCGGGAGAGGGGTCCGTCGCAATCTCGTCTCCGGCTGGTGGCGTTGGTGGATCAGCCGGCTGCTTGTCCCGCGCCTCCTCAGAAGGCGGCAGCGGGGGCATGATTATGTCTGACATGACGACATCGCCGCCGTCCCTCTCCATTATCGGGTCCTCGTCGCCGGCTCCCCCAGCCGGCGCCACGAATTCTAGTGGCGGCGGCCCGGAGTTCAATGGGGTGACGAATATCGCCGACTGGCGGTGCGCGGCCTCCTCGGCCTGTTTCTTCGCCGCGGCGGCCACCTCGGCCTCTACCAATTTCTTCAGGGCGGCATCCTCCGCCTTCTCCGCTTCCGCATTCTCCAGGTGGGCGGCTTCCTGCTCCTCTCGCGCCTCCCATGCGTTTCGCTCCGTCGCCTCCCGGAGGTCGGCTACCGGATCAATTCTCCGGGTGGTGGCGGAGGTCTCCGCCGACCCAATGATGGAGGCGGCAGCCGACTTCTCAAGAGAGAGTGGGGCTCTGAGTCAAGAAAATAAAGCAAGGGAAACTCAGAAAGAATCAATAAAGCAAAGGAAAGCGCAGGAGAAGATACTTACGCCGACACCATGGGAGGCGCCTTTGGAAGCTTCTAGTACTTGGCCGCCTTCACTGCGGCCTTCCTCCGCCTGGTCACGGCGGCCGGATTCTTGGCCTTCTTCGGCACGCTGCCGAACAAGACGGCGCCTTGCTTGCGTTTCCGCGTACCTCCTCGAGCAGTCGGCTCCGCGGAGGGGCCCGCGTCCGCCTTGCCAGTACCTCGGGAGGGGCGTGGCTCGTCTTCCTCATCATCGTCATCGGGCCAGGTCTCAATGCCGACTTCCTGGAGCCACCGGCTCCATAGACGCCGCCTGTTGTGGTGTCCTCCAAGGCAGCTACCCCCAAGTCGGGGTCGTCCGCGTCGCTTACGGCCCGGTCCGGCACGTAGTCGCCACCCGGCCCCAAGACCGCGGCCGTCGCCGGAGACATGTATATCTGCATTCCATGTCCAATTGCAAAAAGATCACCAGACAGAATAAAGATGAAGTATTAAATAAAGGAGAGACTGAAAAGACTTACAGCGGGTGGCGGGTCAGCGCGAGAGTACAAAGGCTTGCCGAACTGCCAGGACTCCTCCAGCTTGAAGCCGGAGATTTTGTTCACCAAGTTGGCCACCTCGGCAGCCGGCATCTCCTTGGTGCTCAGCCGGCATGGGTCGCGATGCCCACTCATCTGGCTGATCAGGTGAGTCCGGCCTTGGAGCAGGAGAACCCGCCGCACGACGAAGGCAACCAACAAGTTGGTTGCCTTGAGGCCCTCAGCATCGGTCAGCTCCCGGAGTCGTTGGATGGAGGCGACAATGTCTGCCGACACCGGCTTTGGCTTGTAGCCCCAGCTGGCCCGAGGTTCGGTCGGCGGGCCGGCTACGTAAGCCGGCATGTTGAGGAAGCCGGCAGCCGGGTCGACGTTCTCCACGTAAAAATAAAACTGCTGCCACATCTTGACCGATTGTGGCAGCTTGACGGTGGGGAAGGCGTTCTTCGGAGACGGCCGATGCACCGCGAAGAAGGCACCGCACTGGGCAGCCACCTCCTGGACGGAGGTGCCCAGCTTGGTGTAGAAGAAGGCTCCCCACAGCTTGATGGTGGGGAGGATGCCAAGGGAGCCTTTGCACAGCGTGACGAAGGCGGCCAGGAGCATCACCGTGTTGGGCGTAAGGTGATGAGGCTGAAGATGGTAGAATTTGAGGAACGAGCGGAGGAAGCCGCTCACCGGCAGGACGAAGCCGTGGATAAAGTGTGAGCGAAAGACGACCCGCTCGCCCTCCCCCGGCGCCGGCGAGATCTCTCCCTCGGGAGGCACGCGCGCATTCACGTGTCCCGCACCGGGGAGACACCATGTGTCGCGGAGGAATGCGAAGTGGTCCTCACGGACATTCGACCCGTCCCAGTCCCCTCCATGCTCGCGCGCCATGAAGAGCTCGACGAAAAGTGCGGCACGGCGGGAGAACCAAGACCGGGGCGGACCAGGAGGGTTCGGGAAGGAAAAGCTCGACGGAGACGAGCGGCGGCAGCACTCCGGCGGAGCTCAGGAGTGCTGCGGCGAGAAGAATAAGGAGGAGGGAAAGTGGGGTGGAGAGGCGCGTGAGCTTTGCCACTCCCTCTCCTCCCCCTACTTATAGCCTACGGGCTACGAAGCCGAGGGGCTGGGCCTGGGATCGTGGGATTAACTATGCCCACGACCCCCTGCTCCTGCATTTACCGCGTGGGTTACTGCGCACAGTAACTCCGCGGGGAAACCCAACCGCCTGCCTCGACTGCAGCGGATCCGCTCATAGGCCGAGTCCCGGGGTTGGCGGGCCCGGCCTGCGGTCGCGTCCCATCACGCTCGTGAGCTGGCAGGCCCACCCGGCTGGCTGGTGGCACGCCCACGACGGGCGGCGGGCCGGGAAGCTTAGCAAGCACACCACCTGGCTCCCGCCGATGCGTTCGAAATTCCAGAAAGCTTCGACTGGACGTACCCGACTCCTGCCAACCGGCTTCTCAGGAGTCGGATGAAGCTTCCTTTAGAGCACCTGGAGGAAGAAACTGTTGAGGCTCCTCGGCTCCTCAGCCGCGGCACCTCACCAGCTTCTGGGACTACTGTCGAAGTAATGGGCCATGGGTAGCCTAACCCAAGCCCCAGAACCTCTCAAGGCATCGGGGCCGGCTGCGCCCCTCAAGACGTCAAGATGAAGCGCCGCCTTCTGGTAGCCGGCTGGCCGAACGGCCGACTGCTGGAAGACGGCCGCGCTTAAGAAGACGGCTCCGAGACGGGCCGAGTCCTGGCAGGCACCCTCCAGAGAGGTTGAATCCTAGCAGTCGGCCCACAGTGCCCTTAGAGTCTGCGCCCCCATTAAGAAGACAAGACAGGGTGAGGCTACAGTGTAGCCCATCACCCTCGTATCCAGGGCCGGGCGAGGTGATACGTCTCCAACGTATCTATAATTTTTTATTGCTCCATGCTACTTTATCTATTGTTTTGGACTATAATGGGCTTTATTTTCCACTTCTATATTATTTTTGGGACTAACCTATTAACCGGAGGCCCAGCCCAGAATTGCTGGTTTTTGCCTATTTCAGTGTTTCGAAGAAACGGAATATCAAACGGAGTCCAAACGGAATGAAACATTCGGGAACATGATTTTCTCACCGAACGTGATCCAGGAGACTTGGACCCTACTCCAAGGAGTGCTAGTGGCGGTCACGAGGGTGGGGGCGCGCCCTCCCCCCTGGGCGCGCCCCCCTGCCTCATGGGCCCCCTAACGCTCCACCGACGTACTCCTTCCTCCTATATATACCTACGTACCCCCAACAGATCAGGGACGGAGCCAAAAACCTAATTCCACCGCCGTACCTTCCTGTATCCACGAGATCCCATCTTGGGGCCTGTTAGGAGCTCCGCGGGGGGCATCCACCACGGAGGGCTTCTACATCAACACCATAGCCCCTCCGATGAAGTGTGAGTAGTTTACTTCAGACCTTCAGGTCCATAGTTAGTAGCTAGATGGCTTCTTCTCTCTTTTTGGATCTCAATACAATGTTCTCCCCCTCTCTCGTGGAGATCTATTCGATGTAATCTTGTTTTTGCGGTGTGTTTGTTGAGACCGATGAATTGTGGGTTTATGATCCAACTTATCTATGGAAAATATTTGATTCTTCTCTGAATTCTTTTATGTATGATTAAGTTATCTTTGCAAGTCTCTTCGAATTATCCGTTTGGTTTGGCCAACTAGATTGGTAGTTCTTGCAATGGGAGAAGTGCTTAGCTTTGTGTTCAATCTTGCGGTGTCCTTACCTAGTGACAGAAGGGGTTGCAAGGCACGTATTGTATTGTTGCCATTGAGGATAACAAGATGGGGTATTTATCATATTGCATGAATTTATTCCTCTACATCATGTCATCTTGCTTAAGGCGTTACTCTGTTTTTAACTTAATACTCTAGATGCATGCTGGATAGCGGTCGATGAGTGGAGTAATAGTAGTAGATGCAGAATCGTTTCGGTCTACTTGTCACAGACGTGATGCCTATATACATGATCATTGCCTGGAAACCTCATAACTATGCGCAATTCTGTCAATTGCTCAACAGTAATTTGTTCACCCACCGTAGAATATCTATGCTCTTGAGAGAAGCCACTAGTGAAACCTATGGCCCCCGGGTCTATTCTCATCATATCAATCTCCATCACTTTATTTACTTGCTTTGCTTTTACTTTTCACTTTGCATCTTTATAGAAAAAATACCAAAAATATTATCTCTATCAGATGTCACTCTCGTAAGTGACCGTGAAGGGATTGACAACCCCTAATCGCGTTGGTTGCGAGTAGCTATCGTTTTGTGCAGGTACGAGGGACTTGCGCGTAGCCTCCTACTGGATTGATACCTTGCTTCTCAAAAACTGAGGGAAATACTTATGCTACTGTGCTGCATCATTCCCTCCTCTTCGGGGAAAACCAACGCAAGCTCGAGACATAGCAAGAATAATTTCTGGCGCCGTTGCCGGGGAGGCTTACGCAAAAAGTCAACATACCAAGTACCGATCACAATCCCTATCTCTCGCATTACATTATTTGCCATTTGCCTCTCGTTTTCCTCTCCCCCACTTCACCCTTGCCGTTTTATTCGCCCTCTCTCTCCCAATCTCCTCCTTCTTTTTCCTTTTGCCTTTTGTTTGCTCGTGTGTTAATTTGCTTGTTCGTTGCGATGGCTCAAGAGGCTACCAAATTGTGTGATTTCACCAATACCAATAATAGTGATTTCCTTAGCACTCCGATTGCTCCTCTTGCCAATACTGAATCTTGTGAAATCAATACTGCTTTGTTGAATCTTGTTATGAAAGATCAATTCGTCGGCCTTCCTAGTGAAGATGCCGCTACTCATCTGAATAGCTTCGTTGATCTATGTGATATGCAAAAGAAAAAAAGATGTCGATAATGATGTCGTTAAGTTGAAGCTATTTCCTTTTTCTCTTAGAGATCGTGCTAAAGCGTGGTTTTCATCTTTGCCTAAAAATAGTATTGATTCTTGGAACAAGTGCAAAGATGCTTTTATCTCTAAGTATTTTCCTCGCGCTAAGATTATCTCTCTTAGGAACGATATTATGAATTTTAAGCAACTTGATCATGAACATGTTGCACAAGCTTGGGAGAGAATGAAATTAATGATACGTAATTGTCCTACTCATGGTTTGAACTTGTGGATGATTATACAAAAAAATTATGCGGATTGAATTTTGCTTCTAGAAATATTTTAGATTGACATGGGGAGGCACTTTTATGGAAATCACTTTAGGAGATGCTACTAAACTCCTAGATAATATTATGGTTAATTATTCTCAATGGCATACTGAAAGATCTACTAATAAAAAAGTGCATGCTATAGAAGAAATCAATGATTTGAGTGGAAAGATGGATGAACTTATGAAATTATTTGCTGCTAAGAGTGTTTCTTCTGATCCTAATGATATGCCTTTGTCTACATTGATTGAGAATAATAATGAATCTATGGATGTGAATTTTGTTGGTAGGAATAGTTTTGGAAACAACGCGTATAGAGGGAATTTTAATCCTAGGCCTTATCCTAGTAATCCTTCTAATAATTATGGAAATTCCTACAACAACTCTTATGGAAATTTTAATAAGATGCCCTCTGAATTTGAGAGTAGTGTTAAAGAGTTTATGAATTCACAAAAGAATTTTAATGCTTTGCTTGAAGAGAAATTGCTTAAAGTTGATGATTTGGCTAGGAACGTTGATAGAATTTCTTTTGATGTTGATTCTTTACAACTTAGATCTATTCCTCCTAAGCATGATATCAACGAGTCTCTCAAAGCTATGAGAATTTCCATTGATGAGTGCAAAGAAAGAACCGCTAGGATGCGTGCTTCCAAAGATGTCTTTATTAAAGCGTGTTCTTCTAATTCATATGAAAATCAAGATGAAGATCTAAAAGTTATTAATGTGTCCCCTATTAAATCTTTATTTTGCAATATGAATCTTGATGAAACTGAATATGATCTTCCTTTACCTAGAAGGCGTTCTAAGAATTCTGGGTTTTTAGATCTTAATGATGAAATTGACAAAAGTGGGATTGAAAGAAATAAAAATCGAGATATTGCTAAACCCACTATATTGGATCTCAAGGAATTTAATTATGGAAATTTCTCTTTAATTGATTGTATTTCCGTGTTGCAATCCGTGCTAAATTCTCCTCATGCTTATAGTCAAAATAAGGCTTTTACCGAACACATTGTTGATGCCTTGATGCAATATTATGAAGAAAATCTTGAGTTGAAAATTTCTATCCCTAGGAAGCTCCATGATGAGTGGGAACCTACTATTAAAATTAAAATTAAAAATTATGAGTTTCATGCTTTGTGTGATTTGGGTGCTAGTGTCTCTACTATTCCCAAAACTTTGTGTGATTTGCTAGATTTCCGTGATTTTGATGATTGCTCTCTAAACTTGCATCTTGTGGATTCCACTATTAAAAAGCCTATGGGAAGAATTAATGATGTTCTTATTGTTGAAAATAGGAATTATGTGCCCGTAGATTTTATCGTTCTTGATATAGATTGCAATCCTTCATGTCCTATTATTCTTGGTAGACCTTTCCTTAGAACGATTGGTGCAATTATTGATATGAAGGAAGGAAATATTAGATTCCAATTCCCTTTAAAGAAGGGCATGGAACATTTTCCTAGAAAGAAAATAAAATTACCATATGAATCTATCATGAGAGCCACTTATGGATTGCTTATCAAAGATGGCAATACCTAGATCTATCCTTGCTTTTATGCCTAGCTAGGGGCGTTAAACGATAGCGCTTGTTGGGAGGCAACCCAATTTTATTTTGTGTTTTTTTTTGGTTATTTTTAGGAATAAATAATCCATCTAGCCTCTGTTTAGATGTGGTTTTATATTTTAATTAGTGTTTGTGCCAAGTTGGACCTATTGGATCTTCTTGGATGATAGTTATTTGATCTTGCTGTAATTTCCAGAATCTTTGTGCTCAGTGCCCGCATTGTTAAAAAGCACCAGAACGTGATAAAATACTGATTCCAATTCCTGCTGATCAATAAACAAATTTTCCAGGTCGTCTAATTTTGGTAGAATTTTTTGGGTTCCAGAAGTTTGCGTTAGTTACAGATTACTACAGACTGTTCTGTTTTTGACAGATTCTGTTTTGCGTGTGTTGTTTGCTTATTTTGATGAATCTATGGCTAGTAAAATAGTTTATGGTCCGTGGATAAGTTGGAATACAGTAGGTTTAACACTAATATAAATAAATAATGAGTTCATTACAGTACCTTAAAGTAGTCTTTTGTTTTCTTTCTCTAACGGAGCTCACGAGATTTCTATTGAGTTTTGTGTTGTGAAGTTTTCAAGTTTTGGGTGAATTCTTTTGATGGATTATGGAACAAGGTGTGGCAAGAGCCTAAGATTGGGGATGCCCATGGCACCCCAAAGATAATCCAAGGACACCAAAAAGACAAAGCTTGGGGATGCCCCGGAAGGCATCCCCTCTTTAGTCTACTTCCATCGGTAATTTAGTTGGAGCTATATTTTTATTCACCAACATGATATGTGTTTTGCTTGAAGCATCTTGTATTATTTGAGTCTATGCTTGTTAGTTACCACAATCATCCTTACTGTACACACCTTTTTAGATAGCCATATATGAATTGAAATTTGATAGAATACTCTATGTGCTTTACTTATATCTTTTGAGCTTGATAGTTTGCTCATAGTGCTTCACTTATATCTTTTTGAGCGTGATAGTTTTTGCTCTAGTGCTTCACTTAGATCTTTTAGAGCACGGTGGTGGATTTGTTTTAAAGAAACATGATCTCTCATGCTTCACTTAGATTATTTTGAGAGTCGTTAATAGCATGGTATTTTTCTTAATGTTAATATGCTTGGTGTTCAAGATATGTGAAACTTTCTTTTGAGTGCGTTAAATAATAAGATAAGTTTGATGCTTGATAATTGTTTTGAGATATGGAGGTAATAATCAAAGTCATGCTAGTTGATTAGTTGTGAATTTGAGAAATTCTTGTGTTGAAGTTAGTAAATCCGGTAGCATGCACGTATGGTTAAAGTTGTGTAACAAATTTGAAGCATGAAGTGTACCTGGCTTGTGCATCCTTATGAGTGGCGGTCGGGGACGAGCGATGGTCTTTTCCTACCAATCTATCCCCCTAGGAGCATGCGTGTAGTACTTGATTTTTGATGACTTCTAAATTTTTGCAATAAGTATATGAGTTCTTTTGACTAATGTTGAGTCCATGGATTATCGCACTTTTACCTTTCCACCATTGCTAGCCTCTTGATGCCGTGCATTGCCCTTTCTCACATTGAGAGTTGGCGCAAACTTCACGGTGCATCCAAACCCTGTGATATGATCGCTCTATCACACATAAACCTCCTTATATCTTCCTCAAAATAGCCACCATACCTACCTATTATGGCATTTCCATAGCCATTCCGAGATATATTGCCATGCAACTTTCCACCGTTCCGTTCATCATTATTTTGACATATATTACTTTTGTCATATTGCCGTTGCATGATCATGTAGTTGACATCGTATTTGTGGCAAAGCCACCATGCATTATTTTCATACATGTCACTCTTGATTCATTGCACCATCCCGATACACCGCCGGAGGCATTCATATAGAGTCATACCTTGTTCTAGTTTCGAGTTGTAATCCTTATGTTGTAAACAATAGAAGTGTGATGATCATCATTATTAGAGCATTGCCCAAATAAAAAAAAGAGAAAGGCCAAAAAAGGCCCAAAAAAAGGTCAATGCTACTATCTCTTTTTCCACACTTGTGCTTCAAAGTAGCACCATGTTCTTCATGTAATGAGTCTCATATTTTGTGCTTCAAAGTAGCACCTCGTTCTTCATGTAGAGAGTCTCATATATTGTGCTTCAAAGTAGCACCATGTTTTTCATATAGTGAGTCTCATAAGTTGTCCTTTTTATACTAGTGGGAATTTTTCATTATAGAACTTGGCTTGTATATTCCTACGATGGGCTTCCGCAAATGCCCTAGGTCTTCATGAGCAAGCAAGTTGGATGCACACCCACTAGTTTTCTTTTGTTGAGCATTCATAGCTCTAGTGCATCCGTTGCATGGCAATCCCTACTCCTCATGTTGACATCAATTTATGGGCATCTCCATAGCCCGTTGATTATCCTCGTCAATGTGAGACTTTCTCCTTTTTTGTCTTCTCCACACAATCCCCATCATCTTCTATTCCACCCATAGTGCTATATCCATGGCTCACGCTCATGTATTGCGTGAAGGTTGAAAAAGTTTGAGATTATTTAAGTTTGAAACAATTGCTTGGCTTGTCATCGGGGGTATAGAAGTTGGGAACATCTTTGTGTGATGAAAATGAAGCATAGCCTAACTATATGATTTTGTAGGGATGAACTTTCTTTGCGACTAACCTATTAACCGGAGGCCCAGCTCAGAATTGTTGTTTTTGCCTATTTCAGTGTTTTGAAGAAACGGAATATCAAACGGAGTCCAAACGGAATGAAAAATTCGGGAACGTGATTTTCTCACCGAACGTGATCCAGGAGACTTGGACCCTACTCCAAGGAGTGCCAGAGTCGGTCGTGAGGGTGGGGGCGCGCCCTCCCCCCTGGGCGCGCCCCCCTGCCTCGTGGGCCCCCTGACGCTCCACCGACGTACTCCTTCCTCCTATATATACCTACGTACCCCAACAGATCAGGGACGGAGCCAAAAACCTAATTCCACCGTTGTACCTTCCTGTATCGACGAGATCCCATCTTGGGGCCTGTTCCGGAGCTCCACCGGAGGGGGCATCCACCACGGAGGGCTTCTACATCAACACCATAGCCCCTCCGATGAAGTGTGAGTAGTTTACTTCAGACCTTCGGGTCCATAGTTAGTAGCTAGATGGCTTCTTCTCTCTTTTTGGATCTCAATACAATGTTCTCCCCCTCTCTCGTGGAGATCTATTCGATGTAATCTTCTTTTTGTGGTGTGTTTGTTGAGATCGATGAATTGTGGGTTTATGATCCAGCTTATCTATGGAAAATATTTGATTCTTCTCTGAATTCTTTTATGTATGATTAAGTTATCTTTGCAAGTCTCTTCGAATTATCCGTTTGGTTTGGCCAACTAGATTGGTAGTTCTTGCAATGGGAGAAGTGCTTAGCTTTGGGTTCAATCTTGCGGTGTCCTTACCTAATGACAAAAGGGGTTGCAAGGCACGTATTGTATTGTTGCCATCGAGGATAACAAGATGGGGTATTTATCATATTGCATGAATTTATTCCTCTACATCATATCATCTTGCTTAAGGCGTTACTCTGTTTTTAACTTAATACTCTAGATGCATGCTGGATAGCGGTCGATGAGTGGAGTAATAGTAGTAGATCAGAATCGTTTGGTCTACTTGTCACGGACGTGATGCCTATATACATGATCATTGCACGAAACCTCATAACTATGCTCAATTCTGTCAATTGCTCAACAGTAATTTGTTCACCCACCGTAGAATATCTATGCTCTTGAGAGAAGCCGCTAGTGAAACCTATGGCCACCGGGTCTATTCTCATCATATCAATCTCCATCACTTTATTTACTTGCTTTGCTTTTACTTTTCACTTTGCATCTTTATACCAAAAATACCAAAAATATTATCTCTATCAGGTCTCACTCTCGTAAGTGACCGTGAAGGGATTGACAACCCCTAATCGCGTTGGTTGCGAGTAGCTATCGTTTTGTGCAGGTACGAGGGACTTGCGCGTAGCCTCCTCGGATTGATACCTTGGTTCTCAAAAACTGAGGGGAATACTTATGCTACTGTGCTGCATCATCCCCTCCTCTTCGGGGAAAACCAACGCAAGCTCCAGACGTAGCACGAGGCCACACAACTCCGTACAGGCGGAGAACCCCGCTGTCAGTGTCAAAACCGGCGGATGTCGGGTAGGGGGTCCCGAACTGTGCGTCTAGGCGGATGGTAACAGGAGACAAGTGACACGATGTTTACCCAGGTTCGGGCCCTCTTGATGGAGGTAAAACCCTACATCCTGCTTGATTGATATTGATATTGTGGATGTTTACAAGAGTGGATCTACCACGAGATCAAGGAGGCTAAACCCTAGAAGCTAGCCTATGGTATGATTGTAAGGGTTGTTGTGATTGTAGTCCTACGGACTAAAGCCATTCGGTTTATATAGACAGCGGAGAGGGCTAGGGTTACATAGAGTCGGTTACAATGGTAGGAGATCTACATATCCGTATCGCCAAGCTTGCCTTCCACGCCAAGGAAAGTCCCATCCGGACACGGGGTGAAGTCTTCAATCTTGTATCTTCATAGTCTTGGAGTCCGGTTGATGATGATAGTCCGGCCGATGATAGTCCGGCCGATGATGGTAGTCCGGCAATCCGGACACCCCCTAATCCGGGACTCCCTCAGTAGCCCCCGAACCAGGCTTCAATGACGATAAGTCCAGCATGCGTGTAGTCTTCGGCGTTGCAAGGCGGGTTCTCCTTTAAGTTCCACGTACCTGCCGAACAGTGTCCGGCTTCCTCATCAATGTTGTGCATCTCGGCTTCCACGCCCAATAATGGTCTTCTTCCACGCGTCGTGCGAATGTGAAAAGCCAGGGTGTCTTTTATGTTTTACCCCCTAGTTGTGCGAACAATCTGCCTATAAGGGAGGCAAGAATCCAGATCCAAATCACCATCTTCCTCTCGCAAATACTCATCGGAGCGCTTTCGACCAAGAATCCATTCCATCATGGACCGTCAACGCGACTCCGCTTCTCGCGCACCCAGCCCTTTGCCAGGAGATTGGAGGAGATGCTCTGTTTCGCACAACGAGCTGGTGAAGCTCCAAATGGGGGGATATCTCCCTCCGGCCTTCATGGTTCTGGTTCGAGCCGGGCTAGCCACCTACAAAGGTGGGAAGCAAGCGGAGGTTAGCCCTAATCCCAACAAAGGGGAGCGGGTATGCTTCGTCCCTTATCTGATAAGGGGGCTCGGATTTCCTATACATCCATTCCTCCGCGGGCTCCTGGAGTTCTACGGACTCCAGCTCCATCACCTCACGCCCGCCTCAATCCTGCATATTGCGGGTTACGTAGCTCTTTGCGATCTTTTCCTGGGCATCGAGCCCCACTTCACGCTGTGGAAGAGGTTGTTTTGCCTTGTACCCCGCTCTCACGAGGGGTCCATATATCAAGTGGGCGGCGCCGAAATATGGCGCATTGCCGGGACCGGATATCCATCCGGAACCCCTAAGAAGGTGTCCGAAGACTGGCCTTGAATGGTTTTATATAGAAGGCGCTCCACTGCGGACCTGTTCGGATCAGCCTCCGGAGTTCAGCAATGCTCCTCTGAAGAAACGCCTTAGTTGGCGTCCATGAGCCCCGACCGGAGGAAGACAAGAGCGTCCATTATTTGATGGGCGAATAAGGTTCTTGGCCCATGCCGGGTTGACCATGATTGGAATCATGGCAACATGCATTCTGTGAGGTGCAACCACTACAATACAAGGGCCACCCCATGTGGGATTTCAGCGGGAGGGCGATGCCACCCGTCATGGCATAAAGGGCGGAATCGGCGAAGATCTGGTGACGATCTTGTCCGGCCTGTATAAGGGGAGAAGGAGGATTTCCTTGAACGAACCCGTTAAATGGGTTTTCCATGAACAATCCCCGGCCTTGGGTAAGCGAACACTCAGCGTGTCCGACCCGTGCCTTTTGAAACTTAAGTTTCTTACATTGTGTCCTTCTTTCGATGCAGGAACTGCGCTGGACTGTGGAGGAATGCTGAGTCCGGCTCCGCCTTTGAGGATCGAGAGAGATCCGGGATCCGGCCTCCGAAGAGATCCGGACATAAAGGTGGAGCTAATCGGCGGGTGTTCCACCAGCTCAGCATGGACAATGCTTTAGTCGCCATCACGGCCGACTATCCCGGACTATATCCGGCTTCCCAGGTGATTGCGGCTGAAGCCTTGACAGCGTCATTCCTTCCTTGCTTATTTCTGACCACCGTATATGATGGCACTGTGCAGGGAGGCGCCCTAGGGCGAAGCCGAGCCAGCGGTGGCTGACCAACAAGGGCGATTCGGACCGATGGGCGGAAGAGGGCCTTGGCGCGGATGAAACGTCGCCGCAAAGGTATAGCTCACAATTCAGTATTTAGAAACAACGTTCCTAGGAAGCGTTTGAGTGCTCATGATTTTATAGGGAAAAAAGCGTCCGCGGTTCTGAGCGTGAAAGTTGTCAATCCAACCTCTACCAGCGGGCTCCCTTTGGTCGGGGGGAGGCGGCGCAAAGCGCGAGCAGACGTTCCTCCGACGGAGGATGCCGAAAGACTGTCCGCCACCATGTCCGAGGTGGAGAGTGCCTGAATCACAGCGCCGCGGACAGTATTTCGTGGCGTGCTTCTCCCGAGGCGTTGAATGCCTTTAACACGGGGACGCGCACCTTCGTGCTGCTCAAGATAGTTTTACGAGCCACGAGCGGTATGTAAAAGACATACGGGTAAGAGAATTTGATAGTTATATATGCGGTAGCCCCCGAGACTTAAATTAGTTATATTAACTGATTTAAGGATCATATGAAACGTAGGATCTTACCGAGAAGAATACCCACTGTCTCAGGAGTTGCAAGAGTGCAAGGCCCAACTTGAGGCCGCATTTTCTGGCGCAGGAGGAAATGCAAGGACCTCTCCTGGTAACGCATTATTTTAGAAAGATAAGTAGCGTTTGGCCGTTGCGCAAGTCTAAAAAGCGACATTGCAGGTGCTGCCGGACAAGATCCGGACAGGCAAGAACTTCTGCGCCAACTAAAGGCCGGCGAGAGGTGCTGCATAAGGTGCAACATGAAAGGAACAAGCTCCAGGATGCCCATGCCCAGCTTGGAGAAGAGCTGAAAAGCGTTCGGGCGAGCTGTCGGGCTCCGTTAAGGAGAATCAAAGGCTTCGTCGCGGCATATATAGTAAGTGCTTGGCGAACTCCTTTGAAAAGAAGAGTTCGGCAAGGAAGTCAATTTGATGAGAATATATCTGTAGGTATGCTCACAGTCGCCTGCGGAGAGATGCCCGTAACAACGGGTGATCAACTTCGGTTGTTGCAACTGACCGAGCGAGTTCGACGGGCTATGGCGGCGTCATCCAGGCGTTATGGCCAGCCTTCTCCATACCCGAGGGTCTTGGGGAGCTTGCGGGAAGCTGCAGGGAGTCGGCAGCGCTTCCATTTATGGAAGATTTCGACTGCCGCCAAGGTGCCGAGGAGGCTGGGCCATGGTAAAGACAGCGGTACAAGAAGGCGGATCCCAACCACATGGCGAAGTCGGACTGTGGGGCCCAATGGGAAGGAGATCCATGTGAGTTTAGTATCGGCCAAGTGGAGTTGGCGCTAAATTTTCCCAACAGGACTGTAAATTAGACAATCATTTAGGCGGGATTGAGGAAGAATACAATCGGTCGATTTGACAATGTATTATAAAATGACATACAAAATGCCTTCTAGCGGATTGTAGATCGTTTGTCTTTGCCGACCTTTTAAGCCGACCTCGGGACCCTAGAGTCCGGAGTGTGTCGAATACCTTCTCGGTTATGAGACAACCGGGTATGCATGGAGACCAGGCGTGGGGGTCATTAGTGCTTTATCGGACAAGTGCCCAACTAGTTATGTTATATTACATGGTTAGTAAGAAACATCTTCCGGGAGAATAGTTCCGTTAAGGGTTCCTTTCATTTGGGGTGGCATGCCCTAAAGTGCATGTCGGACTGCGAAAAAGCGAAAAACATCTGGGGCAGATAAATAAGTGGATTAAAATCATCTTTTAAGTCACCGACCGAATATTCCCTTAAAACGCTAGCTTTAAACTTCACAGATCTGAGGTACACATCCGGTGACCCGACAAGAACAATCGCAGAGGTGCTCCTTTACCTCCTAGCCGAACAATCGGGAGCGTAGGGGTAAGCACAGGAGCCAGCAACCCAGCTTGGCCAAAACTTAAGTCATATCGATGCATATAATGGGGAATAAAAGGTACATGTGGAGGCTTGACACATGTCTGGGCATAAGCCCGTATAATTAAGCTTCTGGTAAAGAAGCCCCCAGGTATAATGAGTGCGGGTAGCACATCAATTGCGCGCGAACGTTGCTCAGGTAAAACCCTTTAAGGCTTGGATGAATAGGGTTGAGAAGAAAAAGATAACCAAAAGGCAGCTGAAATAATTAAAAAAAAATTGACGGGGGAAGGGGACGAACTCTTAGTCCGGCGCTAGGCATAGAATCGTCGGAGGCGGGCTGCGTTCCATGGGTTCGGCTCGAGTCGGTTATCCGATGCATTTAAGTGACGATGCGCTCCGCGGTCAGGACTTGATCGATGATGAAGGGCCTTCCCATTTGGGCTTGAGCTTGTCCTTTTTCTTGTCCGTGACGCGTAGAACCAGTTAATAAACGTTGTAAGTCTTGGCCCGTACTTCTACGCTTTGGTATCTTGAGCCTGCTGTTGATAGAATGCGGAGCGAGCCTTGGCGACGTCGCGCTCTTCCTCAATGTGTCCAAGCTGTCCTGCCGATCCAGCTCTCTTTTTCTTCGTACATGCGCACTCGAGGTGAGTCATCAATGATGTCGCAGGGCAAAACTGCTTCTGCGCCGCATACCATAAAAATGGTGTGAATCCGGTAGTACGGTTAGGCGTTGTCCGCAGCCCCAGTCTGGTCGAGCTCCTCTACCCGGTCGTGTCGATTTCGTGAGGACCGCACTAGTCCGGGTTTGATGCCACTCATTATTAGACCATTTGCTCGTTCCACTTGACCGTTGGTTTGAGGATGATAGGCGAAGCGTAATCGAGCTTGATGCCCATATTTTTGCACCATGATTTAACCTCATCGGCGGTGAAGTTCATGCCGTTATCGGTAATGATCTGTGGGGACACCATAACGGTGTACTACCCGGATATAAAGTCTATCACTGGTCCGACTCTGCCGTTCTAACCGGCTTGGCCTCTATCCATTTGGTGAATTTATCTACCATGACCAATAGGTACCTTTGCTTGTGGGTTCCCCCTTTAAGTGGTCCAACCATGTCAAGCCCCAGACATGACGGCCGGGTAATGGGTATAGTTTTGAGGCGGTGGGTGGCATATGGCTCTGATTAGCAAAGAGCGACAACCGACGCATCTTTGGACTAGGTCTGTGCATCTGCTCGGCCGTCGGCGATAAAATCCTGTCTGAATGCCTTTCCTACAAGGGCCCGAGCTGCGGCGTGGTGTCCGCCTAGTCCGCATGAATTTCAGCCAGGAGGTTTCGCCCTTCCTCTTGAGAGATACACCTTTGAAGGACTCCGGTTGTGCTTTTCTTATAAAGTTCTCCCTCATAGACCTTGTAGGCTTTAGATCGCCGGACAATGCAGTGGGCCTCATTTTGGTTTTCAGGAAGCTCCTTGCTAAGCAAGTAGGCGAGGAATGGTTCTGTCCATGGGGCAATTACTGCCATTATGCGGAAGGTGTTATGTCATCGGCTGAATCGCCGGTTGGTGCGGCGTGTTCCGGTTTGTTAGTTCCGGACTCCTCTTCCCATAGTACGGATGGCTTGAAGAGCCATTCCAGGAAGATGTTAGGAGGGACAGCGTCGCGTTTTGCGCCAATCGTGCGATCGTCGGCTGCTTGGTTATTATCCGGCTCGTGATGGCATTCAAGTCCTTGAACCGGGCTGACATTTTTAGGACAACGTTGCGATATGCTGCCATTTTGGATCTTTGGCGTCAAAGTCTCCGTTTATTTGGGATATTGCGAGGTTTGAATCGCGCACCTCTAGGGTTGAATGCCCATGGAATTGCCATCCGGAGACCATGTTAAAGGGCCTCGTATTGGTTGCGTTGTTGGAGTCCGTGTACATTATCTGAAATGCGTATTGGACTGTGTCTCCGGTCGGGGCGTCAATCTGACGCCAGCCCCATCCGGCCAACATTTTAGAGCCGTCGAAGTGCATAATCCAATTGGAGTATCGCCTTATTCTTTAGGGAGTTGACGGTCCATTCAGCGACAAAGTCAGCCAAAACTTGGGACTTTATAGCTCGCCGAGGTTTGTAAGATATATCAAATGGTAAGAGCTCAATGGCCCATTTGCAATCCTGCCCGTCACGTCGCGGTTGTTTATAATGTCGGTAAGTGGTACTTGAGAGGCCATTTGCTATCGAACACTCTTGAAAGTAGTGTCGGAGCTTCGGGATGCCATGAACACGCGTATGCTATCTTACGATAGTGTGGGTAGCAGGACTTGCGGGGGTTAACACAAAGGATCGTAGTATACTGGTTTTGAAGAGAATTTATGCCCTTCATTTCTCGTTCGACGACGAGTACCGCGCTTACAACTTGATGTGTAGCTGCGATGTATAACAACATTGGTTCGCCCGGGTTGGGCGCAGCCAGGACAGGTTGTTGCCAATATGGCCTTTATTTCTTGAGTCCGCGGTGGCAGCATCCGTCCACTCGAAGTGTTGATCGCCTAAGGAGGCGATAGAGGGTAATGCCTTTTCTCCTAGATGGGAGATAAAGCGGCTTAGAGCCGCTCGCATCCGATCAATTTTGTATTTGCTTGAGGTCTTTTGGGATATCTAGCTGTGAGAGCTCGGATCTTGGCTGGGTTTGCTTCAATTCCTCTACGAATCGATGAAGCCCAGCAGACTTTCCACCGATGCGCCGAAAACACATTTTCAGGATTCAGCTTGATGTCATATGCTCGAGGTTGTCGAATGTGAGCCTCAAGTCGTCTACTAGAGTTTCGGCGTGTTTAGTTTTGGCGACTCGTCGTCTCGTATGCCTCTACTGTTTTGCCGATCTGGGTAGCGGACATATACGAATCATGCGCTGATATGTTGCGCGGCGTTTTTAAGTCCGAAGGGCATCGTGTTGAAGCAGAATGGTCCATATGGAGTAATGAATGCAGTTGCGGCTTGATCCGCTTCGCCATCTTGATTTGATGATAGCGGAGTATCGTCCGGAAGCACAATGAATCGTGCCTGCGGTGGCATCGATGATTTGGTCGATCTTGAGGGGAGGAAGGATCCTTTGGGCAGGCTTTATTTAGGTCTTTGAAATCGACACATTGGCGCGAGTTTGTCCTTCTTTGGTACCATTACCAGATTTGCTAGCCAATCCGGATGTTTGATGTCTCGATGAATCCGGCTTCCAATAGTTTGGCTAGCTCCTCTCCCATTGCCTGTCTTTTGGGTTGGAAAATCGTCGAAGAGCCTGTTTGGTGGCTTGAATCCTTTAGGATATTTAGGCTGTGCTCGGCCGGTGACGTGGGATTCTGGCATGTCGAAGGGTGCCGAGCAAAGATGTCCCATTTTCTTGTAGAAATTCTCGTGGTCTGGCGTCTACATCGGGGTTTAATTGTGCCCGATGGAGGCCGTCTTTGTAGGGTCCGTTGGGTGGACTTGGAATTTGACTATTTCATCCTTTGGTTTAAAAGAGGTGGATTTGGATCTTTTATCAAGTATCACATCGTCCCTGTTCACCGTGGAGCGCATCGCGGTGAGTTCCTCGACGCTAGGGCTTGGATAGTGCCTCGAGGGCTAGTCTGGCTGTCTTATTTTCGGTAGCGAGTGCTATGTTTGGATCACTAGCGAGTGATAATTCCGTTGGGACCGGGCATTTTAAGCTTCATGTACCCATAATGGGGTATAGCTTGAAAAATTGTGAATGCCTCTCGTCCTAATAAAGCATGATATCCGCTGCTGAATGGAGCCACTTCAAATGTGACCTCCTCGGACCTGTAATTGTCCGGTGAGCTGAACACTACGTCGGCGTGATTTTTCTGTCTGACATGCTTCCGGTGAGATTATTCCTCTAAAGGTTGTGCTGCTTCGCTCAATGCGGTTCAGTCTATCTCCATTTTTGGAGGGTTTCCTCATAGATGAGGTTTAGTCCGCTGCCGCCATCCATGAGTACCTTAGTAAGGTGAAAGCCGTCTACTATCGGGCTGAGGACCAATGCGGTGGTGCCGGGCAGTTGAATTTAGGTTAAATCACGGCATTGAAGGTAATAGCCGTGTCGCTCCATGGATTTATTGTTGCTACTTGGTAGACTTGGCAAGGTTGCGGAGTTGTCGTTTCGCATGTTATTGGATCGAAAGTCTCAAAGACTATTAACACCGTCTTGGTGTTCTGGGCTGGGATTCGAAGCTAGAAGCTCTTCGCCACTTTTGGCCACCGTAGTATCCAACATGCTCGAAGGCTATGAGTTGGAGTGGCGCCCTCGTGCTATAAATTTTGCGAGGTCCGTTTAGCCAGCCCTCGATGCAGTTCCGTACCCTTTAGGGGTTTTGGTGTTTTGGTATTCGGTCCGGTGCTTGATAATGATGCACCCTTTGGTTCCGGACTAGGGATGTATTCGGGACGGATTATCCCAAAATTTACTTCGGTTTTCAGGCGCTCTCCATCGCACACAGTACTTTTATGCGATGGTCTCCAAGTCAACAAAGCGTGTAATGTCGCGGCGACTTATGGCGTTTAGGATTCCCTTGTCCGTGCAATTGTTGCGAAGACCGAGATTGCGTTTTCCTCTCGGCAGTCCTTTATCTGTCCATAACTAGGAGGAATCGGCCCGATAGTGATGTCTTGTCTCGGCGGGCTCTTGCGAATTAGGGTTAGATCGCATATATGCAGGCGGGTGGGTGGAATTAAGTTGGAACCCTACCCATCTCAAGGCTCGAAGGCGAGAAGTTTCCAATTTTGGAAGCTTAGATTTACGGGCGTTGTCCAGCGAGTGCAGTCCGATGCGACTTTAAGTTCGATGTTTGATCGAAGCCCGTCCTTCGCGGGAATCCGACATGGGGGTTCGAGGATCCGGACATGACTAGTTTTCAATACGGAGAAGCGTCGCCGCATTGTTCCTCTACCACTGCAGCGTGGTGGGTGACTGGGGAGAGTTAATTTCTCTCAGATCGAGTTTAAGCCCAATCTGATCGTAGTCTGAAGCGACTCCCGAGCGGCGATGCGATCAAGAGCTCGTTCTGGACGAGAGCTTTATTGGATCCAGCCACTCGGCGAATTCGAGCTGGCGTGAAGATTGCTTTTGGCGACTTGAGAGGTCGTTGTCGAGCGATGGCGGACATGCGGTCATAAGAAAACCACCTAGCGGATAGTTTGGCGGCGGCCAAGGCTCCTTTGGCAAAAATACCGTCCTTGAAGGCGGAGGAGGCATCCTTCCTATCGGTGACGGCACAGAGGAACTCTCAATGAAAGCACCAATGTCGGTGTCAAAACCGGCGGATCTCGGGTAGGGGGTCCCGAACTGTGCGTCTAGGCGGATGGTAAGATGAGACAAGGGACACGATGTTTACCCAGGTTCGGGCCCTCTTGATGGAGGTAAACCCTACGTCATGCTTGATTGATATTGATATTGTGGATGTTTACAAGAGTGGATCTACCACGAGATCAAGGAGGGAAAACCCTAGAAGCTAGCCTATGGTATGATTGTAAGGGTTGTTGTGATTGTAGTCCTACGGACTAAAGCCATCCGGTTTATATAGACACCGGAGAGGGCTAGGGTTACATAGAGTCGGTTACAATGGTAGGAGATCTACATATCCGTATCGCCAAGCTTGCCTTCCACGCCAAGGAAAGTCCCATCCGGACACGGGGTGAAGTCTTCAATCTTGTATCTTCATAGTCTTGGAGTCCGGTTGATGATGATAGTCTGGCCGATGATAGTCCGGCCGATGATGGTAGTCCGGCAATCCGGACACCCCCTAATCCGGGACTCCCTCACCCGCTCGGCGTGGCACTGTTGCCACTCCGCCCCTGTCGTCACCCCTGTCAGGCAAAGCCCTGCTCCCACGACCGTATGTCGGTACGGCCCAAGGACAACGGGCCCTACCGATCAGCAAGAACCCGGAAGACGGCTGGAGCCCCACCAGTCGGACCGAGGGAGGTCGGACCCCAGCAGTCGGCTCGCCCCTTCCCCGGGGCCCACGCGCCATTAACCAGACGAGACGCAGACTGGCTAGAGTAATCGCCCGCCAGGCGGCGGGACTGTAGCCACGCTCCCCTGACCAAGCCTGCGTCATTAGCATCATGGCTACAATGATCAGCAGCCGACAAGACCCGCGAGCGGCGGGGGCGGCCTGTTGGCTCCGTACCAGACCTGTCGGCGGGGCCCACCAGGCGGCGGGCCCCAGCAGCCGGCGGAGAAGCCGGCGACCAGAGAGACTGACAACCGGGTCCTACACCCAGCCGGATTACTATTATACCCCTGGGGGTAGGCCTATATAAACCCCCCCCCCCACAGGGCACCCATTCAAAGGGTTCGAACATGTTAGGACTAGACTCACACCTAGGGGAGGAGAAAGCGTGCCTGCCTTCCTCTACCTCTAGCAAACAGCTCAAGGAGCACCACTGTACCACTAGTTCCTTAGTGATCATGCGGAGATGTCACGCCCAATATGCGACCCTATCCAAAAGGAACTCGAAGGTCCCACCAAGGATAGACCCGCATATTGAAACGCTTTTGCAAGGTGGATATAATTACATCAACATTACATAATAGATGGGGATACATACAAAAGGCACAAATGCCACAAGAATACATCATCATCATACAAGATCAACATCCGACTATGGATGAAACATAAACAAAGCTCAAGCGACATCCACCACTAGCCCAGGCTGCCGACACAGAACCTATCCCCGATCGAAGAAGAAGCGGAAGAAGAACTCCAATACAAGCAAACATCGCTCTCACGTCATGATCATCATAAACCTGTACACTGCATCGGTGATGTAGTAATCTGTGAGCCACGAGGACTCGATAATCCCATTACCATGGGTATCAAGACTAGCAAAGCTTAAAGGGAAAGGAAGGGGTAAAGTGGTGAGGTTGCAGCAGCGCTAAGCATATATGGTGGCTAACATACGCAAATGAGATCGAGAAGAGAAACAAAGGCGATCGTCAACTAGTAATTATCAAGAAGTGATCATGAACTCCTACTTCGTCGGACATAACCCGAAACTATGTTCTCCTCTCGATCAACCCGAAAAGAGACACTCACGATTCACGCTACGGTTGGTGTATTTTAGAAGAGTTTGCTTCAAGTTTACTACAACGGATATTAACAAATTCCCATCGCCACATAACCGCAGAGCACGGCTCTCGAAAGTTTATACCTGCGGGGTGTCCCAACAAGCCCATGATAAGCTCTCGCGATCAACGAAGGATATTCCTTCTCCCGGGAAGACCCGATCGGTCTCGGAATCCGGCTACAAGACATTTCGACAGCAATAAAACAAGACCAGCAAAGCCTCCCGGCGTGCCGACATCCTGATAGTAGCCGCGCGTATCTCGTCTCAGGCCACGACCGGATGAGCACTACGTACAACTAGAACCAGCCCTCAAGTTTCCCCGAGGTGGCGCTACAAGTGGCTCTAGATTGGACCAACGCTTAGACAAGCATTGGCCCGGGGGGGCTAAAATAAAGATGACCCTTGAGAGCGCGACTCCCAAGGGAAAAAGGGGTAGGTGAGGCAAATGGTAAAACCAATGTTGGGCCTTCTTTGGAGGAGTCTTATTCAAAGCGAACTGTCAAGGGGTCCCATAAATCACCCGACCGCGTTAGGGACGCAAAATCCGGGAACATAATACCGATATGGCGGAAACTAGGGTGGCAAGTGGAACAAAACACCAGGCATAAGGCCGAGCCTTCCACCCTTTACCAAGTATATAGATGCATTAATTAAATACGATATATTGTGATATCCCAACAAGTAAACATGTTCCAACAAGGAACAACATCTCCATGTTCCAACAAGGAACAAACTTCATCTTCACCTGCAACTAACAACGCTATAAGAGGGACTGAGCAAAGCGGTAACATAGCCAAACAACGGTTTGCTAGGAAGGGTGCAAAAGGTTAGAGGCTGACATGGAAATTTGGGAGGCTTGAGGAGCAAGTGATAGGTAGCGCAGCATAGCGATAGAACGAAACAACTAGCATAGCAATGATAGTAGTGAGATCCAGGGTAGCGGTCATCTTGCCTGAAATCCCTCTAGGAAGAAGAATGAATCCATGAAGAAGATGAAGCCACGAAGACGAACCAAGCGTAGACGAACGAATCCTCACGATCGCAACGAAATAAGAACTATCGAAAAGAAGCACACAACAAGGTAAACACTCCACACATAGACAAGACATGATGCACAACCAAGCATGATGCATGACAAGACTACATGAAGCTACTCATGGAAAAATATGATGCAAACAAGAGCAACACATCAAGGCAAGTTTAAATGAGGCCGGAAACAACATATAACAATTTCAGTAAGTCCTCATATGCAAATTTCGAAATTGGTCCATATCTGAATAAACCTTATGTTCAAGTTGTTAAACAGCAAGTTAAGATGCACCACGATGATCTACACGAAATTCTAGTCAAGTTACATATAAAGTTCATAATTCGGAGCTACGGCCTAGAAGATATGAGCAAAACAAGTTAAGCATGGCATTGATGCGAAATACATACAAACATCAAGCAAGCACCTCAAAACATGTATGCAACATGATAATATGAAACTACATGCAAAATCAAGCAAGTTTCATATAGAGCACACTCAAAACGGAGCAACGGTTCAACACATACACCCTATACAAGTTTAAAGGACAAGCTGTCCAACACAGCAATTAGGCATATTGCAAGCATCAAAAAACATGCTACAGGACCTCAACAAGAAAACAAAAGGCATGGGCATGAAGTACAGGTAAAGCATGACAAAACATGAACACTGAGCTATCTCCAGAAATCACTAGAACATGCTCAAACACACATGGCAATATTGCAAATAATAACAGTTTCACAGACTTAACAGAATTCACAGGACATGGCAGAAATAACATCAGGTTGCAATGTTTAGAGCTATGAAACAACATGTTACAGCAAGCTATCAAGTCAAACTAGAGCATGGCATGAATCTACTCAAAGCATATAACAAAAGTCCCTTAGTGACCATAAGCCAAAAGGGATCATAAAATACAGTTGCAAGCATGCGAATATAGCAAAAACATAAACAGATTCAGACTTAGTGCAAAACTGGAGCATGGCATAAACAGATAACAAGTAGGCATGTTGGTGAGCTTGAACCACTCACCTCAGAGCAATACATGGCATGGCAAGGAAACTCACAGTAAGAAGACATGGCATAGAAGCTATACATGGCAAGAACAACATCATAGCATAGACGGATCAACTACAACAACCTTGGCAAAATTGAATAACATGTAAACAACCTGCCAGGAAATATTTTATAGCAAAAGTAGAGCTCGATTGACTCAAGCTATGGCACTCCATAATTGCAAACAAGGGCATTTATGGATAGAGAAAGACATGTATAACAAAACATCCTTACTGAAGTATCTCAAAATAAGCATGGATCTCTCGGTAGCATCAAGCTTACATGGCATAAAAATATCAACAGAACAGGGGCTGAAATCAGTAACATCATGAAGCCTAGTTTGCATGCTTGTGCTAGTCACCACAGAGATCACAAAAATACATGGCATACACCCCTGTAAAGATGGCATGGCATATTACAAAACACATGTAGGACTCAAGTTCATAGGGTGCACACATCAATCATGGCAAAAATGACAAAAGTGCATGTTCTGATAAGAATCTGAAACTAATATCACATAGCCCTCTTCTAACAGCATTTCGGGCATGAAGATGAGCTCAAATGAATACGATGCGATGGAAGGAAATGATGTACTCCTCGAGACAAACAATTTGACATATTACACGCACAAAACGGAGCTACGGATGCAGAGATACATCATGACGAACATGGCATGAACATTACAAAAATCCTGGGACTTAGTCGTTTTTACCACGAAAAGAGTGAGCGTGGGGAAACTATGCATCGCTCAGGGCGAGGGATAGGGATGGATCTGAGGCTGACCTTGCTGGGCCACGGCCCAGGTCGGCGAGGACGAATCGGGCCGGCGTGCTGGGCTGCGGAGCTAGCTGGGCCGCGGGGAGGCCCGCGTGAGGGAGGCGCTCGGGGTCGTCCTCCTCGGTCCCGACAGGATCAGGGAGGCAGGCGGCGGCGGCGGCGGTTGCCCGGCGACGAACGGCGAAGACGGGGCGGGGACCGGCAGGATCCGGGCGGATCTGGAGCGGCGGATCCGTTCCGGCGGCGGCGAGGTCGGCGGCGTCGGGCGGAGCTCCATGGGCGAAGCGCGGCCGGGCGGCGCGTCACCGAGCAGCGGCGGCGACGGGCTTGGCGGACGCCAGCCGCTGGAGGCCTTGAGGTGCAGCGGGCGAGGCGGGCGCGGCGAGGTCGCGGGGCGCGGCCGAGGCGGTGGCGGCTGTGGCGCGCACGCGCTCCGGCGACGATAAGCGTCTGAGCTGAGGAGAGCGGGCGGCGCGCAAAAGTCAGCGGCGGGCGGCTTGGGCAAGCGGGCCGGACGGGCTCGTGGGCTGCTGGCGGAGAGAGAGAGAGGGCCGACGGGGACAGGTGGCGTGGTGGGATAGGGCGAGGCGGCGGCGGAGCTGAGGTGGTGAGCCGCGATTGGCCGGGGCGACGTGGCTGCGGGGCAGTGGACGTGTCCGGCCGCCGGGCAGACATGTCCGGCGGCGCGCATGGGAAGAGGCTAGGGTTCATCTGCGCGAAAATTCCGGGGGAGACACCTATTTATAGCTAGAGGGAGCTAGGAGAGTCCAAATGAGGAGCCGTTTTCGGCCACGCGATCGTGATCGAATGACCGGGAGCATGGAGGGGAGTTAGATGGGTTTTGGGCCACTTTGGAAGGGGTGTTGGGCTGCAAAGATAAGGGGGCTTTTACGGTTACCCGGTTAACCGTTGGAGTACCAAACGAACTCCAAATGGCACGAAACTTGACAGGCGGTCTTCCGGTGCTATACCAAGGCAACTTGACAAACCTCGGTCCATTCTGAGACCGTTTACACCCTTTACATGAAAAGAGGCAAAAGGGGCGGGAGACATAGGAGTGCGGATTGCAAAAGCGGACAATGGGGAAAATGCTCGGATCGTGAGGCGAACACGTATGCAAAATGAAATGCACATGATAACATGATATGAAATGCAGATGATGACATGGCAAAGTGCAACACGCAAGCAAATGACATGGCAACGACGGCGAATAACTGACGGACACCTGGTGCATCGAATCCGGGGCGTTACAACACTCCTCCACTAACAAGAGATCTCATCCCGAGATCTTAGGACCGAGACGGAAGGGAAAAAGGGATGAAGTGAAACAAGAACTCAAGAGAAGAAGCAAAGAATCGAGAGCACAAGAGAAGAAGAGAGAAACGACGAGAAAGACAGGAATCGACGGTCACGAAATCAGATAGACTAAGAAACAACTCGTTCTAACCGGAGTGGCTAGAATGAGAAAAAGAAACGAATAAGACTGAAAGGATTTAGGCAGCACTCCTGCTGAAAATGAAATGTTTAGAACATGAACTTGAGAGGATGGAATGATACTTGATGAAGACATGACACAAAACCCTCCGGAAAGAATTGAATGAAAAGAACGGAGAAGAAAATGACAACTTGTGCCACGAATGGAATTGAAAGCAACCTTAGAAGAAGGATTGAACGGAGTTGTCAAGAAAATCAAATGGCGGGAGGCGAACGAGCAAAGAGAACACTTGATCCAAGGAAAAGAATATGATCAACACCGAAAAACTTGAATTCAATCCACCGGAAAAAGAAAGGGATGAAGAATGACGAACAGGACGAGAATTCACCGGTTGAAATGATTGAGGGAAGACTGAAGAGGCTCCACACGAATGGAATTGATGGTCGGAAGAAACTCGACTCCGGGAATAATAGGGTGGGAGGGCGGTAAAACAAAGGCAACTTGGAGGGGGAAACCGACGAATATCCTGAAGAGAAAACACCGGTTGGAATCATTGAGGAAAGAAAACAAAGACTTCGCACGAGTAGGATGGATACTCGATTATGGACTCCGGTTCCGAGAAGAAGAAGGGTGGGCGGGTGGGAAAAGAAAACAACTGAGGATTGAACTCAAAGATGAAGAGGCTCGAGTCAACTTGACGAGAAATGCACCGGACAAAAGAGGATGGACAACTCACGACACTAACCACGTGATCCTAAAGAAAAATTTGAGCGGGAAGAGGAGTAATTCAAAACACCTCGTCAAGATTCCTCACCGAGGCTGACGAAGGGCGAGGAGTAAAAAGAATTCCTACTCTTGATATAACTAGACTCGAAAAAGTTTTGTTCTAGACTCAACAACGGCCAAACTACACGATCAATCAAGGGGCTCTAGGGTCGGTCGAGGCTCGATACCAACTTGTCATGCCCAATATCGACCCTATCCAAAAGGAACTCGAAGGTCCCACCAAGGATAGACCCGCATATTGAAACGCTTTTGCAAGGTGGATATCATTACATCAACATTACATAATAGATGGGGATACATACAAAAGGCACAAATGCCACAAGAATACATCATCATCATACAAGATCAACATCCGACTACGGATGAAACATAAACAAAGCTCAAGCGACATCCACCCTGCTAGCCCAAAGCTGCCGACCGGAACCTATCCCCGATCGAAGAAGAAGCGGAAGAAGAACTCCAATACAAGCAAACATCGCTCTCACGTCATGATCATCGCAAACCTGTACACTGCAATCGGTGGTGTAGTAATCTGTGAGCCACGAGGACTCAGCAATCCCATTACCATGGGTATCAAGACTAGCAAAGCTTAAAGGGAAAGGAAGGGGTAAAGTGGTGAGGTTGCAGCAGCGGCTAAGCATATATGGTGGCTAACATACGCAAATGAGGCGAGAAGAGAAACAAAGGAATGGTCGTCAACTAGTAATGATCAAGAAGTGATCATGAACTCCTACTTACGTCGAGACATAACCCGAAACCGTGTTCTCCTCTCGATCAACCCTAAAAGAGACACTCACGATTACGCTTTACGGTTGGTGTATTTTAGAAGAGTTTGCTTCAAGTTTACTACAACGGATATTAACAAATTCCCATCTGCCACATAACCGCAGACACGGCTCTCGAAAGTTTATACCCTGCAGGGGTGTCCCAACAGCCCATGATAAGCTCTCGCGATCAACGAAGGATATTCCTTCTCCCGGGAAGACCCGATCAGTCTCGGAATCCGGCTACAAGACATTTCGACAGCAATAAAACAAGACCAGCAAAGCCTCCGCGTCGCCGACATCCCGATAGTAGCAGCAGTATCTCGTCTCGAGCCACGACCGGATGAGCACTACGTACAACTAGAACCAGCCCTCAAGTTTCCCCGAGGTGGCGCTGCAAGTGGCTCTAGTTTGGACCAACGCTTAGACAAGCATTGGCCCGGGGGGGCTAAAATAAAGATGACCCTTGAGAGCGCGACTCCCAAGGTAAAAAGGGGTAGGTGAGGCAAATGGTAAAACCAATGTTGGGCCTTGCTGGAGGAGTCTTATTCAAAGCGAACTGTCAAGGAGGTCCCATAAATCACCCGACCGCGTTAGGGACGCAAAATCCGGGAACATAATACCGATATGACGGAAACTAGGGCGGCAAGAGTGGAAAAAAACACCAGGCATAAGGCCGAGCCTTCCACCCTTTACCAAGTATATAGATGCATTGATTAAATACGATATATTGTGATATCCCAACAAGTAAACATGTTCCAACAAGGAACAACATCTCCATGTTCCAACAAGGAACAAACTTCATCTTCACCTGCAACTAACAACGCTATAAGAGGGGCTGAGCAAAGCGGTAACATAGCCAAACAACGGTTTGCTAGGAAGGGTGCAAAAGGTTAGAGGCTGACATGGCAATTTGGGAGGCTTGAGGAGCAAGTGATAGGTAGCGCAGCATAGCGATAGAACGAAACAACTAGCATAGCAATGGTAGTAGTGAGATCCAGGGTAGCGGTCATCTTGCCTGAAATCCCGCTAGGAAGAAGAACTAGTCCATGAAGAAGATGAAGCCACGAAGACGAACCAAGCGTAGACGAACGAATCCTCACGATCGCAACGAAATAGGAACTATCGAAAAGAAGCACACAACAAGGTAAACACTCCACACATAGACAAGACATGATGCACAACCAAGCATGATGCATGACAAGACTACATGAAGCTACTCATGGCAAAAGATGATGCAAACAAGAGCAACACATCAAGGAAAGTTTAAATGAGGCCGGGAACAACATATAACAATTCCAGTAAGTCCTCATATGCAAATTTCGAAATTGGTCCAGATCTGAATAAACCTTATGTTCAAGTTGTTAAATAGCAAGTTAAGATGCACCACGATGATCTACACGAAATTCTAGTCAAGTTACATATAAAGTTCATTTAATTCGGAGCTACGGCCTAGAAGATATGAGCAAAACAAGTTAAGCATGGCATTGATGCGAAATACATATAAACATCAAGCAAGCACCTCAAAACATGGATGCAACATGATAATATGAAACTACATGCAAAATCAAGCAAGTTTCATATAGAGCACACTCAAAACGGAGCAACGGTTCAACACATACACCCTATACAAGTTTAAAGGACAAGCTGTCCAAAACAGCAACTAGGCATATTGCAAGCATCAAAAAACATGCTACAGGACCTCAACAAGAAAACAAAAGGCATGGGCATGAAGTACAGGTAAAGCATGACAAAACATGAACACTGAGCTATCTCCAGAAATCACTAGAACATGCTCAAACACACATGGCAATATTGCAAATAATAACAGTTTCACAGACTTAACAGAATTCACAGGACATGGCAGAAATAACATCAGGTTGCAATGTTTAGAGCTATGAAACAACATGTTACAGCAAGCTATCAAGTCAAACTAGAGCATGGCATGAATCTACTCAAAGCATATAACAAAAGTCCCTTAGTGACCATAAGCCAAAAGGGATCAGAAAATACAGTTGCAAGCATGCGAATATAGAAAAAACATAAACAGATTCAGACTTAGTGCAAAACTGGAGCATGGCATAAACAGATAACAAGTAGGCATGTTGGTGAGCTTGAACCACTCACCTCAGAGCAATACATGGCATGGCAAGGAAACTCACAATAAGAAGACATGGCATAGAAGCTATACATGGCAAGAACAACATCATAGCATACACTACAACAACCTTGGCTAAATTGAATAACATGTAAACAACCTGCCAGGAAACATTTTATAGCAAAAGTAGAGCTCGATTGAATCAAGCTATGCCACTCCATAATTGCAAAAAAGGGCATGGATGAATAGAGCAAGACATGTATAACAAAACATCCTTACTGAAGTATCTCAAAATAAGCATGGATCTCTCGGTAGCATCAAGTTTACATGGCATAAAAATATCAGTGAGCAGGGCTGAAATCAGCAACATCATGAAGCCTAGTTTGCATGCTTGTGCTAGTCACCACAGAGATCACAAAAATACATGGCATACACCCCTGTAAATATGGCATGGCATATTACAAAACACATGTAGGACTCAAGTTCATAGGGTGCACACATCAATCATGGCAAAAATGACAAAAGTGCATGTTCTGATAAGAATCTGAAACTAACATCACATAGCCCTCTTCTAACAGCATTTCGGGCATCAAGATGAGCTCAAATGAATATGATGCAATGTAATGAAATGATGTACTCGTCGAGACGAACAATTTGACATATTACACGCACGAAACGGAGCTACGGATGCAGATATACAGCATGACGAACATGGCTTGAAAATAAGCATGGATCTCTCGGTAGCATCAAGTTTACCACGAAAAGAGTGAGCGTGGGAAAACTATGCATCACTCAGGGCGAGGGATAGGGATGGATCTGAGGCTCACCTTGCTGGGCCACGGCCCAGGTCGGCAAGGACGAAGCGGGCCGGCGTGCTGGGCTGCGGAGCTAGCTGGGCCGCGGGGAGGCCCACGTGAGGGAGGCGCTCGGGGTCGTCCTCCTCGGTCCCGACTGGATTGGGGAGGCAGGCGGCGGCGGCGGCGGTTGCCCGGCGATTTAACAGCGAAGATGGGCGAGGACCGGCGGATCCGGCGGATCTGGGCGGCGGATCCGTTCAGCGGCGGCGAGGTCGGGCGGCGTCGGGCGGAGCTCCATGGGCGCGGGCGCGGCGGGCGCGCGTCGCCGGGACGCAGCAGCAGTGGGGCTTGGCCGGGGCCGCCGCCCAGGAGGCCTTGAGTGCAGCGAGGCGGGCGAAGCGCGGCGAGTCGCGGACGCGGCGCAGCGGTGGCGGCAACGGGCGCCGCGCTCCGGCGACGATAAGCGTCTGGCGGGAGAGGCAAGCGGCCTTGCTGGGGTCTAGCGGCGGGCGGCTCGGGCGGCGGGCCCAGACGGGCTCATGAGCCAGCGAGAGAGAGAGAGAGAGCCGGCCAGGGGACAGGTGGCGCGGTGGGATAGGGCGAGGCGGCGGCGGAGCTGAGGTGGCGAGCGCGATTGACCGGGCGGCGTGGCTGCGGGCGGTGGGCGTGTCCGGCCGCCGGCGGACATGTCGGGCCTTGAGGAAAGAGGCTAGGGTTCATCTGCGCGAAAATTCCGGGGGAGACACCTATTTATAGCCAGAGGGAGCTAGGAGAGTCCAAATGAGGAGAGGTTTTCGGCCACGCGATCGTGATCGAATGACCGGGAGCATGGAGGGGAGTTAGATGGGTTTTGGGCCACTTTGGAAGGGGTGTTGGGCTGCAAAGATAAGGGGGCTTTTACGGTTACCCGGTTAACCGTTGGAGTACCAAACGAACTCCAAATGGCACGAAACTTGACAGGCGGTCTTCCGGTGCTATACCAAGGCCGCTTGACAAACCTCGGTCCATTCTGAGACCGTTTACACCCGCACATGAAAAGAGGCAAAAGGGGGCGCCGGGAGACATAGGAGTGCCGGATTGCAAAACGGACAACGGGGAAAATGCTCGGATGCATGAGACGAACACGTATGCAAAATGAAATGCACATGATGACATGATATGAAATGCAGATGATGACATGGCAAAGTGCAACACGCAAGCAAATGACATGGCAACGACGGCGAATAACTGACGGACACCTGGCGCATCGAATCCGGGGCGTTGCAGGAGACCCCGCAGAGCAGGACTAGGGGTGTTATCTCCACGGAGAGCCCCGAACCTGGCTAAAGTTCACCGGTGTACGTTTCCACGCCTCATCCCCCTTCTAGGCACCAGCGACGTTCTACTCGCTCCCACCATGATAAGCCATCCTTTGGCATATGTCACACCCAACCCCCGACAGCTAGCTAGGCCCTTGAAGACTTGAACCCACTAGCTTCCACCATTTTTGTTTTTCCATGTCTTACTATCTCATCCATGTAGCCAACAGTGGCTATATATAATAAACCGGTTATTTTACTTCCTCTATACCGGAGTAGTACTATTTGCTGCACAGTATTACTGACCGCCATATTTGAGCACAACATTATTATGCATGGACCTTGACTATGTATGTCACCATGTGTCCAGATATGAGATGCCGCGTGTACCAGATGTATAGCGCCGAGTTCGACCCCATGATGCTACGTGGGTGCGAGGAACACTCTTGGAAGTACTACGCTTTTCATTGGGGACAGCTACCCCATTGTGAAGCGGATGCCACCTTTCATGCACGATCTGGAAGGCCTGCCTTTCATGAAGCATGGTTGTGTCTTCCGTCGCACCACGGATGAACGACATCTTTGGGACCGCTATCCCTAATTTATGCCGCTTCAGCTTGGATGAGTCTCCATCGTGTGGAACCGGACTAGAAAGCTGCGACAATGATTCCCGTTGCCCACTGCTATGGATCGTGCCATCCATGAAGAACACCTGGGACTAGAACCCGGAGGAGGACATGTAGCCCATCTATAACGTGTAAGTGGAGTACGGTAAATTGTGAATGGTAGCGCTGTGAATATATAGACTAGTCGTGCACAAATTTATCACATGAATTGGAGATGAACTTGTGTGGCATACTGGCATTTGTCCTTTAGAATTTATTACTAGTAAATGTGTTATGTGTACGTGCAACTTGTGTGGTTGTTGCACGGGCTCCAACACGCTCTTTGAGAAAAAAGGTGGCCCAGCTTTGGATATACGTGACGTGGCGGCATCATACAGTAGCATCGTTCGCTATTGTTGTAGTATGCTCCTACTAGGACGACAACTCCTATAAAACCTTGCGCTTGGCTCTTTGCCTCTTCGGGAGGTTCAACAGTTCGTACTCGTGTGAACCTTGCACTTGGCTCTTCGCCTCTTCGGAAGGTCCAACAATGATGATACTATGGTACACATTATGCTTCTGGCAATTTGACACCGATTAAACTGCTGCACGTCCACCGCGAGGGCGAGGGCGAGGGAGAGGGAGAGGGAGAGGGCGCGCTGTAGTTAAAACCCTCTCCTCGTCCTGCGAACCACCGCGCGCGTGCGCGAGGGAGAGGCGTACTAAGCAAGCTTCTCCTCTTTTGGTGAGTTGACGGGACACATCAAAGCACTACTAGTACTAGTCCATACTGCATCCTTTCTGGTTAATATGGCTTAATTTGAAACAAGAAAAATACACTGGCGGTCAACGTATGTAACAATACGCTCTTTACGGTCACTATATATAGTTTTGCGGTGATTATACGATCATAGCTCATTGTAGAGCACCGTATTGCACCCTACTGACCGCCCACATAGTTGACGTGGCACTTTGTTGACTGGTTAAATTGTCACCTGGTTTCTGGGTCCCACCTGTCAGTTTGCAGAGCAAAGAAATCAGCTAAGAAACAAAGAGTGTAGTACATCTACACTTCCAATGCATTTAGCCTTTAATCTAAATCGATATTGATTGACTAATGCACCAACTTGTGCTCTAGGTATAGGCTACATGTCTATCCTTAATTACAGCATGCAACGACCTTCATTTAATCTTCTTCTCTCAATGGTCGCATGCACACATAACTTTTGCGTTAATTATGCCTGGTCAATGTGTAAATCTCTAAATGTACAGTCTTTCACGGACGTAGGGAGTAGGTTGAGCACTTGGCGTGGCGTGTGTGTTCTTGTCGTGTCTGTGTGCCGCATGGGTGCGTGAGTGTTGTGTGCGTCCATGTGTACGTGTGAGTGTTGCATGTTGCATGCATGAATGCATGGGGCTTACTCCCTCCCATTGACATGTTCATATTTCAAGCTTCCTCTGTTCCCTCCATATGGTGATACTCCCTCTGTTTCCAAATACGGAGTAAAATCCTCCCTCTGTTCCCAAATACGGAGTAAAATCCTCCCTCTGTTCCCAAATACGGAGTATTTGTCTTTCTAGAGATTTCAACAAGTGACTACGTACGGAGCAAAATGAGTGAAGTGAGCGTAGGCATAGGGATAATGTAGAAAGGAAGTCTTTGCGATTCATTATTCCCCATCTCGGTCAGAGAGAACTATTCAACTAGTCTTCGCAGTGAGGTGACAATACACGTTGCAGCAGATGGGCCCCTTAGTTAATAAGCTGAACCAGCATGTTGGTGCTACTAAATCAGTCTTACCCAGTACTGCCATCATGTTTGCAAGTAGAGCACGCTTCTGTCCTCCATTAACTGACAAATATGGGCCCTCTTGTGGTAGACCCACATGTCATCGGTGTAACAATTTACAATCCGAAGGACGGTATATCCTGGTAGTAGTAGTAGAATTGAGATTTAATGCACTTTCTTCCCCGTCTTCCACTCTTCTTCCTCCTCTCTTCCCCATCGTCGGCCTTTACCATTTCCCCGCTCCTTTGCTTGCCGCCGCGCTATCTTCCTTGGTAGCTCGCGCATACCATATCCCCGCTCCTTTGCTTTCGCCACACGAGGAGAAGCTTCTTCGCTTCCCGCTTGAATCCACTTTCCGCTGGCTCGCGGCACCAAAAACCCCAATGGCGTAACCGACCGACCACGCAGAGCGCGATTGGAATTCCCTCCCGATGTTCTCTTGGAGCATATCTGTGTCGTATGGACCTACTCAGCACCGTCCGTCTAGCCGCATGCTCGGTGTCTTTGTACCGTCTACTAAATGCGCAACCGCGGCTCTTTTCAAGACACCACCTTGCGATGCCCGATCCTCGCAGGTGGCCCAGACACCGACTTGACGATCCTACGGAGGTTGCCGTGGTGCCCCTCGACATGCTACCTCTACCCATCCACCTGCCCTTCATGCGCGGCCACTACTGGGCGGGCATGAAGGCCAACTGGATCGTCCTCATCCACCAATCGGTAGTCCGTGGCGTCTTGTGGATATCTATACCCAGCGAGAGATCACCCTTCCATCTTTGGATACCGCAGCCATCGAGCCTCGCGGCCCACCGGACACTCCTGCCTACTACGCACGAGATGGTTGAGCTTTTTGGCCCGACCTCTGTTTGCTGAAGGTTGTAATCTGCGAAGTGCCCACACAATCAGAAGACTACATGGATTACAAGCTCATTGTCGTGTTCAACATGGGATTAGTCTATCTGGAATCCGGTCGCCATACATGGTTATGCTCATCGTCAATCCTCTTCACCCAACACTTCTGTCTGATGCTATAGTGCATGATGGCATTGTTTATGCGGTCGACGCACAAATTGGCTGCCTATACTGGTGGAATCTATTGTCGTGTAATTGTTCTATCTCATCTCATCTTTACCTTAAGAATACGGTTGCCTGTTCATTGTTACAAATTTAGAATATATAGTATGTCTATAACCACATCATTGCTATATGTTCCTCTCATTTCCTAGATTTTTATGACCACACGTGTTATTGTTAGAGTTGATATGAGAACAATTGGTATCTAATGATTGTTTGAATAGATATTATGAGTATAATCTAATGATTGTTAGAATAGATATTATGAGCATGCCGGAGACGTCTCCAAGGGAGCACAACTCCTTGGTTGCCTCGGGCACCCTCAACTCCTTCTAGACGTCGACAAAGTTGGTGACCTCCAGATTGACGCGCTCTAGCCTTTTTTTGTCGCCGTCAATGGAGAAGCCTGCAAAGGTGTACCTGGGGTCGGCGAGGAAGTTGTCAAAGACGGTGCACCTTTCAGCGGCACTCAGTTGGAAGAGCAGCACCGGGTGTTTCTTGCCGATGGTGAGTTGGCAGAGGGCGGGTTCTGCGTCGCTTCAGGCTCGTTGTTGTACTCGAGATCAATGCCGACGATCTTGTGGCGCTGGAGGCTGAGGTGGCGCTCGTACTGCGAGAGGGTGCTCGCCACCTGCTTCTTGTCGTTGGTGTGGATGACGTGCAACTTGGTGTTGCCGTGGGCCTCCACGTCCTTTTACTCGTTGGCGAATGCCATGGCCGGTAGTAGGGCTTGCTGTTTTGCGTGGAGATGGATGTGATGGAGCGATTTGGTGGCAGCGCAATGGATACTTGTGTTGTTGTGTATGAGAAGGCCTATGGCAGGGGTCTGAATTTTAGGGGAGGGCATGGGGTGGGATGGCCGCATCGGATGAACTACACGATCTCGCTGACGATGCGGTTTGTGCAGATCATGGGTTGGTATTGCGTCTGTGATCGTGGGCTTGTGGCGATGGAACCGCTCCGATTGGGTGGTTGTATGCGAACGTGGTGTTTTTTAACGTGGTTTTTATTATTTTTTGATCAGTATATTTTTTGTAACCACCACTTCCTGTGCGAACGGGAATTTTGTGACGTTTATATGTATCCTGCGCGATAACGATACTGCATTGGTTATAGTTCTGCACTGCATCGTGTGCAATAGAGAACTGAATGTTGTCTACAGGTGCTTACTTCATAGTATTTTTTGTGTGTCCTTGCTGCAGCCCCTGAATAAAGTACAATGTATTCCGCAATTTTACGAGTTTTTCGCTGTGTTCTATACCGTGTATTTATTCATGTAGGTAATCCAGAACTGGATTGCTAAACCGTACTGCTTCGTGTAACGAAATGCACTGCATCCTTCTAGTGGTGTGTACTGCATCTATTTTTTTGCCTGTACTTACTGCAGTCCTTGTACGGGAGGGGTAGGTGGTTGGGGGGGAATTTTTCTATGTGGCACTTATTTGAATGTAGACTTTTTCTTTTCGGATGCGTTTTCTAAACATGCGTGTTGTTTTTTATTTTAACTTTTTTTACGAACTGCGTTTATTTTATTTTTGTTTTACCGATTGAACTTCATTGTTCTTCATAGAAAACTGCATCATGTGCGTTTTGATGTGGTCTTTCTTATTTTAGCCGGGCCGTTTTTGGGATGGCCTATTTTATGTTGCCTTTTGCCACACGCGGGCCTCCTACGTGTCCGTTCCAGGCGATCCCACCGCTCCGCTGACAGGGAGAGAGACCAAGTACAATCCCCTCTCCTCTCTTGCAGTTCCTCCCTCGAGCAAAACCGCCGTCGCCCGCAGCAACCGCCGTCACCCGAGGAACCGCCGCGCTCAAGAGGTTCTTATTCCTGCATTCCGCATCGTCCGCTCCGCGAGCTCTTGCCGCTGCGCTCCCGCAACCCTTTCCTGTCCGTTGCCGTCGCCGCACCCTCCCCCCTCCCCGTCATCGCCGGCGCCGCACTTTTTTTTGTGGTACGTTCCGCTTGTTCTCGGTCTTGATCGTCCCCTCGTCTTGTTTTGTTATTCTCGTAGTTGCTATTTCTATTTTTGCTTGTGTAATTTTTCCGTAGGAAGCCGATTTTATCTCGATTTTGGAGTCGATACTCTTGTGTAGCAAGGTGGATCTAGGGTTTTGTGAGATTTTTGCCGATTTTGTTGCTTATATATGTCACTTCGTCATTGTGCTACAGGCAAATGCTATATCTTCGCCGAGCAGAGTGGGAGGAGGAGTTCAGGGTATGTGGAGTGCTTATTTTAGGCTTTTGTTTATTTTGTTTGATGTTTCTCTAGTTCCCTAAATCATCCTGGATATTGGTTTATGCTCTGTTAGTTGTCAGCGTTTGTTTGCATTATTTTTTCATGTGATGTTTTGTAATTTCTGTTTCTGGTTCTTTTTGAATCAAGTAGGTGATTGTGGTTCTCATAATGATACACCAATTGGGTCTCGTTGTCCTGGTGGTAAGGATGATGGTGTGGAGGGAGGACATCAATTGAATTCGCCGACTGAAACTTCTCCCATAAGTGTGGCCCCTCCTTCTGGTATGTGATTGATTTGTTTATTTTGTGTATGCTGGTTACTTTGATGTTGTACCAATTGTTGTTGCCTTGCTGTATCTAGTCCGACATTTTGTTGGGAAGAAACATGAAGTTAGTGTATGCAGCACTGTATTTTATTTTGTATATGTGAACTCCACTATATGTATGTGTGAACTGCATTGTTGTTTTATTCAAGTTTTTTGTGCAACGCATTAATTTTTGTTTTTAGCTTATGGTTGGAGCACTGCATTTTATATGTCTAAGTGTATTGCATTTGTTCTTCTTGTGCTCTTTTTAACGACCATAGTCAAACTTCATTTTGACGTAGTGTCTGTTTTCCATGCTGGGGCGCCTGGGTTTGAGGAGGTTACTCAATTTATTGACCATTATTTTGCAGAGGGTAATGTTGGTGTGAGCTTTGACCAGAGGCGTCCCGTTTTGTCTGAGACATAGTCACAGTCTGTTGATGGTACAGAGGAAGTTACACAGGATTGGATTGTCTCGGGACAGCTTCGTGAATATGAGTTGAAGCAAAGCAAGAAGAAGTTGAGGTTTGAAAGTGACTCAAAAGAGTTTGCGAAGAAAGAGAAGCAGATGAGAGCTGCAGATGGTGCCAACGGTGCCAAATTTGCCAAGGTGAAGAAGCCTTCTTTGCAGAAGAAGAGGCTGAGTACTGTTGCTGAGGAAGGTGGTACACCTCGGCGGAGTCCATGTGTTGCTGGCATGAACAAGAATCTTGGCAAGAAAATTGCTGAAGCTGGTGGAAAGGATGATCCTCAGTGCAAGCGACTACGTGTTACTGAAGGTCCCAACTCTGATGATGATGACTTTGTGCTTGCTGATTTTGTGAGGGATGTTCATAGTGGTAGACGCAAAGACTGTGGTTCATCTAAGAGTCTACCAAAGCGTGCCCGTGACGATGTCGATGAAGATGTTTGTGGTGACTCTACGAGGAGGTGGATGTTGTTCCAAAGGTTTGTTGAAGTGGACTATATTTGTTTTCTTCATTGTTATTCTATCTGTGTCTTCTCTGTCTCTTTTTTTATAGCTAGTCTTCTAATGTGGATTGCATTTCCCTTTACACAGAGGAAGAAGTCTAGTAAGAGCAATGCAGCTGAAGATGATGCTGAGGGAGATGATTCTCGATTTAACAAGACCGTACGTTTGTTGCTTCCCACTGTTTGCAAGGCTACTGCCTTGCTGAAAGAGGCACACTGTAGTCGTGTTCGAGATGCTGGAGTTGGTGTTGTCTTTGAACTGACAGTAAAGAAAAATGTGTTGCGTATTCTTATGTACTATCTGATGGGAGTGATTGACCCTGCCACCATGATAATGGACTTTGGGAATGGCAGGGTTCTTCGAATCAATCGTGATGCAGTTCATCACATTTTTGATTTACGCATGGGATGTCACACTGCACCCATGCCTGCCGCCAGCGGCCATGATGACTCGTTGAGTGCCCTCAAGGATGAGCTTGGCTTTGACCGTTCAAAAATTATAGGTGTCAAGGACTTGCTTGAGAAGTTGAAGGCGTTGGTGGAGGAAGATGATCATGTGACTGTTGACCTTGTTGTGAAGGTGTTCTTCCTGATACTCTACCAGAATTTGCTATGCCCCGGGCCTGCAGTTCGTTTGGGTAGAGTTGCTGCAATGGTAGAGAACATGGATTATGCGGCTATGGCTCAGATGGACTTTTGCCAGCTTATTGTTGATGAGTTGCAGGAAGCTGTGGTGAGGTGGCAAATAGAAGGCAGCAAGCAGAATTGTGCAGAGGGTTGTGCCATTGTCCCCCTGATTATGTATCTTGACTTCTTGAAGCTTTGCAAATTTTCAATCATGCACACTTTGACGCCACGTGTGTCATACCTGACGACCAAGGACCTGATGAAGTTATACAATGAGGATGTGCTTGTGAAGGGATATATTCACTTGGAAACTTACAAATTTGGGAAGCTGACGGTTAGTGCATCTGAGTTTTTAATATCTGTTTTTTTAAAGGTGCAGCCCTTATATCTGAACTTTTCTAGGACTCACATGTGTACTTGTCTTTGCCTCTTGTCTTTTTTTTTGCAGTGGAAGGCGTCAGGTGATATTGTGTACAACCGTCCTGTTGCAGTTGTATGCGGCAGCTCTGATGCGGGACCTAGCACTCATGCTAGGTTTTATGAGCCTATATGTAGCCAGCTTCCTGTCCGTGATGATGAGGTGCCGCGTACTCGTGGTTTCATGGCTCGACAGATGTTTGATAATAGAAGCTCTTCTAAACAGACATTTGTTGGCGGCAAAAAACACGAGGAGATTGATGAGCTTCTTGTGAAGGTTTTGAAGTTGACTAAAGATTTGCCAAACTCTGGTGACAGGTTGAGGACAGTTGCTGGTTTTTTCCCTGTTGGCCATGGCCCACGAGATGAAGATATTGTTGCTGCTCAAAATTTTGATTGTGGCGTGATTGAAAGCCTGAAGATTGCAGTGACGAATGTTCGGTCTTCCTATGCTCAATTGAGACATACACAGGAGGAAAAATGCGGTCGGTATGAGAAGGATGCTGGGCAGATTTGGGATGAAATGAACCGTCAGGACGCTGGGGTTGGCGCTGATAATGTATGTTCTAGGTTTTTTGTTGCTTTGAACCTCTTTTGTGTATTATGTGGACTGCTCCTCACTATTTTTGTTTTTTGTGATAGGCTGGAGTGGAATCTTCTGGTGTCCATGGAACTAGGGATGATGGAATTGGTCAGGTACAAGTACTTCTGCCATGTCTGTTCTGCCATGTGTCCCTCTTTTTAAACTTGCATTTGTTGCTTTCCATTTTTATTGTATTTTTTGTGTACTTCACGGTTGTAAAGTGTTACTGCTTGGGCATAGTTGAATTTTTTTTCTTTTTTTGTCATAACCATCTTATTTTCGTTTTTGGTTTGTTCTATGCCCGTAGTGGTGTTGCTGCTTGTGATGTGCACAAAGAGTTCTACGATGGCTCTGGGAAGGATGAGGTCTTGGCTGATGTATCGTCCTCTCCGGATGTTGTAGCTGATAAGTTATAGTTGTATTCTAATTTTTTTGTTGTTGTTATAAACTTGATGTACGGTGTTATGCCCAGTCATATGCATTTTCATTTACATATGTTAGCTGCAATAGTTTTACATGTGTGAGCTTCAGTCTTTGACAGAAGTGAACTGCATTCCATTTCGCATGCGTGGTCCATAATGTTTTACATAAGTAAGCTTCAGTATTTAACATAACTGAACTGCAGCGTTTGACAAAGTGAACTGCAGTTCTTTTTTTACGTATATGTGTGTTGAAGTTGTAGTTGTTTTGATACACGTGGGTAGCAGTTGTTTGTTGTGTTAATTATCCCCACGCTCATTTTTGTGTTATTGTGTGTTTTAATCTTTCCACAACCTGGAGAAGAGAACGTGGAAGTTCACGTTGATCTGAATCAGGGCGGTTGTGCTGTTGATAGTGGTGGCAGTGTTGGTGCTTCTGCATCGGTTGCCGTCGATGGTGCAAACCCATCTGTAGCTCAAGAAGCCCATGATCTTTGTTTCCCTAATGGCATGAAGATTCTGATTTTGGCATTGAAAAGCATTGGAGAATGTCATCCTATTTGTTAGTGTTTTTGCTTCCCGTGTTTGTCTGGCGGCCAACGATATTCTTGAAGTGTCGAGTGGAGCCTCATGTAGCTGAAGTATCTAAGGGCGTTGCGGTTGACGGACTATTGTAAATCCAGATAATCTTGATGTTCTTTGCGAAGGGCGATCCGATGATGTTGTGTTGGATTAAATGCAACCTATCCAAGAAAATGTATTGGTCAGCTCTGAAGAACAGCTGCATGAAGACTCTGACACTGAAGGCAAGAGTTTTGTTTTGAACAGTGCAGTTGAATTTTTTCTCATTTCATTTTTGTTTAATTACTATGGTATCTGTATTAGATGTTTAATGATAAGTGAAACTTGATCTTTTGTTTATGATTTTCAAAATGGCTAGCAGAATTTCCTTGGCTTAATATTTGAACTTCATTATTTGGATAAGTGAACTTCATCTTTTTTATTACAGATGACGAACTTCCTGTTGTGACACCGTCGAGCATTGATCCAACTCTCCTGAAAAGATAAAATGAGTTGTATGCTTCTGTTACGAGGGTTCGGAAGGACAAGAAGAAGAACTATGTTTTTTTTAGAATTTTTTTTGTTCATATGTATTTTCTAATTTTGGTTTTTAGCCCTTTTTCTTTGTTGTTATTTTTTTAGTATCTTATGTTTCAGTTTTTCATGAAAAATTCAGGGACATTATTGCTTTTAAAACTGAGTTGGGTGATATTACCATTGGCGAAGTTGGTCAATCCTTTTGGGATAAAGGGATGCTCACTACAAGACTTGTAGATCTTGGGGTTTCTTTGCTGGTAGATAAGTTTAAGGGATCTCCGACAATGGTTCTCCCGTACCATATTTGTGTAAGAATGCAGAAATTTTTGTTTTATTTTTTGATTTTATTTTCTGATTTCGTGTGACGACATGTTTTCTTGAGCGGTTTGATTTTCTTGACTCGCTCAATAAACCTGGCAGCGCTGATGCGATCAGGGTTTTTAGGAGGATGGTTAAAAATATCAAGCGTGCATGGAAAGAAGGAAGCTCAAGTTCTGATGAGCCGCTAAATCCTCCTACAATTGATCGATTTGTGTTGAAACATGTCATTGTCCCAATGTAGCCAAATGGGTGTGTTCCGTACAGCCCCTCTTCCCCATACTGCTCAAGTTTTTTTTATTTCGTTTTGTGAAACTAGTGCTTTTTATTCTTTTATTGCAGGCATGATTGTGGATTCTATATGTTTCAATTCTTGCAGACTTGGGATGGTGTTCGAGTTGCTCAGTTTGGGGTGGAGCATATTGGCTAAATCAGAAAGGCCATGCTCTATAGTTGGCTCATATCGAGAAAGTGTTCCCTTGATTTAACATCACTTTTAATTTTTGCAGATAAAGGTTGTTTTAGTGAACTTCTTTATCCTTCCTTTATTTTTATTTTGTGTATTGCTTGCTTCCGGCTCTTACGGGCTTTTTTTTACTACTTTCTTTAGTTAAGTTCATGATTTACAATTGATGTGTATATTTTTTTGTTGTGTTAGTGAGATGCATTTTATTTTTTGGGCAAGTGAGCTACATTGTTCTTCATAAGTGGGCTGCATTGTTGTATACAAGTGGGCTGCATTGTTGTATACATTTTTTGTTCTGCATTGCTGTAGACAAGTGGACTGCATTGTTGTAGACAATTGTGTTGCATTCTATTCTTTAGTGAACTGCATTTTTTAATGAGATGTATTACATGTTTTTAGGTTTTGTATTTTGTGCTGAGTGTTTCCATGTTTTTTCTACATGGTTTTAGGTTTTGATGGGGGGCTTCATGAAGGCTGTACGTCACTGTTCGAGTCCCAGGGTTCTGAGGTGGTTATGGAGGATTGTGTCATTGAAATATCACCCGATAATTCTGGTTCTTTGGCTGCAGATGGTTTGAACACAGTTGTGGCGTCTGGACCTGATGGTGGAAGTGTTTCTCGACCTAGCTCTCCATGCGATGTATTTGATGTTGATGATGATGATTTTGTTACGCCGTGTCCTCACGCCACTAGGGCTAGGAGTGCAACAATTAATCGCCCTCCTGAGGATGACGTTGAAATATTTTCGAACAAGAGGGCAGGTGAGAGGGCTTTTAAGTTGAGATGCTCCATTGAGAAATTGAAGCCTCCGAGCTTCAAATATATTGATGAGGCGAGGAAAATAAAGGATCTTGTTCTGAGCAAAGATTTTGTAACCAAATACCACGAGTAAGTTTTATGTGTGTGCGCTTAATCCTTTTTGTGTGTTTTGTTTTTAATTTTATTTTTATTGATCCCATATATGTATGTTTACTGCAGGAATGCATTCTTTATGGTGCATAGTCGTTTTGGTGATCTTGATAATTACAATGTTGACTATATATAATACATTTGGCAAAGGAGCTTTAATGGATTCGTATCTCATGGATTTTGTCATTAAGTACTGGAAACAAAACCCTGAAATGGGTTTAGTTTATCATTCTGGTGAACGTGTGCTACTTTCACCCTTATTTATCACGATAGCGTGTCTTGTCATTTTTTTTCTATTGTCTTTGGTTTTTATGACCATGCACGAAGGAAACCTGTGTTGCCGGTTGTGCATATGCGTTTGTTTTACAAGATCACGATTAACCAGTTCAACGTTTTTGTGAGTGTGATGTAAACCTGTTGGATGCAAAACTGGTAAGTTCATTGTTTCCTATCATTTATTTTTCTGGTTTTTTGCATTTCTTTTATAGTTATTTTTTGTAACAGTGGTCCTAGTGCTACATGTCGAAATAACTTTTCATTTCATTTTTTGTTTTTTTATGTGAACAGATTATGATGCCGCGCTCCAAGGATGCTCATTATTCCTTATACCCGATGAACCAGCATCACCAGACGTTTGATATCCATGACACTAGGAAGTACACTGGCCATCTTGATGTCACGACAAAGTGGCGCGGGGTGATTACCACTCAGTTACCTTCAAGTGGTATTTCATTTTCTTGCCAAGTCAGAGCTTTTTGTGTTTCTCCTCTGCATTTTTATAAACTGCACATGAAATGTTAGCACACATAGAACCACACTTGTTTATGTAGTGCACTGCAACATGTGTGTGACAGAACTGCATTTTTCTCAGGCCCCTCATAATCCTTGTAAAAAAGGAGATAAAAGGAAATGACCTCACGTGCATTTAAAAGAGGGACTGTCTAGATGTTGAGAATATTTTTTGTATTTTTCGGTTTGTCTGAATAGTAATTTGATCTGTGGTGTGTGTTATTTTTACATTGTGCTTCCTTTTTTTTGCCAGATGAGGAGGATGACTCAGTTGCTGAAGGCGATTTATGGTGAAAAAGTATATAAATCTAAGAACCACCCTGACTGGGTTAAATTGGTAGTGAAGCCCTCTTACTCGGTCGTGCCAGCGCAGGGAGCAAACGAGTGCGGAATCTATGTTCTGAGGGTGGCGCGATTGTATGACGGCCAACGTCTAGTTGAGAAAATTATCAAAACCGACGTAACACCTTCTCTGTTTTCTTCTTTTTCTTGTTACTTTTTTTTTATTTTACTTTTTCACTTTTTGTTCTTTATGACAACCTTTTATTTAATCACTGTCTGCATTTTTTTATTTTCCTTTTTTCAGCCTGCTGTTGAAGATTGGAAGGCGGAGTACATGTTCCAGCTGCTGTTCAATTCTTCAAACATGTTGTGTTATGAAGACATGCCGCTTGAGCTACGAGCGGACCTCGGGCTTACTTCCCTGTCGCAATCGCAGACGCAGTAACAATCTACTTGGTAAAAAACCTGTGTATGGACAAGAACTAGGGGTTCATGTTGTGTACTGTGTGGTGTCTAAGGTATATAATGTATGAAAGACTTTTGTTTTTCTGTTGTTGTGATTTTTCGTCTGCTTTTTTGGAGCAGTGTTTTTATGGACGAATATGTATCTGTATGTGTATTTTATATAAATAATTCATACAGTACATATATGTGTATATTTTTATTTTTGTTGAACTTAAACGTTCTGTGTGAACTGGCATTTTTGTCACGCTTATATGTATCTTATGTGTCCCATAAACTGCATTGCATGTGATGCCGAACTTCTTCGTCCAACAAAAAGGAATGCATCTGTCTACAAGTTTGTGTTGCACCTGTTTTTTTGCTCCACTTTTTTGCCGTAGACCGTACATTCATGTGTGTATCATGGAACTACGTTGCTTTATGATACTGCACTGCTTTTGCCTAACCAAGTGCACTGCTTTTGCCTAAAGATGCGTCCTTTAGTTGGTTATTTTTTTATTGTTTGTATTATAAGGTATGGGGGGTTGCCCCACCCACAGTTGTTTATAGATTTGTATTTGCTCTTTGTATTCCCTGTACTTACCGCCTGCGTGCGTTAAGCGCGAGGCCGGCGGGGTGTGGAGGGTCACGACCCCTCCCACCCCTCTCGCCCTCATCTCTTATCTTGATCTTGCTCAATTTAACAGTAGCAGATCACGGACATTACATTTATCCAACAATAGCACGCACGCAACCCCAGAGCCACACCCCTAAGATAGACAGGCAGGCGACGGGGTGTGACGGACTCGCCTGCGCATGCGGCGCCACGGCAGGCGTTAGCGCGAGGCTGAGCACAGAGCGAGCCGGAGCAGGCGGCGGCGTGCGTGCGCGCGCATGCGCGGCGAGTCCGTCACACCCTCGCCTCCCGTCTATCTTAGGGTGTGGCTCGTTGCGTGCATCCTATTGTTGGATAAACAGAATGTCCGCATTGCGCCACAACCAAGCGCTTCATCTGCGTTAGCGAGGCCGAGCAAGGGGTGGGAGGGGGGTCATGACCCCCCCACCCCACCCCCCATGCGAGGCCGAGCCTGGAACGAGCCGGAGCTGGCGGCGAAGGGGCGTGCCGTGGCGCCGCATCTTGGGCCGAAGTCCGTCACACCCCCTCGCCTCCTGTCTATCTTAGGGGTGTGGCTCAGGGGTTGCGTCGTACTATTGTTAGATAAGCAGAATATACGCCTGCCGCTGTCAACCAAGCGCCATGTATGCGTTAAGCGAGGCGGCGAGGGTGGGAGGGGTCACCTCCCCACCCCTGCGAGGCCGAGCCTCAGCTGGCCGGAGCGAGCAGCGATCGGCGTGCTGTGGCGCCGCATCTTGCAGACGAGTCTGTCACACCCGTTGCCTCCTGTCTATCTTAGGGGTGTGGCTCTAGGGTTGCGTGCGTCCTATTGTTGGGTAAACAGAATGTCCGCACTGCGCCTCTCGACCAAGCGCACTGCATGCGTTAGCGCGAGGCTGAGCAGGGGGTGGGAGGGGGGTCGTGACGTGGGATTGTACCGTTGAAGCCAAGTGAAAAGATTCGCCATGGTAGTGTTTTTGATTAGCTGGAAAAAATATTCGTCTGAGCGAACTGCAATGCTTTATTGACAGCACATCTTTCGTCCCATACCGGACTGCACAGCAGACTGCATTTGTTTTAAGGTGAGGGGGTACTGGAGTAACTTGCTAGTTGTGCGTCATTGGGTTTTGTTTGTTTTTGGGCTGTGAGAATTTGTTGGGCCTTTATTCGGGGAGTGAAGACGCATTGGGCCCAAGTCGGCCTGTGAGCACGGTTGGTTCCCGGTGCGTTGTGTGCGGCCTAATGTTTAGTCCCACCTCGCCCGTGGAAGGCGCGCACGACCTGTTTATAAGCGCTGGCGAGGCAGCCGTATCGAAATACCCTGGTTACTTATTTGGGCGCTTATACACGGTGCTCTATGCTCTATGCTCTATGACCTGTGGGCCCATATGTGCCCGCCATGCATTGTGACTCGGAACGACTCGCCTTCTGTGGGCGCAGACCTACTAACAGACTGGCTGGGTACGGGTGTACCTATGGTGGTCAATTTTTTTCTATGTATTTTCTATCTTAAGTATTTTTTTTCAATGCAGGGGCATGCACTGCTTAGCAAACCATCCTTGCACCGCATTGATCAGGGTTTTGTACTTCATGTGCACCCATTCCGTACTACACATGTTCGCACTGCATTGATCAGGGTTCTGTACTTCATGTGCACGCATTCCGTACTACACATGTTTGCGCTACATTTTTGTGCACTGCATGGGTAGCATATTTACGCTCTTACGTATCATTTTTTCTAGTGTACGGGTGTGCACTGATTTGTTGCTTATAAGTGCACTGCATTCTTCATAGTCCTGTGCTGCACATGTACACATTTTGCACTGTGTGCATGCTTCTTTGTGCCAAAGTTTTGACTGGTTATGCCAACCCTGCGGACTGCATGGCTTACATTTAAGTACTGCATCAGGTGCACTAATTCTTTGTTGTGTACTACGCGAAAGTGCTTCTCTTATGGATCATTTTGAGCATGTACCGCACTTCATGCACACATATAGTGAACTTCCTTGTAAGACTTTGGAGTCTTGCACACATTTTTAGAGACCCTAATCTGGGATGGTGTGGCCTTGTTGTAGCTGGGTGGTCAATTTTTTATCCTTATCTGAAGCATTTTTTTTCTTTTGGAGTATATATATGTCATGGTAGTACAAATGATGTCATTTGTACTACTTGCCTAACGTTAGTCTTGCCTTTGCAGCGTACCAAGTCTTTATGTTGTGCCTTTGAGCGAAAGTTCTGCAGCCCTTTGTTACTGCATTTGTGCATGTACTGCACTTCATGTATACACTCTGTGAACTGCGTTGTATTTGTAATGTGAACTGTATTCACGTTTTGGTATCACACATTTTTCAAAGTTTTCTGGATACTTGTTCTAACACAAACTAATTTCAGCAAAAACAATTGATCAGAAGCAAACTGTGACACATAAGCAAACCACAGAAATAAAATTTAATGATAATTCTGAAATGACATTGTTTTTACAAAAGAAATGTTTGATATGAAGCAATGGACATAATCAAAAGCTTGCATACATGAAACAAAGAACAACACAACGACTAAAGTAAAGTGAAACTAAAACTTAGCCCTGAATTATTTCTAGTTGTTGTATTGGATTACAACCATGTTCTTCTTCTGCTTTGCTTCTTTGTCTCTTTTTGCCCTGTCCAGTCCCATGATGACATCATAGATGATTCTCCATGACTCATATGTTGCGAATGCATCTATTGCTGCATACTTGATAAGCTTTTCTGGCGGTTTGCAAAATCCCCACAGAGTATGGTCCTCCTTGCGGTTAATCTTTTTCTTCATGTCATGGTAGTGAATGTCTATCATCCTGCCGGTAACATCAGCCATAGAGTCAAACTTCTTTTTATTGTATGGGTCTCTCCATTCCAGCTGAATATCAATGTTGTTGTCAGAGTTGATCTCCAAACCAGATAGCTTCAGCTCGCTTTTGTCTCCTTCAATTGCGAATCCGACGAAGGTGTACTCACCATTCATGAGGAATTTGTCTAGTTCCATTGGCCTGCAAGATGTTTGTATAGAGTGAATATAGTTTATTTTCTTAGAAGTACCAATGTTTTTTGTTTTGTCTGAAACTGAACTGCAATATGAATATCTGAATATGTTGCATTGAGTAGTTGGTAATACTTTGTTCAACATAACTAGTAAATCTGATAATATATTTTGCATAAACAATGCATGTTTTGTGCATGATTGTATTCTTGAACTGAATTTCATACATGTTTTGTATAGTAATGTTGCAATTTTCTATTGTTCAGTCAAATAGTATGTATTTAGTAAAACAAAATAAAACTGCGTGTATTGCTAGATCTCATAATTCAAGAATTGAGCACATGTGTAACATACATGGAGCCAGATGAAAACTGTCAATGAATTCATATGCCATGCTTTTCAAAAATGAAAACCAAAGTTTAAATATTGGCGATTGAAGTGAAGAAAATTTAAAATCAATATTGGCAATCAATAGTAAAGATTGATAGTTATTCTAACCTGTCTTTAGCTGCAGAGATGTGGTAGACAAGGCATTCTTTTTCTACGCAAAGCTGGAGCACTGCTGCCCGCTGTGGCTTCACGTAGTGCGTGTACTCGACATCAACGCCGACTAGTTTGACGGGCATTCCGCTGAGCTTCCTCCTGAGCGTGGACAACATCTTGTCCATGTCTTCACCCTTCTTGTGCAAACGGCGTGGAGCTTGTGGTTGACGTGGAGGTCGACGTCGTGGAGCTCCCTGGTGTACCTGTGGCGCTGCTTGTAAAGAGGTGCATCCGCCATGACTCTCCTCTGCTCTCTCTTGTTTGTTCTGGAGAGAAGAAGTTGGTGAAAGTAAGTGTGGAGAAGTAGATGCAATGGGGTTTTTTGGGGTACGAAGCAGTTGTGTTTTCTCCTCTGCTCTCCTCTGCTCTCCTTGACAGGGCGTGGGAGAGGTGGAGCGGGGTGGTAGCATGGTGGGGCTCTGTTTTTAGTTACGTGGCAACTACCGAGAGGTTCTTCAATGAGGGGTGTGGGAGTCCTGGATTAGGGGGTGTCCGGATAGCCGAACTATCACCGTCGGCCGGACTCCTGGACTATGAAGATACAAGATTGAAGACTTCGTCCCGTGTCCGGATGGGACTTTCCTTGGCGTGGAAGGCAAGCTTGGCGATACGGATATGTAGATCTCCAACCATTGTAACCGACTACATGTAACCCTAACCCTATCCAGTGTCTATATAAACCGGAGAGTTTTAGTCCGTAGGACGAACAACAATCATACCATAGGCTAGCTTCTAGGGTTTAGCCTCTCTGATCTCGTGGTAGATCTACTCTTGTACTACCCATATCATCAATATTAATTAAACAGGAGTAGGGTTTTACCTCCATCGAGAGGGCCCGAACCTGGATAAAAACATCGTGTCCCTTGTCTCCTGTTACCATCCGCCTAGACGCACAGTTCGGGACCCCCTACCCGAGATCCGCTGGTTTTGACACCGACATTGGTGCTTTCATTGAGAGTTCCTCTATGTCGTCATCCTTAGGCCCGATGGCTCCTTCAATCATCAACAAAAACGCGGTCCAGGGTGAGACTTTTCTCCCTGGACAGATCTTCGTATTCGGCGGCTTTGCATTGCGGGCCAATTCACTTGGCCATCCGGAGCAGATCGAAGCTACGCCCGCCCATCGTCAGATTTGGGAGTTTTAACTACACGGCCAACATCCGCGGAGACTTAATCTTCGACGGATTCGAGCCACAGCCAAGCACGCCGCACTGTCTTGGTGGGCACGATCTAGCTCTGCCGCTGAACAGTGCCCTGGAGGCCGCACCAGCGTTCGCTCCGACCCTTAGCTCGGAGCCGACCCCGCCGATCGAGGACGAGTGGCTGGACACCGCCTCGGGGGCTACGATCTCTATGGCGATTAAGCCGAACTCCATCCCTGTCCTTTGGGAAGACCGTGACTCCAAGGTGGCGGACTCCTGTCCGGACTCCGAACCCTCCGCGGCCCCCGCCAATCAAATCCAATTGGGCGCCGGTTATGGAGTTCACTGCCGCGGACATCTTTCAGCACTCGCCCTTTGGCGACATCCTGAATTCACTATAGTATCTCTCTTTATCTGGAGAGCCCTGGCCGGACTACAGCCAGGAAGGTTGGGATGCGGACGACGAAGAAATTCAATGCCCACCCACCACCCACTTTGTAGCCACTATCGATGATTTAACCGACATGCTCGACTTCGACTCAAAAGACATCGACGGTATGGGCGGCGATCTTTGAGATTTACCAAGAACCAGCGCCTCTGTGGCACTTTGGAAGGCCACCTTGTCATACGACATATACATGATGGACATCCCAAAAGATGGGAGCGGTGATGGAACAGCGGAGGATGACCCTCAAGAAACAGCCCAGCGCCAGGCGTCGGTGGCGCCGCTCTAAATCCGCCACAACAAAAGCGGTGATTCCGCGCGGAGATAATAACACCCGTGCAAAGCGTCAAGACAACCCCCTCCGGCAGGATTCAGCACAAGAGGAGGGAGAAGCCAGCCCTCATGATAGAGCGGACGGGGAGGTGGAGGGCGATAATTATATGCCTCCCTCCGAAGATGAGGCAAGCCTCGGCATTTACGAAGAATTTATCGTGCACGAGGATCCCGCCCGTCACAGAGCGTTTCAAGCGCAGGCTTATGGCCACGGCAAGCAGCCTCAAGAAAAAGCAGCAGCAGCTTAGAGCTGACCAAGACTTGCTAGCTGACAGATGGACTGAAGTCCTTGCACCCGAAGAGTACGAACTCGAACGCCCCCCCCAAGAGATACCCAAAACGCAGGCTGCTACCCGAATTAAAGGAAGCAGCACCCAAACCGACATCACTAGCGCATGATGCGGCCGACCGGCCACCCCGTGGTCGCGACACGGAGGCCTCTAGACCCTCCATTCAAGCCGCACCCCGGCGTCGCTCGAAAAGTACCAAGGCACGGGGAAACGCGCCAGACCTGCGAGATATATTGGAGGACAAGGCAAGGCAAACAAGATCGATCTACGGATCGCGTGGGCGCCCGACATCGCGTGGCGGTAACCGCCACGCCGGATACAGCAATTCCAGCCGGGCGAACCACGATGAACAAAGCTCATTTGAGCTGCGTCGTGATACTGACTCAATACTGAGGCGCCAAGACGCCTCTATGCTTCACACATGAAGTGATGGATCATAAAACCTCGGGGTTTCAAACCCAGAAACATCTAATCATACGATGGCACAACAGATCCTGCGGTTTGGATCGAGGACTACCTCCTCCATATCCACATGGCCCGGGTGATGATCTACGCCATCAAATACCTCCCACTCAAGCTTAAAGGACCAGCTCGGCATTGGCTTAACAGCTTGCCGCAGAATCAATTGGTTGTTGGGAGGACACTGGAAGCCGCATTCCTTGATAACTTCCAGGGCACATATGTGCGACCACCGGGCGCCGATGACCTCAGCCACATAATTCAGCAGCGGAAGAATCGGCGGACAATTACGGACACGGTTCCTAACCAAGAAAAATCAAATCGTTGATGTCCGGATGCAGAGGCCCTTGCAGCCTTCAAACATAACATCCGCGATGAGTCGCTTGCCCGGCACCTAGGACAGGAAAGGCGAAATCCATGGCAGCCCTCACAACACTCATGACCGCTTTTGCGGGAGAGGAGGACAGGCTAGCTCTCGTAGCAACAACTTGACCAAAAACCACGGTAGTTCGGATACCAAGGATAGCAATGGCAGGTCGCGTCGCAAATAAGCACAAGCGCCGCGTGCGGCGATAATGCTGAAGATCTGATGAACAATGCGGATTCAGAGGCTCTAAACCCGGTCAGCGGAAAAAGCCGTTCAAAAAATACTCGGGGCCGTCAATCTGGACCGAATACTCGACCGCTTCGTGCCAAATACATGGCACCCCCGAAAAACCAGCCAACCACACCAACAGAGATTGTTGGGTCTTCAAACAGGTAGGCAAGTTAAATGCCGAACTCAATGACAAGGGGCTGCATAGCGATGACGAGGAGGAGCCCCGGCCGCCAAACAATAGAGGATAGAAGGCTTTCCCCCCACAAGTGCGGATGGTGAACATGATATACGCAACCCACATACCCAAAAGGGAGCGGAAGCATGCACTAAGGGACATATATGCGATGGAGCCAGTCGCCCCGAAGTTCAACCCATGGTCCTCCTGCCCGATCACCTTTGATCGAAGGGACCACCCCACTAGCATCCGCGACGGCGGATTCGCCGCATTGGTTCCTGGCCCAATCATCGACGGATTTCACCTCACTAGAGTCCTGATGGACGGCGCTAGCAGCCTGAACCTGCTCTATCAGGATACAGTGTGCAAAATGGGCATAGATCCCTCAAGGATTAAACCCACAAAGACGACCTTTAAAGGCGTCATACCAGGTGTAGAGGCCAATTTTACAGGCTCAGTTACACTCGAAGTGGTCTTCGCCGGATAACTTCCGAAGCGAAGAGTTAATCTTCGACATAGTCCCGTTCCGCAGCGGCTATCATGCACTGCTTGGACGAACCGCATTTGCAATGTTCAATGCGGTGCCGCACTGTGCGTACCTCAAGCTCAAGATGCCAGGCCCCCGAGGAGTAATCACGGTCAATGGAAACACCGAACGCTCTCTCCGAACGGAGGAGCACATGGCGGCCCTCGCGGCGGAGGTGCAAAGCAGCCTCTCACAGCAATTCTCGAGCCCGGATATTAAATGTCCGGACACCGTCAAGCGCGCCCGGAGTAACCTACAACAAGACCGCTGGCACGATCCGAGCATCGCAGCGTAGCAATCCGGCTAACCCCAGCCCTCGCGAAATTGTGAAGCCGATTACTACACGTACATAACTACGCTCTGGAGATACCATGGGCATAAGGGAGGGCACGACCACGGCACGCCTGCACGCGGCTCAACCGCACCAGGGGCTCCTGATTGTGTCATTCTTTTTCTTTCTTATTTTCTCTTACTTTCAGGACTCCATTTTCCAGAAGCCCTGTCCGACACTAGAATTGCCGAACTCACGATGCAACAGCCAGGGAAGCAGAAAGCTACGTCGAGTGTCTAGGTGTTCTCTACTACGAGCATTATACCTGTTTTACATACCATTCCGCAGCTTACCCCTGGAGGGGGACATGTTAAAATAGTCCCATCCCTTGCTTATCGCACTATTTGTATCATTCTGCTTTCATTGTAGTACCTTTTTGAATAAACAATACATAGCTTTTGCCTATTATTGCACTCCTTTTTTTTCTATATATATGTTCATTCATGACATTTTGCACCCGTACACTTTGGTACGGCCAATTCACCAGGGGCTTAAGTACCCCAAAAGTATAGTGTGATAATTCCGAACACTTTCACAAGTGCGGCACCTAGAACTTATAGCATTATATGCATCAGCTCCGAATCACGTCTTGGGTCAATAGTTGGGTTTGCCCGGCTCCCATGTTTTGGTACCTTACGTTTCGTTATATCGGCTAAGCTAGCGCTGGGAGAACCACTGCGATTGTGCCCCGGTTGAGCTGGGTTGAGCACCTAAGTGGAGAAAGCTAAAACTGACCGTCATGACAGGGCGAGAGCCGGTCGCTGTTCGAGAGATTTTTTCGGGTCCCTAAAGACTTATGCCGCTTAGAGCGAGGAATCAGCATTGTCCGGCCAAGGCGTGGATAGCGCCCCGAACTCGGTCTTCCGAATACTAGGGGATTCGCCGAAAATTAAAATTATAGGATTCTATGGCTAAGTGAGAGTGTTCAAGCACTATAGTCTGGTTGCCTTGTTCGTTGCATTGAGCGCCTCCCTCGAAGGACCCAAGAATGGGAACAAGAGCGCTCACGTTTATCCCGAACACCCCAGCACTCGTGGCTTGGGGGCTGAAACCAACGACTTGCCATCTCTCAAATTTGATAAGCGACCGCCTGAAGGTAATATTTTAAATTCTGGCGTTGCTTAGCGCATATGAACAAGTTCTCAGCGTCAGGGATAACAAATGCGAGTCTATTCAAAAATTACATCTTTGGAGCATTCACCCGTTATAAAGCGGGCACCCTTGAGGCGCACTCATAGTACATTTCGGGCTTGCGATGCTCCTTCCCTTTGGTGGCCCGTCCACAAAGCTTCTCGACATCCAGCTTGCCCTAGTGCACTTTAGCACGGGCAAGGCCCGACAGGCACCTTCAATGCAGACGGAGCGCTTGATGACTTCAATCCATGGACGGCGTCCACCACCGCCCGCACTAGCCAGTAACTCCCAGGCATGGCTTCCAATGGCCACAGCTGAATTATGAGGCCCTTCATGGCCTGTTCGGCGACCTTGTGGAGCTCGACCAGCTGCTTCAGCTGGTCGCTCAGGGGCACCGGATGTCCGGCCTCAGCATACTAAGACCATCACACCTTTTCCGTCGAGCTCCCCTCCTTGGCGCGGTAGAATGCGGCAGCATCAGACACACTACGGGGCAGATCTGCGAATGCTCCTGGAGAGCTCCGGATTCGGGTAAGTAATAGGTAATTCACTTTTACATGCTTGCTTTGCATAAAGAATGCCTTACCCGCCGCTATCTCCTTTAATATTCAATTTCCTGGAGGGATTTTTGGGCTATGGCCTTAGCGGCTTTGGCACTCTCAAGAGTCGAGGCGAGCTCGGACTCTCGAGTCTTCAAGTCACGCTCCAAACTCTCGTGTTTTTCCACGAGAGCCTGGAGCTCTTGCCGCACTTCCTCCACCCGCGCCTCATGCTTCTCTCGCTCGGTGCGCTCCGCGGCCGCTTTGCTTTCGGCCGTGGACACCGCTTCCCTCAGGGTCGCCACCTCGTTCGTGGCCCCTACAATACCCACATTAGTCCTGTCATTTTTGCAACCAAATCCTTTCTATAAGGTATTACTTTAATAAGGTATTACTTACCTTCCTTGTCCTCAAGCTGCTTCTTGGCAAGGCCGAGCTCGTTCTTGGACCGCTCGAGGCTCTGCTTCAATGCATTGACCTCCATGATCGGTCTTGGCAGAGGTCGGCGGCGCAACCTGCATTCCCATATTGACATACTTATGTTAGACAACTGCGTATATCTTTTTAGATCCTTAGTCCGGCTTTTCTTTCCGAACACCGAACTAAGCATCAGAACTCTGTCTATGCGGTAATATTTTTACATATTCTAAACTCACCTCAAAGCCTGTTAGAAGGCTGGTGCAGGCTTCATCCAGCCCGCTCTTGGCGGATGAACTTTCGGATCACCACACTCATAAGTGAGGTGCTCCTCGTCGATGGAGGTGCCGTTAAGCGCCTCCGGCAAGCTATCCGTGCCTCCGGATGGGCGGAGGTCACCAGCGTCATAGTCTTGCCCTTCTTCTGAAGGGCGCTTGCGGACTTGGAACCACCGAAGGTTCGATGCAGTCCGGCACAGGGGCGGACTTAGAGCCCTCTGGGGTCTCGCCCCTTGCGCCCGAGTCCGGGAGGTCGCCTTGCGGCGCCTCCAGAGCACCTCCTCTGGATGGGCCTTTGGGACTCCACCACGGTGTCGTCGTGTCACGAGGAGAGGAGGCGGTCGGAAGTGAAGTGCTATTCACATCCGACGAATCCGAGAGCCGCTTCGATGAAGCGGCGAGCCTGCCCTAGGCGGGCTACATGGTTATATTCGGCGTTAGAAGACACTATGCGACAAATAAAAAGTCATGAGCTATTCCGGAGTCCGGACACTTAGGATCACGCCAGGGGCTTGGCCCTTGGTGGCCACTCCTCCTCGTCATTGTCGGCGTCGGTGGAGAAGTCCGGAGGAAGGGTCCTTCCTTTCTTGGACCCTCCGGCCTCCCCAGTCGGGGCGGCCTTCCTTTTCTTCTCTCCCCGCTAGAGAGAGGCTCTTTCCTCCTTCCGTCCTCGGGGAGGATTCCGCCTCAAAGTCGTTGGACGATGAGTCCGACAACACCTAGCGTCAGGCGCTCCTTGAGTCCCGTGGCCTTCTTCTTGGCCTTCTTCTCGGCACCACGTGAGGTGCGGGAGCCAGCAGCCCCTGTCAGCGGGCGTCCGTTGGAGTCTTCGGCAAGGGAGCCAAGCAGTTAACCTGCCCGGACGTGTTCGCCCGGTCCTATCAAAGGTAAGGGAGTTTAGATCCCACATAGAGTCAAACTATGAAAACAAGAGTCCGTAAAGGGCAAAATAGCTTACCTCGGTAGCTTGGCGCTGCGAGCTGAATCCGCGATCTTGATGGCGGATGTAGAACCTCGGCGCCTTGAACAGCACCTTCCGGCATCTTCGTGCGTAGTGTCGAAGAGCCTTTTCAGAGTTTTGTGCTGTGCCGGATCGAACTCCCACAATTTGAAGGCCCGTTGTTGGCATGGGAGGATCCGGCGGATGAGCATAATCTGGACTACATTGACAAGCCTGAGATTCTTGTCCACCAAGGTTTGGACGCAGGTTTGGAGTCCGGACAGCTCTTCCGAATCACCCCATGTCAAGCCCGTCTCTTTCCATGATGTGAGCCGTGTGGGGAAGCCGGATCGGAATTCGGGGGCCGCCGCCCATTGAGGGTCGCGCAGCTCGGTGATGTAGAACCACCCTGATTGCCACCCCTTTATGGTCTCCACAAAGGAGCCCTCGAGCCATAGGAATTTCGCCATCTTGCCAACCATGGCACCTCCGCACTCCACTTGGCGGCCGCCCACTACCTTCGGCTTGACATTAAAGGTCTTCAGCCATAAGCCGAAGTGGGGCTGGATGCAGAGAAAGGCCTCGCACACGATGATAAACGCCGAGATGTTGAGGATGAAGTTCGGGGCGAGATCGTGGAAATCCAGCCGTAGTAGAACATGAGCCCCGGACAAAATGGGTGAAGTGGAAAACCTAGTCCATGGAGGAAGTGGGTGAGAACACCACCCTCTCATGGGGCTGAGGGGTGGGAATGAGCCGCCCTCGTCGGGGAGCAGGTCTGCGATGTCGCTGGACAAGTATCCGCCTTCCGCAGCTTTTGACTTGTCCCTCCGTGAAGGAGGAGACCATCCACTTGCCTCCAGCTCCGGACATGGCTGGAGAAGGTTGAGGAGGATGTCGCGGGCTTGGGCGCTGGAGCTCGAGTGCACGGAAATGGATGAGCAAAGGAGGAAGAAGGCGTGGGTTAAAGGTGTATCCTTATCCCTTATATGGGCGGACGAAGCTATCGTCCCCCCGCCACCTGGTAAAACTCGCTTATCTCCCAAGCGCCGTATTCAATGGCGCGTTGGGTTACTACGCCCGTATTGATGAGAATCCCGGAATAAGGGGCACGATCTCGCTTTGATAAGGCGTGCCAAGAAACCGCCTCTAAACGCTACCGAGGTGGAGCAGTAAAACGATTCAGATAAAGGCACAGGCGTGGTGTGATGTCACGCCGGAATCGTCGGCAGATCTGTGCAAAGGTTATTCTCTCTCACGGTGGTATGTGGAACTTGTTTTGCGAGCGGACACTATCCTTGTGTTCAAAATCTTCTATGAAATATTCGGAGGAGGAACCCGCCTTGCAATGCGAAGACAATGTGCGCGCGGATTAAATGCGTCATTGAAGCCTGGTTCAGGCTCTTGAGGAATCTGGATTAGGGGTGTCCGGATAGCGAACTATCACCGTTAAGCGGGACTCTGGACTATGAAGATACAAGACTGAAGACTTCGTCCCGTGTCCGGATGGGACTTTGCTTGGCGTGGAAGGCAAGCTTGGCGATACAGATATGTAGATCTCCTACCATTGTAACCGACTCTGTGTAAACCTAACCCTATCCGGTGTCTATATAAACCTGAGGGTTTCAGTCCATAGGACGAACAACAATCATACCATAGGCTAGCTTCTAGGGTTTAGCCTCTCTAATGTCGTGGTAGATCTACTCCTGTACTACCCATATCATCAATATTAATCAAGCAGGAGTAGGGTTTTACCTCCATCGAGAGGGCCCAAACCTAGGTAAAAACATCGTGTCCCTTGTCTCCTGTTACCATCGGCCTAGACGCACAGTTCGGGACCCCCTACCCGAGATCCGCCGGTTTTGACACCGACAAGGGGGCTCTGTTAGTGCGTTGGAAATCCGGAACGTCGTGTCCTCTTTTTTTGTGACTTGTTCAAGTATGCACGCAACTGTCAGAAACTGTGATGATTGTGTTTTCGGTGAATTTTCCTATTAAGTGCACTTCTTTTATATCATAACATAACTGCGTACGTCCACATAGTGTACTGCATGGAAGTGAAACTTATTCTTCGTGCACTAAATTATATCGGATTCGGATTGATACAGATGTATGCACATTTAGTTTCTTGATGGAGTTATTTCATGCAGTTCTTTATTTTATAATGGACTGCTTTGCTTAACTAACAGGGTTGCATTCTTCATTTTTGTGAGACTGCAATGCAGTAGAAGGGGAACTGCATTTCAGAAAAAAGAATAATTCGTGCTTCCACGTGGTGAACTGCATTGTTTGGCGTCGCGGACTGCATTTCTACGTTTACTTCGGGCTTTCTGCGTTTTAGTTATTAATAGCGAACTATAGTTTCTGCAGTGCCACGCACATTTTCTTTTGTTTTCATTTAAAAAATGTTTCTAATTTTTCTTTGATGTTTTATTTTTTGAAGTTATTGTTTTTTCTTAGTGGGCCTTGTTGGGCTGTGTTCGGGGAGTGAAGATGCATTGGGCCCAAGTCGGCTTGTAAGCACGGTTGGTTCCTGGTGCGTTGTGTGCGGCCTAATGTTTAGTCCCACCTCGCCCGTGGAAGGCGCTCCCGACCTGTTTATAAACGCTGGCGAGGCAGCCGTATCGAACTCCTCTGGTTACTTATTTGGGCGCTTATACACGGCGCTAGATGCTCTATGCTCTCTGACCTGTGGGCCTATTTGCGCCCGGCCACACGCATTGTGGCTCAGAACGGCTCGCCTACGGTGGGCGCAGACCTAATACGAGACTGGCTGTGGCCGGATGCACCTGTGGTGGTCAATTTTTTTCTTTTGTATTTTTATCAGAAATATTTTTTTCAACGTAGGGGCGTGCACTAGTTATCAAACCACTCGTGCACTTCATTGTTCAGGGTTCTGTACTGCATGTGCATGCATTCTGTACTACATGTTCAGGTCTCTTTTTTTTCATGTTTTTGCTCTTACGTAATCTTTTTTCCAATGTAGGGGAGTGCACTGCTTAGTAAACATACTTGTACTGCACTGATTATGTTTATGTACTGCATGTTCATATATTTCCGCATTACAGTCTCTTCAATGTAGGAGCGTGCACTGCTTACCAAATCATCCATGCATTTGCCATTGATCAGGGTTCTGTACTGCATGCGCACGCATTCCGTAGTACATGTACAATTCTCATTTTTCGTTTTCATGTTTTTGCTCTTATGTAATCTTTTTTCCAATGTAGGGGAGTGCACTGCTTAGTAAACAAAACCCGTACTGCATTGATTATGTTTCTGTGCTGCAGGTTCATATATTTCCGCACTACATATACAAGTCGCAATTTTTTCTTTTTCTGTTTTTGCTCTTATGTATTATTTTTTATCAAATTTATAGGCGTTCACTGCTTCATTGCGTATGTGTAAACTTAATTGGACAGAGTATGTATTGCATTCGTACACAACTTGCCTTTGCATCGTCCTATTTACTGCTGCATCTTATTTTCGTTTTTTACACTGCTCGAATCTAATGATTCATAAGCAAACAACAGAAAACAAATTATCACAGGCATTCTGTACGACAAGTTCATCATGAGAAAACTAATTTCAACAGAAAGCAATCTAACATAATCAAATTTCACATCATTACAAGCGATTCTGCATGGCAAGCAAACTAAGTTCAGCAAAAGCAAATGATCACAAGCAAACTAATGATACATAAGAAAACAACATAAAGCAACTTGATGATAATTCTAAAACGACGTTGGCATTGGTGGCTCTTTGTCCGGTACCATCTTCTTCTTCACCAGTCAGCGTCTCCCCATCCCCAGTTGCTCCTGGCGTGCTTCTTGGGGGGCTCCTCCTTCTCCAGCTTTGCACGGCGAAGCCCGTCCTGGGTGAGGGTGATGCGGTTCCATATCTTGTACGCTACGTAGGCGTCCTTTGTCGCGTACTCGATGTGCCTCATGGACAGAGGCAGCGTGGCCCAACGCTTGTGCTCGTCGTCGGTGATCTTCTTCTTCATGTTGTTGTAGTAGTCGTCGATGTGCATGCCGGAGACGTCTCCACGGGAGTCCAACTCCTCGGTTGCCTCAGGCACCCTCCACTCCTTCTGGATGTCGACGAAGTTGGCGACCTCCAGATTGACACGCTCTAGCCTTATTTTGTCGCCATCGATGGAGAAGCATGCAAAGGTGTACCTGCGGTCGGCGAGGAAGTTGTCGAAGACGGTGCACCTTTCAGCGGCGCTCAGTTGGAAGAGCAGCATCGGGTGTTTCTTGCCGATGGAGAGTTGGTAGAGGGCGGGTTTCTGCGTCGCTTCAGGCTCGTTGTTGTACTCGAGATCAATGCCAACGATCTTGTGGCGCTGGAGGCTGAGGTGGCGCTCGTACTGCGCGAGGGTGATCGCCACCTGCTTCTTGTTGTTGGTGTGGATGACGTGAAACTTGGTGTTGCCGTGGGCCTCCACGTCCTTTTACTCGTCGGCGAACGCCATGGCCGGTAGTCTGACTTGGTGTTTTGCGTGGAGATGGATGTGATGGAGCGATTTGGTGGCAGCGCAATGGATACTTGTGTTGTTGTGCTGAGAAGGCCTATGGCAGGGGTCTGAATTTAAGGGGAGGACGCGGGGTGGGATGGCCGCATCGGATGAACTGCACGATCTCGCTGACGATGCGGTTTGTGCAGATCATGGGTTTGTGTTGCGTCTGTCATCGTGGGCTTGTGGCGATGGAACCGCTCCGATTGGGTGGTTGTATGCGAACTGGTGTTTTTTAACATGGTTTTTTTTTTATTTTTGATCAGTATATTTTTTTTAACCACCTATTTCTGTGCGAACGGGCATTTTGTGACGTTTATATGTATCCTGCGTGATAGTGAAACTGCATTGGTTATAGTTCTGCACTGCATCGTGTGCAATGGAGAACTGCATGTTGTCTACAGGTGCTTACTTCACAATATTTTTTGCGTGTCCTTGCTGCAGCCCCTGAATAAAGTACAATATATTCCGCAATTTTACGAGTTTTTCGTTGTGTTCTATACCGTGTATTTATTCATGTAGGTAATCCGGAACTGGATTGCTAAACCGTACTGCTTCGTGTAACGAAATGCACTGCATCTTTCTAGTGTTGTGTACTGCATCTATTTTTTGCTCAGACTTCTGCAGTCCTGTCGGGAGGGTATGGGGGTTGGGGTTGCCCCCCATTTTTTCCAAGTTATTGTTTTTTCTTAGTAGGCCTTGTTGGGCATGTGTTCGTGGAGTGAAGACGTGGGCCCAAGTCGGCCTGTGAGCACGGCTGGTTCTCGGTGCGTTGTGTGCGGCCTAATGTTTAGTCCCACCTCACCCGCGGAAGGCGTGCCCGACCTGCTTATAAGTGCTGGCGAGGCGGCCGTATTGAACTCTTCTGGTTACTTATTTGGGCGCTTAAACCCGGCGCTCGATGCTCTATGCTCTCTGACCTGTGGGCCCATGTGCGCCCGGCCCCATGCATTGTGGCTCAAAACGCCTCGCCTACGGTGGGTGCAAACCTACTACGAGACTGGCTGGGGCCGGATGCACCTATGGTGGTCAATTTTTTTCTTTGTATTTTCTATCTTAAGTATTTTTTTCAATGTAGGGCGCCTTTGCTAGCAAATCATCATGCCTTTGCATTGATCGGTGTTTTTGTCTTGCATGTGCATGCATTACATACTACACATGTTTTATGCTACATTTTGTGCACTACATTGGTAGGCGTGCCTTTGCTTTGTTGCCTCTATGCACTTGCATTCGTCATGGTCACATGCTTGTGTGTACACATTTTAATTTGCGTGCATGCTTCTTTAATGCTAAAGTTGTATTTGGTTATGCCAACGCTGCAGATCGCATGGCTTACGATTAAGGACTACATCAGTGCACTAATTACGTGTTTGTGCCTTTGCGGAAGTGCTTTTCTTTGTGCTTCATTTTGAGCATGTACTGCACTTCATGTACACATCCAGTGAACTTCCTGGTAAGACTTTGAAGAACTGCACACATAAAATGGTCTGTGGATTATAATTTTTCAGAGAATTATTATTAATGATCTGCGGTTAGTTCGTGGGAATTTCTGCAGTCAAAGTCTTTGTAGAACTTCCTGGTAAGACTTTTTTGTTTTGGTAACATAAACCTTTATTGATTGTCCTTCATTCTTGGTAACGTAATTTTCATTAACTCCTCTTTAGTTTTCAGTTTTGACCTTTTTGCATTCCTCTCCTATAAATGTAGGCCAACTTCTACCCTTCCTGTGCAGTTCATTTCTCCTCTAGCCGCAACTCCTCTCCTTTCTCTAGCCTCTCTTTATTTTTTACCTTTTCTAGGGTTTTGTTGCGATGGCTCCAGGCCCCTGCGAGAATCTCTCCTGCTGCGGGCATGGTTGTGGTGTGCCGACGCACTGCGATTGCTCAGCTTGCTCGCAGGCCCGTCGTGCTCGTCGTGGGGGGAAGGTATTGTGCCGAGCTGGGCGAGCTGAGCAGCTTGCATATGACACAGTATTCACAGAAGGATTGGATATGGGCCTCATCAACGTTTCTGAGTTCTATTCCGCCCTGCTTCGCTGTGGCCTTGGCCGCACAAGTCCTTTTGTCCATCAGCTTATGCCAACAGATGTTGAGACTCACTACAAGATGGTAATTTTCGCTTTATCTTATTTTTTCTTTATGTTTTCTTTTTTTGTATAATTCCATACTAGTCTGAACTTCTAGTTTTTTAGGAATGTACTTTTTTTGTTTTATTGAAGTGTACTGCACTTTGTACTTATATCTTGTTTTTATTTTTTGCTTGTGTGCATGGAGCTCGTGTTTTATTTTGCATGGTTACAATATGTGAACTGCTTAGATACCAGATGAGAAGTAATAGTTTTCACAATTTTCCCCGCTTGTAGGTTTTGTACTACATGCAGGTAGTCTCAAGACGTTCATAATAGTTGTAACCGTACTTCTTGTTTGCAAGTTCTACACTGCACATTAGATTGCGTTTAATCTGTGCTGCCTTTTTGTAGAAAATTCCCAAACGAGCTGTTAGGTATCTCCGGCTCAAGAAGAAGGGAATTCTCCAAGTTGTTCTTGGTAATGGGCACCTTAAACCAGCCAAGTACCGTGTAGGCGTTGACGGGCGGCTGTGTCTGCAGAAAGGGTGGAACGAATTTGTCATTGATAGTAGCCTGAAGTTTGAGCAAGTTGTTGTCCTCAACTTCTTTGAACTCGAGGATCGTACGGTTAGAATCACGTTTGACATGATTGGTTAAGGTTATGAGGTTGATTTTGTAATAAGTACTTTTGCGTGTAGAACGCTTCATCTTTTTGATGTGTTTTGTAATAAGTACTTTTGTGATCTAAACCGCTTCAATAATTATTCCAAACTTCGTGCTGCCAGTGAGCTAGCTGCATTTTTTACATCGTTTTTGGTTTAATATGTGTCAAAGTTTTACTCTAGACTGCTATATATGTGGTATACTATATACACCATTTTTCTTTAGATGGTTTAGTTGAATAACTCATAGTTAGCGGGAAATTTGTGTTTACACGAAATTTAAACTGATACATAAGTCATACACATAAGCAAACTGCTATGCATATGTTTAATTTATTGAAGTTCATCTATTTGGTCGTTAACCTGCTGCTTCTCCGCGGTGACTGGAGCGTGTCTAGTGTCGCACTTTCTTTTGTTTTCCATGGCGGTGTTGCTGGTTCTTGTCTCTCCACTGTTGTGTTTGTAGTCCCTCGCGTTCTGGTTGATGGTGGCTTTTGTTTTTGAGTGATGTGAACTGCATCCTTCTTTGCTCCCCGCGTGCTGGTTGTTAGCTTCTTTCGTTTTCCAGTGCTGTGAACTGCATCCTTCTTTGCTCCCCTCGTGCTGGTTGATTGCGGCTTTTGTTTTAGAGTGCAGTGAACTGCATCCTTCCTTCCTCCCCGCTTGCTTGTTGATGGTGGCTTTCGTTTTCAAGCGCTGTGAACTGCATCCTTTTGTGTTCCTACCTTTCTTTTTGAAAGTGGTGTCGTTCTCGGTTGTTTCTGTACAGCAGCATTCCCTTGTGGTAGTCTTGTTGGCATTCTTTCTTCATGTTCTTCGTCCTCTTTACTCTCTTCACTCTCTTCTTCCTCTTCCTCATCTTCATCATCTGTTTCTTCATAAGGCACTGCTTCTTCAGTTTCTTCATGGTCTTCATCCTCTTCACTCTCTTCTTCTTCCTCCTCTTCTTCATCTGCTTCTTCATAAGCCATTTCTTCTTCAGTTGTGTCACCATCTTCTTGTTTGATTTCATCTTGTTTGTCTTCCTCATTTTCTGATCTTGTTCTTTTGGGGCAGGTTCTTGAATTGTGTCTCTTCCTCTTTTTGCAGATGCTACAACGTCTCGGTTTCGTCTATTTCTTAGTGTTGTGAGCGGAATTTCTATTTGGTTGTGCATCGCCATGTCCTCGTTTTTCTTGTTCATGTCTTTTTGTACATGTCCTGGAATTGTGGCCGCTGATTTCATTACATGTCTTGCTTTGCTTTATTCCCGTGGGTGACCATCCTTTATCCAGCTCGAGCGGTGGCTTCTGCTTTTGTCATCATTTTTCTCCTCGCATGCAACCTTTTTCTGGGTTGCTTCACCCCTTTCTTCCTTCCTCTTGTGTTTGAAACAGGAGGTGGAAGAATTATTTATTTTTTGATAGCACCAGTTCCGCTGTGTTCGGTATTTTCTACTTCCTCGGCATTATTGTCATGCTGGGATTTCTCTGCTTGCTTTAGTTTTGCTTCTTCTTCTTCTTCTTCTTCTTCTTCTTCTTCTTCTTCTTCTTCTTCTTTGTTGAGCACATCAACTTCCTCGATCAGTGCCATCATACCAGACAACGCTCAGTGGCACCCAACGTCGGACCTTGTCGCTCTGTTTGCAAGGTCCATTGCTGTTTCTGTCAGCAATTTTCTACGGCAAAAAAGCGATGTTCCATCTGGTGATGTTTGTTCATAATCTCTTCTGTCAAACGTCGCATTTGATCTTGCGTTACAGGTGTATCTTTTCATGATGTACACCTCAGGAATCTTGAGTACTCTCAAATGAGAAAGCATGCATAACACATGGACACAAAATAGCCCTGCAGACAACACATGATTTCTTTGTTTTGTACGTGAACTGCATGAAATTAATAAACTCATATTTTTTTTCGTTATTTGTTCATTTTAAAGAAGTGAACTTCATTTGGTTTTGTGAATTAGTCATGCATGTGGACTTTTTAAAGTCCATTAAGTGAGCTTTCGTGTATGACTATCAGAAACTAGAATTTTCTGTGATAGGAGTATCACCTGTGTGTGTCCAGAGTTTGCATTCACATTCGTAGACACCTTTCTGTTCATCGGCGACCACTTGGAAATTATGCCTTGCCCAGTCAAATGCACCCGATCTGTTGTAGTGGTGTACGAGATACTTTGTCGGGTTCTCAAGGCACCTTTCTGCTCTGAATGCAGTGCTACGGTAGAGTGTTTCTTTGAAATCTGCAAACACTGCCCTTGTATACACTTTTGATAGCTAAACTTTGAACCCAAACTGGGTTGTTGTCTTTACCTCTGACTGCATGATCAGAAATGCACTGTTACGAACGAGAGAAATGAAAAAATTGTTTGTTTCTGCAGTTATATTTTTTAGCAGTTTTTTATGGACCTTTTTTGTTTTCCTCATTTGCTACTGTCTCTGCATGCTCGACGGCCTTCCTGGTCTGAATGCACTTGTCCACCTGCTGAGCAAACAGATGGAGATCATGCTTCTCTTTGACAAAGTTTTGCTTCAATATGCGGTTCATGCTCTCGCTTCTCTGCGTGGAAGTCATTCGAGCATAGAAAACTTCCTTGTAGTAAGCCGAGATCCACTCATGTCTGTCTTCCCACAGCGAATTCATCACTTCATCGTCTTGCAAGTTGTATCTCTGAATGAGGTCCTTCCATGCTCGTTCAAATTCTGACGGCATTAGTGGGTGGTTGAGCACCGCATTGAGATCATCCTTGAGTTTCTTGTGCGCGCCTTATACAGCAAGGCGAGGTGGTCTTTGTACTTCTTCATGATATGCCACCGACACAACTAATGCAGAGTATGTGGGAGGATAGTTTTTAATTCTGCCTTCATCAAAGAACACTGGTCTGAGAAGGCACAAATAGTTTTTTTATTAAGTTGTTTGTGTGTGTGTAAGATAGATGGAAGAAATATAAGTGCACCAAACAAATGTAAGTATGCAGGGGTTTTTTTGTACCTGTGAGGATGCAGATTGGCGGCTTGTTGTTCATACACCTCAGAAATGTTTTGAAAACCCACTCGAACGATGGTATTGTCTCATCTCGCACGAGGGCAACAACAAATATGGTGCTTTGTATATGATGGTTCACTCCCATGAAGACTCCCAGCGGCATGTGGAATTTGTTAGTTTTATACGTCGTGTCAAATGTAACGCAGTCTCCAAAATCTTCATACGATCCTTTGCAACTTGCGTTGGCCCAAAAGACGTTTCTTACACGGTTATCTGCATCAACGTCATAATCATAGAAGAACTCTGGGTTTATCTTCTACATCTTCTCGAAGAAATCCAGAAGTTTCCTGACATCATCTTGGGACTTTTCTCTAGCAAACTTTTTTTTTCCTGCATTTTCAAACGCAATGCAAACTCATCTCATCAAACCGGAAATAATTACCGACAGGATGCTCAAGCGATATGTTCTTTGATGTGCTTACTTGTTTACCCAGTCGCGGCTAGTATGTCCCATGTACTGCAGACCACCGGACATACACGACAGCGTTGACATCATCTGAGCATGTGTGTGGTTGTCTAATTGCATGTCTTTCACTAACTGGTCTATCAAAGGATCGTCTATTTTTTGCGATCGCTTGTGCAAAAGCATCCCGGGGCTTTCCAGCATCTTGTGATTGTGGTTGAGTTCAACCATTTCTATCACAAATTTACCGTCCTTCCTCTTTTTGACTCTAATCTTTGCCTTGCAGTCAATCCTTTTTATGTCTTCTGACGTTTCCCTGACATGGTCTGCTTGTGCGTCACATCTCTTGAGCAGACAATGTAGGTATTTGTCTTGTGTTGTGCCCTCTGGCGTATGCCAAACCCTGCACATCTTGCATAATTTTTGTAAATTCCCATGCCTTGTCGTATGTGGTGAACTTCATTCCAGCGGCAGGTATGAGGTTCAGCGGCATGTCTTTATCCTCCATTAAGTGCAATGCTCTATGAGATAATTTGTTCTATTCTGTTTTTTAAATACGAGGAGTCACTACAAAAAAAATACACTTCCGTGATGATACGTGTTTGTCACAGTAGGTCGCGTTTTCTGTCATGCATGTACATCCATGACGATTTTATGACAGAATCAAGATAGTCATACTGTGCTGTCGTAGAAGTGTTCGATGACATTACCAAAATTATCATCACGAAAGTGTCCACTTCCATGACGATAAATCGCGCGTCACAGAAGTGCTTTCGTCAAGGGTGACCGACACGTGGCATCCACCGTAACAGATCACCGTTAAGCTATCGGGTCGGGTTTTGGATCCGTTAACCCGTTAACAGCCCCGACCAATGGGAAATTTCCACGTGTAAAATTTTTATTGGCCGGACGAAACACGTGTCAGCTCGTCAGTGGGTCAGATAGGCGCCTATGATATGTCGACACGTGCCACGGCCCACCACTAGCCCATTTAGCTTACAAAGCCGGCCCATTTGACATGGTCAAAAGTTAACGGGCTGGCCCATGAAAAGCCTGTTAACGGTCTCTTCGCAAATAGCCCATTTTACGACCCGTTAACTCACGGCCCGTTAGGCCCTAAAGGAAATCGGCCCAACAACCTCATGTGGGCCGTCGAATATAACACCAGCCCATTTCACTTTCGCCCATGTATGGCCCACGACGTCTTCGGCCCATATGAGGCCTTCAGATCTTCGCCCTTTACAGCCCACGGTGACTCTAGCCCATAATGAACAATAATTTTCTTTGTACCCATTAACGGCTCGTGATTTACATGGGCCGTTTCCAGCCCGTGTTAGCTTTCGGCCTATTGACGGCCCATACGTTCTTGGGCTCCTTTTCGGCCCTCGATTACTTCCGGCCCGTTACTGGCATGTAAACCTAATGGGCCAAATTCGGCGCATGGCAAGAGTCGTCCCGTTACTGGCATATTCCCCAAATGGGCCAAATTCATCCCATGGAAAGAGTCGGCATGTTACTGGCCTGTTACCCTAATGGGCCAAATTCGGCCCATGGCAATAGTCGGCCCGTTTCTGGCCTATTAACCCGTTGCGCCGTTTCCAGCCCGTCCTATATTCTGGCCCATTAACGGCCCGTTATGCCTGTGACAGAATTAAGCCTTTGTAGTCCTATGGCCTGTTAACGTCCCGTTACTGTGCTGGGCTGATACCAATTACGCCTGATTACGGCCCACGTAGACCCATTTATCCGACTGCCCGAGGCCCACCGATTACAGGCCCATTTATCGACAACCCAAGGCCCATCGATTATAGGCCCATTTATCGATGGCCCGTAGGAGACCCATGGATCCTACGGCCCGTATATGGCCCATGGTAGTTGCGGCCACTAGCAAACGAGGGAAAAAGAAGACTAGGAAATAAATAAGGCCGAAACTAACGCTAGGTTATTAAGGCGATTGCACAGATTACATCCACTCGACATCAAAGATCGCCACCAGTGCAAATATAGGGAACACCCTACACTATACAAAAATGGCTTGTTGTTTTCTTCAGCATGTGGCTGCACGTTAAGAATAAATTTTGTATCGCACCAAAACAAATTACAACTATATAACAAAAGGAAGGTTGCCATAAAACTTAACATCTAGCGATAAATGCACCACCGAAGTTCGAAGCTCACCATTTGACTTTGACTATTACGTTTTCATGTTGTATTGTCCGATGGAGCACCATAACCCTCGCCTTCATTTCCCTAGGCTCTGAACAACATAGAAAATGTCGATAGTCGGTTTCAAAACCATGCATATCTTGACGACATTGAGCAATGTTTCTCCTTGTTTCACAAAGGGCCTCTATTAGGGAATGGACTTGTGTCTGGAGCGCAGATACAAAATTGCTTTGAGCTTGCATATTTTGATCATGAGGCAGTTTGGACGATATTGCCTTAACAACGAACCCAATATTACGCAGGAACGTGCTTTTGGCACTGTTAGTGGACAGGTACTGACCCACTGCAGCAAGAGCTGACATTGCGGTTATAGTTGCCTCGCCACCTTCAGAAGGTGGCGGTTCCACCATTTTTTCCATAGCTCGCTGAAAAGTTGAGGTTTTACATTAGTAGTACCAGAACAGAAGATATTAAGGAGGCAGCAAAACCAAACAAAATAGCTTTGGTCTATATAGAGAACTTATTCTGTTGAACCCATGTAAAATATTAGTTGTATTTTATTGCAAAGTACATAATAAAACTAGGTTCCAAACATGTGACCATGTACCATCGCTAATGTATTGTCTATTTCTTCACATTGTATTGAGGGCTAAGGATAAAGAGACGAAGTTTATAATACCGTAAGCATAGTATGACATCATTCATATCACAAAACAACTGAGAACAGACAAACATGCAATTGTAACATTGTGTGGGCAAGTCCAGCACGGAACTAGATTACGGGTCAAGATCAAAGGAACATCACTCCTCGCATTTAAACCTTGTAAGGTGCAATGATACGCTAAGACAATTGTGTATAAAATTGAAAAGAGTAATAGACATTGGCTGCAAACCATGCAGTTCAAGGCACAAGTCAGAGTAAGTAGTAGTTAAAAGGCATGAGTATTAAGGACTTACAACAGCGGCTTTGACTGGTGTAGTCATGCCCTTCTTCTTGCTGGTGTGACAGTCCTTGAAGATTTCCACAGCATTTGGTTCGGGTACTTTTTGGTCCTTGCGGGCTTTCCTCTGCATTTCGAACAAGTCAATATAGATCGATAATATGGTACAATGAAAAGAGTGAAACAACAGCTAATTACAAGAGCCTCACGATTGTGCAATATAGCTACGAGATCCTGTCGTTTGTTGGAATTTCACTTTCGTACGGTTGGCCTTGTTCTTTGAACAGTTCACCTACAAGAAGATAGATTTGTGTGACACATGCATAAATAGGACTTCAACATGTGATCTGATCACATATATATAATGTACCTGATACTTCGGATCAGACCAGTGTTTAACAAGGCCCCTCCAGTCTTCATCCGATATATTTTCCACTAGAGATGTTTGGGAAAGTTCACTGTTAGCCTTGCCTTCAAAGTGAGTTTTCCTCAAGTTATACTGATACTATCGCAGAGTAGACTTGAAAACATGGGTGCAAGCTTGTCTGGTTGCATCATCTTGGCTATCCAACTTGAACTTCATCTCTTGAAAATTATGGGAGTCTCATTATTAGCAACCTAGAAAGTATGGGACAGAGCAAGACGATATTACTAGTTTCCATACATAACCATACTTACAGATAAATGGTCGAGGAAGGTGTTGAACTGGGTTTCGTCTTTGTCATTCCTGTACTAAATCCATGTTGGGAGGATACATACATGACACCTAACGGCAACCGCTACCTCTGATACTAACTTGGCTGACCCTATAGCATCACGTGGCCTTTTTAAACCTGCCTCAAAACGGATCTCCATTCTTCCTCCTCTATATTTAGTTAACCTATCGAGCATTATCCCTGATGTTTGTTTCCTCTTGCGCCTAGGTGCTAGTCCAACAACGAACATAGGAAGTGCTAGTGTACATCAAACTGTGAGACTACATATAAAGAAGCATGGAACTGTAACTTGACTCCAGCAACTACCTTCTTGCTGTTGAAGCTCACAAGCTTCATCTGATATTGCCAACTCGTCTTGTGTCAAGAGTGCTTGGGAAGTAGTGTCAAGTGGCAAGGGAGCTTGGGAACGTGCTGCTAGCTCAGTTGACGCACGAGTATGTCGTGCAGCTGGTAGTACTGTGGTAGGTGTTGCAAGAACTAGGGCTGTCTCTACTTGTTTGGTGGCAGCTATTTTTTCTGTTTGGATTTTTTTGCAGCTCATGTAGAATGGGATGCCGTGTTTGTAGAATTTTCCGCTGGACTTTGACCTTCTATTGCACCATCAGTACCAGCAGAATCTGCAGGATTCATCCGATTCTCATTCCCTGCCATTCTGTGTTTCTTCCTCTTTCTCTGTGCCATGTTAAGTCAAGCCGACAAGAAAAATGAATAACAGTTTAGTTCTTTAGAACAAATTGATGCGTGATGTAGACGAACTGAACTTTGATGTTAGACAACCACATGATAGGAGGATGTAATATGTATGAAAAACAGGATGGAAGAGATAACCAGAACTATGATGTGTAAACTAAGAAGAAGACATTTCACCAAATTAGAAGCAATGCAATGGAAGGTATACACCATATGAAAGATGCTACAAATATCGCTCTGCCAAGTGAACAGTGTCTCATCATAAATGGCGTTTAAACAAATGTGAAGCAGTACAAGAAATAAATCATATGCAAGATGCAAACAACATCACACTACCATGTTAGAGGTCTCTCATAATTAGTGCCATTGCATATTCACAGCATTGCATATTCACAGCTTATGATGTGTAAACTAAGGAGAAGGCATTTCAACAAATTAGAAGCAATGAAAGCTAGACACCATATGAAAGATGCAACGAATATCACTCTACCAAGTTAAAACTGTCTCGTCATAAGTGCCATTTCAAGAAATTAGTAGTACATGCTAGAAAATAATGTGAGATGTAACCTATATCACACTCTGAAGTCAAACGTGTCTTATGAAAAGTGATTGTTGTAGGTTACACAATAGTAGTAATTTGATGTAAGAACATGGCGTGATAGACAAATATTGTATGTTCTAGAAACAGGAACACGTGTCTTATTCAAGTATAATGTGTAAAGTAAGCAGATGGAATTCAACAAAATTAGAAGCAATACAAGCTAGACATCACACATAACATGCAACCACATATAACAGTGCCAAGTTAGAGGGAGCACTAGTGATGCTGCACTAGGGGAGACGTGCTCATCATAAACACGGCTTTGTTGAGTGTCTATGCATGTGTTGTCTTGGAAATCATTGAGGGGTGTGGAGGAGTAGAAACTGTAGAGGCCCTCCGTACGGACGAAGCACCTTTATCCGCTTCCTTGCTAACTTCCTTCCGCTTTATTGATTTTGAATTGTCAAGTAAAACCGACTAGAAAAAGCAATAAAATTCTCTCTTCAGAACTCATTCATGCATGATACTGACAATCACTACTTTGATGTAAGGCAAACACATGATACCAGGATGGAATATGTACGAAAAACAGGACGGCATGGCATGTTAAACTAAGCAGAAACCATTCCAGCAAATAATAAGCAATGCAAGCTACACACCACATGAAAGATGCAACCAATATGACTCTGCCAAGTTAAAAGCGTCCCATCATAAATGGAATTTCAACAAATTAGAAGCAGCGCATGCCATAAATCATATGAAAGATGCAACCAATATCGCACTGCATATACTAAAGGTGTTTCGTCATATTAGTTGATGCGGGATACAAAAAAACAATAGTTTTATGTAAGGACATGCTTAATAGACATATGTACTATGTACTAAATACAGGAAGGCATGTCACATTAACAGGTATAATGTACTATAGGCTAAGCAGACTAGCACATGCAGTTTAACTAGATTGGAAGAATTACAATCTAGACACCATATGCAACATGCAACCACATATCACGCTGCCAAGTTAGAGCAAGCACCTACGATTCTAGTGTAGGGGAAATGATGTAATCAACTACAGAGCTACGTTCACTATCTTCATCTAGCATTTCTGTTTCTTGAGAATCATGTCGGGAGGCTGACGTTGCATTCTTTAAATGAGTAGTCCCCTTGCGTGCATGCCTCATCATAAGTGATTGATGAGCGATACACAAGAACATTAGTTTGATGTAAGAACATGGTTAATACACAGATGTACTAGTATGTACCAAAAACAAAAAGGCATGTCATATTCAAAGGTATAATGTGTAAGCTAAGAAGATGCAATTTAACCAAATTGGAAGCAATACAAGCTAGACATCCGGCTGGAGTGGTGAGCATGATCATCTAGGACCTGAGAGCCTGGTGGGAGGCGGGTTGCTTCGCCACCATCGTAGCTTTTTAGTTGGCTTCCAGGTGATGCCTATCTTTGCTGGGCTTGTCACTGGCTTGGCCAGTGCCCTGACTAGCTATTTGTCTTATGGTGCTCCCGGGATGGTGGTTCATGTAAAAAATATCTTTCCTTATCTAGATAAAGACTAACTTCGGCCTTTCGAATACAAGCTTGACACCATATGCAACATGCAACCACATATGGCACCGTGAAGTTAAAGCAAGCACCTGGGATGGTGGTTCACGGCGAGCAAGATCATCAACTCGAGCTCGTTCCCGTCTCCATCTGCCGACACTACACCCTTTAAAGTCTTGAAGCGATATCCGCCTAGCCGCGTACCACACCGGGCGACTTCTCTCTTCTCTTTTCTCGCTTCATCAAGGCAGGTCTGAAATACCATTGCATAAAAACACAATAGTGAGAGTATGGGTGAAGTGTGTGCAAAGTAGTGCACTGTAAAAGTAGCAGATAGCAGGTGGCTGAAAAATAAATGACAAGAGACATATGATAGCTTTACAATATTGCATGGCAAACAAAATTAGATTCTACTCCGTATGATTTTGTAATATATGAGCACAGGAAATGCAGGTACTCCTCTAGCACACCACAACATGTGGTCCTACCAAGATAACAGTTGACTAAAAATAAATAGGTCAGTCAATTTTCTTTATGAACCGTCCGATCTATAAGGAACGGGCAGATGGCCTTCGTCTACCTCCCGCCATCAAGTTGTTGACGATCTTTCTCGAACCGCCAACGACCACCGCCTGACCCTGCCTCCGCCGCCCCGCCCTCCCATCGACCTCACACCACCGCCGTGCTTGGCAGCGCCCCCAGGCCATCCCTTTAATCCCGGCCGACCTCCAGATCGGGCGCCAGTAGCTCTAGGCCGCACACGACCCTAAGATAAACACCAAGGCGTTGTTTCCCCGGCGTAATAGTCGTACTAGCACCTGTTACGCCGGGGAATGCTTCCGTTAATTGGGAATCAACTGGCCAGAAATGGAAATTCAGGGGGGCGACGGACCTCTAGCTAAGGTGAAATAGTATATGAGGAGAAACCTTGTGCATCGCGAGTTACTAGGAACATCTAGTATCAAGAAGAAGCGGTCAACTAGTGTCTTCTGTGGGATGAATACCGTGGAAGCAGAGACGTAAGATTTGCACGAATAAGGGAAGAGGAGTACCTTCTTCGGTTGCCGGTGTGGTCACCTCCACATGTCGCGCCGATCTTCTTCTTTTTTACTGTGGGAAACCGATGTTACGGAGGTGCAGGCTTGGGCGAACCCATGGCCAAATTGTTGACTGTGTTGTCGTGGCCGTATGTCGATGGAGGGAAGCAGATCCGAGGCGGCGAAGGGCGGCGTGCAAGAACAGCTCGGTGCGGTGGTGGGTGGCGAAGTTGGAGCGGCAGCGATGGAGGCGCAGGACGACGTGGTTGAACTGCTCTCGCATGCAGGCGGCTTGGCCTCGGCTTCAACTGCTAGCCGTGGAGGGCGTTGTGGTTGAGGTTGCGGTGGACGACGACGTCGGGGTATCGGCTCCGGCATGATAGAGGAGGGCGGCGGTTGATGGGTGGGATGGGGTGGCGGACGGAGGACACCGGGTTTCAAGGGCTGGTGGAGAGGTAGTTTGGCACCCACGAGTACGAATGGGGAATCGGACGGGTGGGGAACCATGTTTGATCTGGGACGCGCTTGTTTTGGCTTTTTGAATGAAGATGGGGCGCGCTTGTTTGAAATTTGGGAAAGTACAAACTTTGCCTCCTCTTAAATTCGGACCCATCTTGGGTCGGGGTAGGATGGTAATCTCGGGTGTCCCAAATAGTGGGCGGGAGCGATTTCGGCCGCGCGCATGTGTGCTTAGGCGACCATTGTGTATGAATGTTTTTCGGAGGCGGCTGGGTGGCGTCTAGATGAAGCTACAAACCTACCCCGGTTTAGACCTTTGGATGTCGGGCCGGTAGGTTTCAAGGGTCGGAGTTATTAGAAAAGTAATTTCCTTGTACTACCAAACATTGGTCTCACGCGGTTTCGGGCGAGTAGAGGCTCTTTTGGCGGTTCGTTCAAAATTTTGAAACACAAGCATTCACGTTTAGAGTACTCTTGAACTATGAGGATTGACCTAAATAGACAACGTTATATTTGACCTTGTATGTTTGAAAACCTCAATAAATTATCCGCTTCTTTTTGAAATTTTGACACTTGAAAATCCGATAACTACGATTATTTTGGAATGGAGGAGCCAAATTTGAATCTATTTTGTACAAGACTACATATGCTTTTATGTACAAAATCAGAGCAAAGCTGTCAGGACCCCGATTCTATACCACACCGATATAGCATGTAACACCTCATATCACTTTGCGGCCTCATGCACGGTATTCCCACGGGTGTCGCCTTACCATGCCCGGGACCGTTTGCGCCTTTTGGCACACGTATATGATGGTGTCTCTAACATCCATATGACAAAGAACCCGGGCTGACATGGCTAGTCGTGAACCCAAAGTGGCACTAACTTACAGGGACAGGCATACATGACCCAGCAACGAACGTGTCGGTCATCAGCGAGTGAATCTGGGCTGTAGCAACTGGGCTAGCAGGACTCCAGAGAATCCGGGCTGTAGCAGGCTAACAGGACTCCGGTAGACACCGCGTGACATTTCCCCGAAGGGACAGAAACAGGAACGAAGAAGGACACATGCCGGCCAACCTGAGTGTTCCGGAGCAGTAGCAAGCTACCAGGGCTCAGTGGAAACACTAGGAGACATTTCCCGGTAAGAAAGGCTACTAAGGATAAACAACTAGATAGTCAGATCCCACACATAGCAACACACATTACACGTACGCATAACATGCAAGTATGTGTTGTACAACATGGCATCACAACATAACTCAACAACCCATATAGATAAAGGCTCAGAAGAGCCATCATAGCATTCATTACAAACAGGGGTCACATGACCCAACATTCACAGCAATCAAGCAACAAGCGGAAGCATTACATGTCTGAGTACAGACATCTACAAATGAAAAAGGCTGACGAGCCTGACTATCTACAACATCCGATCAAGATCGTAGCTGAGGTACAAGCTACTTGTCGAAGCCCACGAGAACACTAGTAAGACCGAGGTCTCTGCTGCAAAAACGTAAATAAAGCAACATGAGTACAAAGGTACTCAACAAGACTTACATCAGATCCTATCATACATGCATTTGTATCAAGAAGGTAATGTGGGGTTTAGTTGCAGCAAGCCAGCTTTGACTCAGTGGCTATCCTGTTCTACGACTACAAGAACTTCTTTGAGGTGATATGGCGCACACGAGTCCACTCTTCACCAAACAATACACTACTATGGATTCATCCCCGTCTCCCTACAAGAAGGCCATCCATAGCACTCACACTTGTCTTGAGCATTTTAGAGTATCCACTTCAAGTTGTCTATGTACCACGTAAGCATCCAGGAAGTCCATAACCACGGACCCGGCTATTCGAATAGATCATGTTAACCCTGCAGGGGTGTACTTCTTCACACACGCTCTCGCCACTTACCGCCACATACACGTCATGTATCTCGGCAACCTTCAAGCGGAAGCCTGGAGAGGGTGTCGGCCACGACCTGAATAACCACACAAGACTCTAGCCCAGGTTTATCGCCTATTCGGGTTCCATCCGCAAGGAGATCCGACCGGGGTGTCGCTCACGGCCCCAAATGATGTGTGCAGGGTTCCCGAGCCCACCATCCGGGTGCCACTCGGTACACCAGGCCATGTGTGCCTAGTCTGTCCCAAGCCCACCCTGCCGACTGCCACTTGGTAGAAAAATAGCACTACCTACATACACCAGAAACTAGTTGCAACTCCTCGACAGAGACCAAGTTGGTTAATAAGTCGAGAGGGGCCGAGTTACCGGAACCCAATGTGTGGTAGTATCGAGTCATTGGACAACATACATAGAACTCAGTGCTTAAGGTCGGTTCCAGTGAGACCACCCACCATGTACTCCTACATGGCCTCTAACCGCTACCTTTACCAAATCGTGTTCACACACTTCACTCTCAGCATCAGAACATAGCACTGCACTCCAATTCATTCCCAATGAATCAGACCTGACACGACTCTAAGCAATAGCAGGCATGGCATGGTAGGAACACAACATGGCTCAATCAACTCCTACACATGCTAGTGGGTTTCAACTATTTACTATGGCAATGACAGGTCATGGAGAGGAATGAGTTCAACTACCACCGCACAAAGTAGCAAATGAATCATTGTTATCCTAATGCAATAACTGAGAGCAGGAGCGAGAGAGTAGGATTGTATCGGAATGAACAAGGGGGTTTGCTTGCCTGGTAGATCCACAGAGGGGGCACTCCTCGGGCAGTGTACTGAAGCGGACTCGAGCAGGACCTATCGAGAAGGAACGGTGTCGGAAATCAATACACAAGCATATGCAACAATATGATGCATGAACATGGCATGTAGATGTGATGTGTTTTGTACTAATGCATCTAGCATTCATTTGGTTGAAGTTCATTTGATCCAAGAGTTCAAATGCAACTCCAAATTAACTATTTATAAATGCCATTTAGACGTTTTCACTTATACAGTAGGTATAATTTGGTTTTTCATGCATGAAATTAGTACAGATGGAAAGATTGAATTTTTCTGATAATTTTTGACATATAAATTATTTCAATCTGAGCTACGGTTGAATTTCTATGATTTTTTGAAGTTTATATCATTTTTTGGAATTTCCTGATTAATTTAAATCCAGAAAATGGATAACTGCGTCAACATGACATCATGCCTGCTTCAGTAGGTCAACAGTGCTGACCAGGTCAAATCTGACGTGTGGGGTCCACACGTTAGTCACTCAGGGTTAAACAGGGGTTAGTTAAGCCTAATTAAAAGATTAGTGGCGCCGGGGCCCACTATCAGCGTCAGGGGGTTAGATTAGGTGGTGATTAGCTTAAGCTAATCACCTGATGAGCCGGACCCACCTGACAGGCCGGCACGGTCAACCCCACCGGTGTTAAGCCGCCGACGAGGCCCTAGACGGCGGAGCGCCGCGGAAATGGGCTACGGTGCCCCGTTCGCAGCGTGGCTTGACGGAGAGGATGAGGGAGATGCGGCGAAGCTTCTGAACTTGTCGGAGAGGCGAGGAGGAGGCGGTGGCTACGGCAACAGCGTGCGGCGGCGACGGTGGCACTCAGCCGTGAGAGAGAAAGCGAGGGAGAGAAGAGGAGACGACTGGGGGAGAGTTAGAGGGTCCGGGGGAGCCCGTGGCGTCATCTGGGCGTTCCAGGGCGACGAGGAGGACGCCAGGCAGGTTTTTTTCCATTTTGTTTCTTTTTTATTTTCTGACATATGTTTTGATTTAATAAAAATACTAAATCATTTTATTTTCTTATGCCAATTTTTGTAGGAATTAGTGGTATTATTCCAGAGCTCCCTAACAAGTGGCACAATTTTTGGACATATATTTTATGTATAACATATATATATCCCATGCAAATAATTATGCATTAATTCCGAATCCCAAAATAAATATTATGGACTCCTAAAAATATTGGTTTGATTTTTATCTCTATCCTATATTTTCATAGAGCAACATGAGCATTTTCTTGGACCTTTTTTGAGCAATTTTTATTTGGGTCATTTCCAGAAATGATTCTGAGGGTTTCACAAATCCCCATTTCAAATTTAAATGGAATTTAAACATGATGCACACATGACTAGCTAGTCTAGGTCATACCAGAACTAGGGATGTGACAACTCGCCCCCACTTGAAAGAATCTCGTCCCGAGATTCAGGGGTCGATGGAAAGAAAGCAGGGTACTCCAGTCGAAGACGATCTTCTCGCTCCCAGGTAGCTTCTCTCTCGGAATGATGAGACCACTGAACCTTGAAAAACTTGATGTTATGATGTCGAGTGACACGCTCTGCTTGATCATGAATGCGAACTGGGTACTCTCGGTATGTGAGGTTATCTTGAAGATCAAGCGTTTCATGACCCACTCCGCGGATAGGATCCAAGAAGCAACGCCTGAGTTGAGAGACGTGGAAGACATCATGCACTCTGGAAAGATGTGGAGGTAGTTCCAACTGGTAGGCAACCTCTCCTTGTTTAGCGAGAATGCGAAAAGGACCAATGTAACGAGGAGCCAACTTGCCCTTGATACCAAAACGAAGGGTACCCTTCAAAGGAGTAACCCGAAGGTAAGCTTTGTCGCCAATTTCATCAGTCATATCCTTATGATGACGATCATATTGGCTCTTTTGACGAGACTGGGCTGTTTTCAAATTCTCACGAATGATGTGAACTTGCTCTTCTGCCTCCCGGATCATGTCCGGTCCAAAGAATTGTCTTTCACCGGTTTCTGACCAGTTCAAAGGTGTTCGACATCTTCGTCCATAGAGAATCTCAAAAGGAGCTTTCTTGAGACTGGATTGATAGCTATTGTTATAAGCAAACTCGGCAAAATGAAGACATTTCTCCCAATCCATACCAAATGAGATAACGCAAGCTCTAAGCATGTCTTCGAGAATTTGATTGACCCTTTCCACCTGACCACTCGACTGAGGGTGGAAAGCGGTACTGAAGGAAAGATGGGTTCCCATGGCAGTTTGGAAACTCTCCCAGAAATGAGAAGTGAAAAGACTGCCACGGTCTGAATTGATCTCTAGTGGAACACCATGAAGTGACACTATTCGAGAAATATATAAGTCAGCGAGCTGACTAGCGAAGATCTCTCTCGAGCAGGTAGGAAGTGCACCACTTTGGAGAGCGATCAATGACTACGAAGATAGCATTATTCCCTTTCTTGGTCCCGGGAAAGCCAGTGATGAAGTCCATACCAACTTTATCCCATTTCCACTCGGGAATAGCTAAAGGTGAAGGGTGCCAGCAGGTCTCGATGCTCGCTTAACGCGACGACAAACGTCACAGTTAGCAATAAACTGAACGATTTCTCTCTTCATCCTAGTCCACCAGAACCTCTGGCGTAGGTCCTGATACATCTTAGTACTACCGGGATGAATCGTGAGAGGAGATTCATGTACCTCCTTAAGAATCAGTTGTCGAAGATGCTGCTTCTTGGGGACCACCAGGCGGTTCCCAAAGAAAACGACACCTCGATCATCTATAGAGAAACTACCAGCAATACCCTTGGCAATGTTTCTGTTGATCTGGGTAATCCCCTATCATGCTTCTAGGCTTCTATGATATGATCCACAAGAGTAGGTTTCGCCACCAAGGTAGAAAGAAATCCGTGAGGAGCAATGTGAAGGTTAAGCTTACAGAATTCCTCATGGAGAAGTGGTTGACCCTGCTGCAATAGGATTTACGGCTTAGCGCATCAGCCATGACATTAGCTTTGCCTGGAGTGTAGGTAATCCCTAAGTCGTAATCTGAGATCAACTCCAACCAACGTCTTTGCCTAAGGTTCAAATCTGGTTGGGTGAAGATATACTTGAGACTCTGGTGGTCGGTGTAGATCTCGCAATGTTTACCAAGGAGGTAATGTCGCCAGGTCTTGAGTGCATAGACTACGGCTGCAAGCTCTAGATCATGTGTAGGATAATTCTCCTCATGTGGATGCAGCTGTCGAGATGCATCGGCAATCACATGACGATCCTGCATAAGAATGCAACCTAGTCCCTGTCGTGAGGCATCGCAGTAGATAACAAAGTCCTTCGTGAAATCCGGTGGCACAAGTATGGGAGCAGAAGTCAGGCGTCTTTTCAGTTCCTGAAAACTATACTCACACTGTGGGGACCACTCAAACTTTTTATCTTTCTTGAGAAGTTCCGTGAGAGGTTTGGCCACTTTGGAGAAGTTTTCAACAAAGCGGCGACAATAGCTGGCTAGACCAAGGAAACTCCTAACTTGTTTAACGGTTTCAGGTGGAGTCCAATCAAGAACGGCCTGATCTCTCTCGGGATTGACAGCAATACCCTTACCAGATATCACGTGGCCCAGATAGGTCACTTCTGGCAACCAAAATTCGCACTTGGAGAACTTGGCATAAAGGCGGTGCTCTCTGAGTTTCTCTAACACAAGTCTAAGATGTTCAGCATGCTCTTCCTCGTTCTTCGAGTAAATAAGAATATCATCAAGATAAACCACGACGAATTTATCTAGGTACTCCATGAAGATCGAGTTCATTAAGCGGGAGAAGGTAGCTGGAGCGTTGGTTAGACCAAAGGACATGACGGTGTACTCGTACTGGCCATAACGAGTGACAAAAGCCGTCTTAGGAATGTCCCTATTCCTGATCTTGATTTGGTGGTAGCCTGACCTCAAATCCATCTTTGAAAAGACTGAGGATCCAGCGAGCTGATCATACAGGTCGTTGATCCTGGGGAGCGGATATTTGCTCTTTATCGTGACCAAATTAACGGGACGATAGTCTACAACCATCCGGTCCGTACCATCCTTCTTCTTGACGAAGAGGACGGGGCAAGCCCAAGGGGAAGAACTAGGACGGATGAAACCCTTTTGCAAGGATTCATCAAGTTGTTTGTTAAGCTCGGCTAGTTCTAAGGGTGCCATTTTGTAAGGTCTCCTAGATATTGGAGCAGTTCCTGGGATAAGATCTATGACGAACTCTACATCTCTGTCAGGTGGAACACCTAGCAGTTCCTCTGGAAAGACGTCCGGAAATTCACGGACTACCGGGATATCTTCAAGGTCTGGAAGAGGGCTGGCATTAAGAGAATAGAGTTGACGCTTTGCAACTCTAGTGGAGACAGTGACTATCTTGCCAGATGGGTGTGTAAGCTAAACAGATCTGGAGTAACAATCAATCTTGGCATGATGAGTTGTCATCCAGTCCATACCCAAAATGATGTTAATATCTGAGGACTTGAGGGCTACAAGTGATGCAAGGAATACAAGTCTATGAACAAGGATTTCATTACCATAGCTGATTCTAGTGGTTTGCCATCTAGACGTTGGGCTTTGTATTTCAGGTGGAGTTGGCATATCACAAAATGACATGTCGTGCAAACGAGCATAGCCTTCAGAAATGAAAGAATGAGATGCTCCGGTATCGAATAGAACCGAAGCTGGATGACAGTTGACAAGGAGTGTACCAAGAACGACATCTGGATCATCATGAGCGTCTTTAGCTGAGACGTGATGCACACATCCACTTTCAGTGGGAGCTGACTTGACACTGATCATCTTGCGTGTTGGCTTACCACGGCCAACAGACTTCTCGGGATGGGGTGGAGCATAACTGGCCTGAGAGCAGTCACGTGCATAGTGTCCTGGATCTCCGCATGTGAAGCAAGTACCTAAAGTTGGACGTGGACCCGCATTGACAAGCGGTCTACCAATAGGCCTGGGTGGAGCATACTGCTGAACTGGGTGAGGTGCCACATAAGATGGCCTCGGTGAATATCCGGGTGGAAGAGCAGAGTTCGGAATCCAAATCCGGCGCTTTTGAAAACTAGAACCGGAGGAAGATCCGAAATCACGGATGTGCTTACGAGACTCCTTGTAGGTGAGCTGGGCTGTCTCTGCATTGATGGCTTTGTTCACAAGAGCTTGGAATGTATCACAATGATGTAGGTGGAGATCACGACGCAACTTGGGGTTGAGACCCTTCCGAAACCTAGCCTGCTTCCTGGCGTCCGTAGACACCTCTTCTGAAGCATAGCGGGCAAGGTTCTTGAACTCTCTGCTGTAAGCATCAACAGCCATCTTACTCTGGGTGAAACTACAGAACTCTTCTCTCTTGCAATCGATGAGGGCCTGAGGTATGTGATGCTCGTGAAAAGCCTCAGTGAAATCCCTCCAAGCAGAAATCTGGCCAGCTGGAAGCATAGCCTCATAGTTCTGCCACCAAAGACTAGCAGGACCTTCTAGGTGATATGTGGCATAGGTGACCTTGTCATCTTCAGCTACGTTCGCGGAACGCAGCTTATGAGTGATGCTACGGAGCCAGTCATCTGCATCGAGTGGCTCAATAGAATGATGAAAAGTGGGTGGGTGCAAGCGAATGAAGTCATGAATGGTCATAGATCCTTTGAACTGATGTGTGGTGTTCTTCTCGATACGTGCCAACAAGCGGTTAGAATCATGCTTGTTTCTCTCCATCTCTAACATGAACTCTGCCAACGAAGGTTGGTCGGGAGGATCCTCATCCCTACCATCTCCGTGGTTCTAGCTACGAGCAACAGAACTTCATTTAACTGATGACATCCTGAGAAATGAAACCAAGGACGGTCAGCATCAACTATAGGCTATAGAATGTAGGACAAGGAAATTAGTATCTCTCGAACTCCTAGGGCAATTCTAGCAGCATAACGACAGTAAAATGCTCAGAATGAGACATCCTGCCAAAAATTAGGTAGTACAACAACTCAACATCACCACTCAAAGGTTCTGGGATAATGCTAAACAGGCTACACCGGAAGTACTCGAAACTGGGATATGACTCAGACCAACCAATCCTATGGACTACGGAGTAGTAACACGTGATCTTGATAGATGGAAAAGAAAGCCTAGTTCCTTAACCCCGTAGGAAAGGTAGGATGACTTAGATCAGAAGGCCGTGAGGTATAAGGAGTAAAAAGAGCCTTACATTCCTTTCCACAATCAATTCCCTTACATAACTAGAGAATTTCTAGACTCAACTTCGACCAGTTTTGGCCTGGTAAGCCTACAGGCAGTCAAGCTCTGATACCAAAGCTGTCAGGACCCCGATTCTATGCCACACCGATCTAGCATGTAACACCTCATATTACTTTGCGGCCTCACGCACGGTATTCCCACGGGTGTCGCCTTACCATGCCCGGGACCGTTTGCGCCTTTTGGCACACGTATATGATGGTGTCGCTAGCGTCCATATGACAAAGTACCCGAGCTGACATGGCTAGTCGTGAACCCAAAGTGGCACTAACTTACAGGGACATGCATACATGACCCAGCAACGAACGTGTCGGTCATCAGCGAGTGAATCCGGGCTGTAGCAACTGGGCTAGCAGGACTCCGGAGAATCCGGGCTGTAGCAGGCTAACAGGACTCCGGTAGACACCGCGTGACATTTCCCCGAAGGGACAAACACATGAACGAAGAAGGACACATGCTGGCCAACCTAAGTGTTCCGGAGCAGTAGCAAGCTACCAGGGCTCAGTGGAAGAACTAGGAGACATTTCCCGGTAAGAGAGGCTACTAAGGATAAACAACTAGATAATCAGATCCCACACATAGCAATACACATTACATGTACGCATAACATGCAAGTATGTGTTGTACAACATGGCATCACAACATTACTCAACAACTCATATAGATAAAGGCTTAGAAGAGCCATCATAGCATTTATTACAAACAGGGGTCACATGACCCAACATTCAGAGCAATCAAGCAACAAGCGGAAGCATTACATGTCTTAGTACAGACATCTACAAATGAAAAAGGCTGAAGAGCTTGACTATCTACAACGTCCGATCAAGATCGTAGCTGAGGTACAAGCTACTTGTCGAAGCCCACGAGAACACTAGTAAGACCGAGGTCTCTGCTGCAAAAACATAAATAAAGCAACATGAGTACAAAGGTACTCAGCAAGACTTACATCAGATCCTATCATACATGCATTTGTATCAAGAAGGTAATGTGGGGTTTAGTTGCAGCAAGCCAGCTTTGACTCAGTGGCTATCCTGTTCTACGACTACAAGAACTTCTTTGAGGTGATATGGCGCACACGAGTCCACTAGTCACCACACAATACACTACTATGGATTCATCCCCGTCTCCCTACGAGAAGGCCATCCATAGCACTCACACTTGTCTTGAGCATTTTAGAGTATCCACTTAAAGTTGTATATGTACCACGTAAGCATCCAAGAAGTCCATAACCGCGGACCCGGCTATTCGAATAGATCATGTTAACCCTGCAGGGGTGTACTTCTTCACACACGCTCTCGCCACTTACCGCCATATACACGTCATGTATCTCGGCAACCTTCAAGGGGAAGCCTGGAGAGGGTGTCGGCCACGACCTGACTAACCACACAAGACTCTAGCCCAGGTTTATCGCCTATTCAGGTTCCATCGGCAAGGAGATCCGGCCGGGGTGTCGCTCACGGCCCCAAACGATGTGTGCAGGGTTCCCGAGCCCACCATCCGGGTGCCACTCGGTACACCAGGCCACGTGTGCCTAGTCTATCCCAAGCCCACCCTGCCGGGTGCCACTTGGTAGAAAAATAGCAGTACCTACAAACACCAAAAACTAGTTGCAACTCCTGGACAGAGACAAAGTTGGTTAATAAGTCGAGAGGGACCGAGTTACCGGAAGCTAATGTGTGGTAGTATCGAGTCATTGGACAACATACATAGCTCAGTGCTTAAGGACGGTTCGAGTGATACAACCCACCATGTACTCCTACATGGCCTCTCACCGCTACCTTTACCAAATCGTGTTCACACACTTCACTCTCGGCATCAGAACGTAGCACTTCACTCCAATTCATTCCCAATGAATCAGACCTGACACGACTCTAAGCAATAGCAGGCATGGCATGGTAGGAACACAACATGGCTCAATAAACTCCTACACATGCTAGTGGGTTTCAACTATTTACTGTGGCAATAAATGGTCATGCAGAGGAATGGGTTCAACTACCGCAACACAAAGTAGCAGATGAATCATTGTTGTCCTAATGCAATAACTGAGAGCAGGAGCGAGAGAGTAGGATTGTATCGTAATGAACAAGGGGGTTTGCTTGCCTGGTAGATCCACAGAGGGGGCACTGCTCCTCAGACAGGTACTCTGGAACGGACTCCGGAGTAGGACTATCGAGAAGGAACGGTGTCGGAAATCGATACACAAGCATATGCAACAATATGATGCATGAACATTGCATGTAGATGTGATGTGGTTTGTGCTAATGCATCTAGCATTCATTTGGTTGAAGTTCATTTGAACCAAGAGTTCAAATGCAACTCCAAATTAACTCTTTATAAATGCCATTTAGACGTTTTCACTTATACAGTATGTTTAAGTTGGTTTTTCATGCATTAAACTAGTATTGATGGAAAGGTTGAATTTTTCTGATAATTTTTCATATATAAATTATTTCAATCTGAGCTACGTTCAATTTCTATGATTTTTTGAAGTTTATATCATTTTCTTGAATTTCCTGATTAATTTAAATCCAGAAAATGGATAACTGGGTCAGCATGACGTCATGCCTGCGTCGGTAGGTCAACGGTGCTGACCAGGTCAAATCTGACGTGTGGGGTCCACACGTGAGTGACTCAGGGTTAAACAGGGGTTAGTTAAGCCTAATTAAAAGATTAGGGGCGCCGGGGCCCACTGTCAGCGTCAGGGGGTTAGATTAGGTGGTGATTAGCTTAAGCTAATCACCACATGAGCCGGACCCACCTGACAGGCCGACGCGGCCAACCCCACCGGCGTTATGGCGCCGGCGAGGCCCGAGAGAATGAGAGCCATGAAATGGCTACGTTGCCCGTTAGCGCGCGTGGCTTGACGGAGAGGATGAGGGAGATGCGGCGAAGCTTCTGAGCTTGTCGGAGAGGCGAGGGGGAGGCGGTGGCTACGGCAACGGCGTGCGAGGGCGACGGTGGCGCTCGGCCGTGAGAGAGAAAGCGAGGGGAGGAGAGGAGACGACTGGGGGAGAGTGAGAGGGTCCGGGGGGCGCGTGGCGTCGTCTGGGCGTTCCAGGGCGACGAGGAGGACGCCAGGCAGTTATTTTTCCATTGTGTTTCTTTTCTATTTTTCTGACATATGTTTTGATTTAATAAAAATACTAAATCATTTTATTTTCCTATGCCAATTTTTGTAGGAACTAGTGGTATTATTCCAGAGCTCCCCAACAAGTGGCACAATTTTTGGACATATATTATATATAACATATATATATATATCCAATGCAAATAATTATGCATTAATTCCAAATCCCAAAATAAATACTTATGGACTCCTAAAAATATTGGTTTGATTTTTATCTCTGTCCCATATTTTCATAGAGCAACATGAGCATTTTCTTGGACCTTTTTGGAGCAATTTTTTTTGGGTCATTTCCAGAAATGATTCTGAGGGTTTCACAAATCCCCATTTCAAAATTAAATGGAATTTAAACATGATGCACACATGACTAGCTAGTCTAGGTCATACCAGAACTAGGGATGTGACAAAAGATTGGTGCCCCCATAATTTAGGTATAGTTTACAAATGCCATGATATCAAATTCAAATAATTGAATGGACTACATGTTGAATTCGATTTTTTAAACCACCTTAAGTTGAATTCAAATGTATGCTAGTTCATATGTAGCTATTTATAATGTCCATTGTGTAACTTTCGTATGTATAATGTGCTTTACACACACAACATGAACTATACTCACGTTTATATTCGATTGCTAAAACGATGCATTGTCTGGAGTTCAAAATACTAACTATGTGGATCAATTGTGTCGAATAATAACATAGACATGCTCAAATTCGATAGAATCTAGATGCCTGATGGATCAATGACCGCTCCTTACGCGAATTGCAAATATCATGATCCCATCGTAATATTTTGATACAATTTATATCTTTAATCAATGTGTAGAGCAGTCTTTTACGTGTAGTTTCACTCTCCATCGGTGGTCTCTCACACATGCTCACACACTCTCTCCTGAGGTGTCTTTCTCGCACACATGCTCTAGATATAACCCTCCCTCTCGTAACCATTTACAACTGTTTTCACTAACCTTTCTCACAAGCACTCTTCCTCTCGCAAACATACACACGCACAATCCTCATCGACCTTTCTATATACATGGACCTGCCTACGTGTCTCATGTACGCACATTATCTTTACGCCTGTCTCTCACGCATTGTCTCACACCTATCTTCCTAATCGACCAGTATGATTCTAGCAGAGCATTCTGTAGGATGCCCCTTAAAGTTAGGTTGGATGGATAGTAATATCAGAGATAAAGGGGTTACCTTAGTCCGAGAACCTAGGGTTACAAATACTAGACGGCTTTGTCAGTGGACACAGAGTCCTTCACAATTCTGCTATCTTTGTCTTGTACGACTAGTCATCCATGGGTCTTCCTAAATGTGTCATGGGCCGACCAATGTGGCGCAGGACGGAACCGAACGAAGGGCCTCACCTCGACCCACCAGACCTCACGTGGTGACACACCCTCTGCCCCCATGTCTCATTATCTTCTCACACCCACACGTACCAACACAAACACCACACAGACAGAAAATTTCTCCTGGTGCCTCTATTCCCTCCCCCTTGCATATACACACTCAAGGGAATGGAATCGCTTGTCGTGACGTCATATTCGTCTCTCTCTCTAGACCACTCTCATTTCTCGTGCTATCTCTCACACGCCCCCGTCGGCCCCTCTATCCATGCCTCTCTCGAATCGTAGTACACACATACCTCTCTAGGCCCCGCCAAATGCATCAACTGCACATTCACACATGTTACATCACGCACCCATTGATCTAAAAAGCCCTCTCTTCATGTTTATTTCAGATACAACATTCCTTTTGAATAAAGTGTGGCAAAAAATTATTTTAGAGTTTCTACATATATACAACATTACATAGTTATATGGAGCAGTCTGACGCTAATTTGCATTGCATGGTGCCCACAATGATATTTATTCCATACTGTGAATTTGTATATTTTATATTATAAACAAAGTTAGTCATAATAAAGAGAAACGAAGAGCATCTCTCTCTCCATCGCATACACCCCCTATCGCCCCTTTCACGTATGCACACAAAACTATCTCCAGGTCCTCTAAAAGTAAGCCCCCAGAAAATTCATGCGTGTTTCATCTTTCTCTCGTGATATATGCAATGACGATCATTGTATTTGAAGCGAAAGCACAATACATACATTGGACTTCATAATCCACTCATTACGGTCACCGTTTACGTTTAGTGGTTATTATCTGATCCACGGGCTCACCGTACAACTCTGTATTTGCTCATGACATGACTAGTTGACCAGTTAAACGCTCCACGTGGCACCTCTAGTGTTGCATCACATTATCTCACTACCATCGTGCCCACCTGTCGACTTGTATCTACTCTACATCTGCACTCTTATAAAATACATGAAATACACTCTTATAAAAAACAGAGTTGGTGATGATAGTGTGCCTGCCATCCAGCAATATAGGCCGTCCGATTTATATCTGAGGATAGGAAAGAAACTATGGAAATTTTGCAAAAAGGTACCCACAACCTCTCCACATTTGCAAATAAGGCCCTCCCTCGTTCATCCTTTTCTCTCACAAGATAAACAAGTCATACAAATGCATATTGATGTTACGTGCAACACAAGGGCATCTTGCTAGTAAAAATGAAAACAAACGACAAAAAAATATTTTGACGGTGGTTCGAAGTCATGACCGTGGGCACAGCGGACAAGATGGCCTTGTATTGGTATGCCGAGCCGTCTGTTTTAACACACAGGAGCTGGCGTGGTGATTATACACACACGCACACATGCATAAGAATTGCATCCACGCAACACTCACACAAACACATGGACCCACGCACGCACGCAATACTCACACGTACACACGCAGCCACGCACGCAAACAACACTCACACGCACACACGCATGCATGCATGCACACACCAGTACACCACACGACAAACACACACTCTCACGCTCAAGTGCTCAACCTACACGTGCATGTGCACACGTCTGGCCCTGACAGACACATACACAACCAGGTGATTCCCGCGGACGGGTTGGAGCCTTGTCACGACTGCGTAAATTTGTGTTCATCTGACCTTTTCCCTATGCGAACTGAAAGGTGGGACCCACAAGGAACGTGGTCAATTTAACTAGTCAACATGGCGCCATGCACGAGTATTTGGCGGTCAGCGAGTGCAATCCGATGCTGAATCTGAGCAAGTGACGGATAATCACCGCAAAATGTATATAGTGACCGTAATCAGCTTATTCGAAGTTCGGTGACCGTATACGCTTTTCTCTCTGTAGGCCCTCCAAAACTACATCTCTACGTTCTCGCATGTTACATCTAACAACTATGCAATACAACACTACTACTACACTCTAACACAATAAATCATATGTGTTTTAGTTTTACTAGATATCATATTGTTACTTATAATTATTCAGTTTTCATAAATTAAAATTGCCTTTAAAATGTATGGCGATATCATCTACAGCAAGGAAAAATCCGCCCTTTCTGTTTAATCGGGTTTGTATCGATGGATCGTGCGAAACAGCAAAACTATAGTACTATACTGAGACAAGTGGCAGTTCATTTGGGCGTCGTGTCGCCTACTCCTCCGTCGTAAGAGTGGAGCGCTCGCTTTCATAAATCTTATAGTCCCTTTCGCCGACATGTGGGACATCAAGCTACCGGGTCCACGTGCCATACGGAATACAGTGCAGAGTAGTCGGGGTGAAGTACCCCAGTCATGGCGCCGGCGTAGTAATGAGCAATGAGGCGTCAAATCACAAAGCTGCACCTTTCCCGCAGTTAAGTTGGAGGGACGAAGTAATAATGCTAAAAAATAAGTTGGAGGGACGAAGCAACCATCATTTCACTCGTTGCTGAATCCGCTTCTCCCTCATCTTCTTCAATTTAACCACGTGTTGCTTCTGCCGTTGGTCTGCCTCATGTGGGACGCGGATCGGCTTGGTAAAGCACTGACACGTGGGACCGCATGTTAGCAAACCGCCATCCGCGCGGCAAAATCACCTCCCTTTTACTAATCTTGATTCTATAATTTTTTAGATCAATATAACTGAGATTTGTATAGATAGCACACAGGAGCAAAACCAAGCGGTACAGTTAAGGGCACCCACAATGTGTAGCCAAATGTGAAAATAGCTTTTGGCATCGTGGGAACCATTCTGGACGGTGTTGCCAAAGCCAAAAAGATGGAACCGAAGCTCCCTGATTGATTGATTGAAGGAATAGAAAAATGCAACGTCTCTCCTCTTTCTCCCATGCTTGGACGCATGCATTACAGTATAGAGCACAGAGTCTACTCCCCTGTCCCTTCTATCACAAATCACAAAGTAGTGAGGCATCAAATCACAAAGCACGGACGAAGCAACAATCATTTCACTCTTCGCTGACTCTGCTTCTCCATCGTCTTCTTCGAGAAACCATCTCACCGAACTAGTACTCCTAGTAGTAGTACTAGTAAAGGACTTCCTGGATGCAAATAAGGCGGTTGTCTCGGCTTGCAGGAGGCACTTGCGAACGACTTACCATGGTCTCCCTCAATGGTGTTCTCTGTCGAACGCACTTCGCCAAACCACAAAAAAATCGTCGACGTCACCGCAATGGGGAAGGAAGTCAAATATAGTTACTACCTCCATTTTTTGTACACAAGGCCAGTATTATCAAAATTACAATTTGCAAAGGGCCACTAACACTAATCGAGGCAAAATTGATGGGGTTAGCAACCAAGGACATTAATATCCCCTGCATGCATGAGGAAGTGAGAAGGTTGGTTTGCATGGCGCTGCATTAATCAAGCGATGAGGAGTGAGATGGTTAGCTCTTTGGTCTTTCGAGAAACAAATACGCATTAATTGACCGTGAAGCGAGGATTTGTATCGATTTAATCCCGCCAAGGAAAACCCGCCTTTCTTTTTTAACACTAGTACTCCTAAATGCGTATGTACTTATCTGTTTGGGTCTAGGCCTTGCATTGCCAAACTTCGCCACACATTTTGCCAAGCTTGCCTAAAGTTTTCAAAATGAGAAGGAGGTACACTTGCGCCTACGGTATCGCGGTCGCACCGCACCGTCACACGGTCGCTCCTGCACGCCGCATGATGCACCGCACCCTCACATAGTCGCTCCTGCACGCTGCAAAGCCAACCAAGGAACGCACCCTCAGCGACACGTCTTGTCGCATGTGAACAAACCAAACTCAGACATCCTATCGCTGGCACATAATTTTCGTTCATAGAGTATGTTTATCCAACCGCATGTTGGGGAGTATCCGTACGGCCCATGCGGTGGTCTGTTGGGGAAGAAGAAGAGGTGAGGAAGAAGGAAAGAAGGGTTAGGAGACGCAGGATATTCATCCAACTGCCTGAAATGGTAGACTGACCCAAGTCAGGCGACTTGCATAACAAATATAGTATGTTTTTACACAGCAAAAGATCCATAAAAACAATAACATAAAGAAAAACTATCACTGCTCGTGGAAAGAGACGGCCTCATCGTCTTTGGCTGCCGGCGCGAAACAGCCGTCGCTGCCGACGTGTGTCTCTGCATCGTGGTTGTCCTCGGCCTCCAGCTACTCGTTCAAGTGGAGCGTGCGGGCGCTCTGCACGGACGAGAGCACAGCCCGGTTCAAGTCGAGGACATCCGGTTCTGCCTGCAGGAGGGCCTCGATGGCAGCGGCATCCGCGCGCTCCGCGTCGAGTCGAGCCTCCGCTGCCCGGTTCAAGTCCAGGAGGTCCGGTTCCGCCTGCAAGAGGGCGTCGATGAGAGCGGCATCCGCACACTCTGCGTCGAGTCGAGCCTCTGCCGTCCGGTTCATGTCCAGGATGTCCGGTTTCGCCTGCAGGAGGGCCTCGATAGCAGCGGCATCCGCGCGCTCCGCCTCAAGTTGAGCCTCCGCCGCCCGGTTCACATCCACGATATGCGGTTCCACCTGCAGGAGAGCCTCGATGGCAGCGGCATGTGCACGCTCCGCGTTGAGTTGAGCCTCTGCCTCCCGGTCCTCCTTTAGTATCACCATGTTGAACCACTAGTCCGCCTGCACCATGGGGGACTCGGACGCCGGCACGAAGTCGACGTCCATCGTCTCATACCCATCGGTGGCCTTCTGCGCCGCGACCTCCGCAGTGAACATTGGATCCGCTTCCTCCTCCTCGTAGCTTGGATCCGGAGAACTCGAGATTGGCCTGCCGCAGCGAGCTTGGGAGCGGAGTGCAATGGCGCCGACCGCCGCCGCGATTTCTGCGCGGTGCTCCGGCGTCAGCATCTTGTAGTAAGTGATCTTGCGGCGCACGATGGCTTTCGGCGAACTAGGGGACGCTTGATGCGGGCTAGGGGTTCGAAAGGTGGGGGAATGGGCTGGAGATTTGGTGTGGTTTTAGGGCAGTGGCTGGCGTAGGCCGAGCAGCAAAGGTTCTTGTGTGAATAGTGGTTTCGGTGACGACCGGTCAATCGGTTTTGACTGTACATCGCTCTTATCGTGTTCGCGTTGCAGCCCGGCACGCTGGACCCTCCACGTCGCTCACCGAATGGAACGCGCTTCGTCTTGCGTTTTTGCTCGCTTGTGGGACCGCAGTTGAGAGCAAACCGACGTCCCTCCCCCTCCCCCGCCCGCGTCATTTATTATACCACTACTCCCTCCGTTTTAAGCGGAGTAAATAAAAACAGAGGGAGTATACTATGGATGAGGATCCCCTGACGTGGCCAAACCCATTGAGTAACTGACATACAGGGCCTAGCAAGCATGGGATCCGCCAGTAAGTGACCGAAAGGGAGGGTAAGGCAGGGATACCTACGTTAGAGGATCCACTTCCACTATACTACTTTGACCAAATGTTAGAGTAATAATATATGACATGCAACCTACACAAATGTTAGAGTAATAATATATGACATGCAACTTACACAAAGCATACAGGGTCTATTGCGTTTTTTGAGGCTAACTTTGACCAAATGTTAGAGTAATAATATATGACATGCAACTTACACAAAGCATACGGTGAATTTCGCATGTGAAAGGAGTTTCCAATGATATAATTTTCACATTATACATCTCATGTACTATTAATCTTGTCAATAGTCAAATTGGAAACCTATCCAGTACAAATCTAGAATGCGTCTTTAATCTAACAATATTGATTGGGCGTTGTTGAATGTTCATACCTTTTTTTATCATAGTAGAGATACTTTGACTACACATAAAACTTATATGTAAAGTAGAAAGGATAGGAGGGAGTATATTGTACGTTCAAAAACGAAACAAACATTGAATACCCTTTATATATGATTTGCGGATGCTATGATCACCGGTTCAAAATTTTGAATCCGCCTTAGGTATGACGTGCCACCACTCGTTCCCTCTCGATTTCATCTCGGGGTACGGAGATCTATTAAAAGAGGACTAGGGTGGGTACATGCGAATGATACTCGGCAGAATGTTCAAATGAGGCATGCGGGAGGATGGACTCGACTGGAGGGCGACATGATCGATGGAGAAGAGGGTTGGAGAGGAATGAGAATAAGCAAACTCCACATGATTACACTTGAACGGCTCAAATAAACAATAAGTTGTCTCGCTTGGCCTACATAGTGAAAGGTCTAATGCGCAACGCGGAGCACTGACGCTCGAATATGGCCGGGAAAACAGGGAAACCGACATGTGGGGCACACCCGTCGGGACGATGTAGCGCAGACTAGTCCAATGGAGGAGCTGGCCCACGACCTCCTCGCCATCGACAACCGTTCATGTGGGTCGTTGGGGCCAACAACGGGGCGCAGCTCCAGCACTGCCTCTGGACACGGTGACCGCGGTGAGCGACACGCTCATATCGTCGCTAGACACGGTCGGTTTCAGTGTGCCGAGGGTGGCGTTAGTGCTGTGGCACGACCAACGGTATGTTTGGTTTGTGCCCAAGGTTACCCCATCAAAGCATTGGGTAGCCAAAATTTTGGTTGAGGTATTGGTTGCCCATGATTTGGCCGACATTGGCAAGAAAAATGAACTAGAGTTGGCTAGAGTTCATTGGCATGCCAAAGAAATGGCAACCATCCAAACAAAGACCAATCTTTGGGTCATGACCAAAATTTTGGTTGAGGTATTGGTGGCCCATGATTTGGCCGACATTGGCAAGAAAAATGAACTAGAGTTGGCTAGAGTTCATTGGCATGCCAAAGAAATGGCAACCATCCAAACAAAGACCAATCTTTGGGTCATGACGAAAATTTTGGTTGAGGTATTGGTTGCCCATGATTTGACCGTCATTTGCAAGAAAAATGAACTAGAGTTGGCTAGAGTTCATTGGCATGCCAAAGAAATGGCAACCATCCAAACAAAGACCAATATTTGGGTCATGACAAAAAATTTGGTAAGGTGCACTTTGGCCACAATCCAAACGCACCCCAACACCCGGCTTGTCGAGGATGCACGGGGCGCCGCGACGCATCCGCGGAGTGGTGTAGCGTGGCCAACTGCATCCTCTGGACCTGAGACCATGCTGGGTCGTCTTGCTTTTTCAATGACACGCGGGGATCGCATTTGAGCAAAGGGCATCTCCAACGTTGCCACGACCGCAGCTGACTACCCTGGCACACCAAAGCCCTCGTCCCTCGCGTCGTCGCGCGGTGCGTTCCCAGCCGGCGCCAGCTGCCCGCATTCATGCCGTCCGTTCGTATGTCGTTGTTAAGAGGCTCGGTGCCCGAGGAACCAACTCCGGTGACTTAATGACGCACCCATACACTTGGCCTCACCGGAATGCGCTACTTAAAGCGGCAATGCCCAGCTAACCTCCACACCATAGCGCATCGTCCTCCTACCTGGCACCACATCCGCCATGACCACAAGTGCGAATGCTCTGCGGGAGAGCTTGTCTTCGAGGATGAAGCTCGAGGTCGCCTCCCTCGCTCAAGTCGCCTCTCGCGACGCAATAGCGGCGTAGCCGGACGCGGACGCGACCGCATAAGCGGTGGCCACGCTGGCGGCCGACAACGGGAGCATTGTCAGCCACGCGTCCTACTTGCCGCCGTCCAACGTCCGGCACCGTCGAGGTCGGGGACTCCTCCGAGGATGAGTAGGGCATGGGAGGCGGCAGGGCATGGTGTGCCAACTGGCGGTCCGTATCCCGTGTTCTACTCTTCCTCGCCGGAGACCGCACCTTCACTTCACGGGTCTTGAACCCCGCCCCCGTACATAGAGATCGCAGATGGAGGATGTCGGTCGCCGCCGTAGAATAGGTTTAAGGTCAGGTTTCTTTTATTTTTTTGTCCTATAAAAGTTCGAAATGTAATGAAAATCTGTCGTGTTTGCATTAATCTCGGCCGGTGTATATGAACTTTCACAATAATATACATATTGTGGGAGTACTAGCAAGATGCCCGGGGCGTTGCGGAAGATCAAGATCTTGTGGGAGAAAAGTATGAGCGAGGGAAAGCCTTATCTGCAAATGTGGAGAGGAGTGCGGGTAAATTGTCATAGTTTCCTTCCTATCCGTTAGATATAGATCGGACGGCCTATATTGCAAGATGACAGGCACACCATCATCACCAACTCTGCTTTTTATTGAACCGAGACAAATCTACAAAACCCAACTAAGCCAACATCCCAGCATATCGCGCGGGAAAAGACCCGGTCACGCCGTTTTAGTCGGGATTACCGGATTACAAGTAGTAGTATCGATGGATCGCGTGAAGCAACAATTTTCTTTTGAGGGGGCGAAGCACCTACTAGCACTACAAAAAAAGACACATCCGTGACATTTTGGGCCGAACGAAAAAAAATTCTGTCATACATATGACACTTCTATGGCGATAATTGTGACAAAACCCGGTATCATCATAGATGTGGTGGGATCCTACTTCTATGACAAAAAATCATGACAGAAAATGGGCTTTTCGTCTTGGGCGGGCGGAGACACAGCTGCATGACATTCTTTGGGCCGTCCATGACGAAAAAACCGTGGTAGAAGCGAGGGAATTTCGGGAGTTCCGATTACGGTGGGAGGTCATGGGCGGCGATGCGCGTTCTCTCGTACGTGCGTCTGCGTGTGTGCGGCGTTGGCTCTAATCGAACCCGGCGAGGCGTTGGGCTCTAATCGAACCCGGCGATTGCCTGCGAGTTACTGCGTTCTGAACCCGAGCGATCGATCGATGGCTGTTAAGCGAACCCGATCGGCGATTCGCCGCTCTCTGCTGCTAAGCTGAAGCCGATCGATGCTACCTCGGGATGAGCGGTGAGTGTTGCGGCGGGGGGGTTTGGATGAACAACGGCGGTGGCATTTTCCTCGGATGAACGGGACCCGTGGTGTGGTGGAGGGCTGGATGAGCAGATGAAGCGGTGGAGGGGTGCCCGTGGAGGGTGGTTGAACAGGACCACGTGGTGTGGAGGGCTGGATGAGCAGATGAGCGATGGAGGGTGCCCTGGAGGGTGGTTGAACAGGACCCGTGGTGTGGAGGGCTGGATGAATAGTAGGCAGGTGGAGGGTGGTTGAACAATAGCCGGTGGAGTAGCGCGCGGTGGAGGCTGGATGAACAGGAGCCCGTGGAGGCTGGAGGAGGTCGACGGTAGCCCGTGGAGGCTGAAGGAGGTCGACCGTGGAGATGAACAGTATCCCGTGGAGTCCCGTTTTGTGGTATGCCACACCCCTCCCGATGAACAGGACCCACATTTCGACTGTAGGAGGTCCGTTTTCGTCCATTTTGCGGTACGCCACACCCCTCCCGATCAACAAGACCCCCGTTTCAACCGTAGGAGGTCTGTTTCGTCCGTTTTGCGGTACGCCACACCCGTCCCGATCAACAGGACCCCTGTTTCGATCGTAGGAGGTCTGTTTCCTCCGTTTTGCGGTACACCACACCCCTCCCGATCAACAGGACCCCTGTTTCGATCGTAGGAGGTCTGTTTCCTCCGTTTTGCGGTACGCCACACACCTCCCGATCAACAGGACCCCGTTCCGAACGTAGGAGGTCCGTTTCCTCCGTTGTGCGGTACGCCAGGCCTCGTTTCCATCGCCTGTTCTGTCCAAGCCGGTTGGCTCCCACGCGTTCCGTTGTCTCCCTATGAACACGACGCATTCCGTTGCCTCGCGATGAACACGAGCATTCCGTTGCCACCCCATGAACACGACACACTCTGTTGCCTCCCCATGAACACGACGACGACGCTGTTTCTCCATTCCGAACCAGCCATGTACACGAGCCCTGGCCGTATGTATGCGTGAGTAGGCGTTCGAGACCCAGCCCGTATGTACATATACGTGGCCGTATTTTCTTTCTTGCACCCTGGCCGCTGTACGTACGTGTACATGCTACGTGCGTGCCTCTACTACGACACGTGCGCACATCTACAACGACCAGTATGTACGTACACGTTCGCGACCAGAATGACAACGCTACATATGGTTCGACCAGGTGGGTCCCGACTGTCGTGCACTTCCTTGCGTGCGAAGATGTAGCTGGTGGGTCCCAGCAGTCAGGGGGGCGAATCGTTTTTTTTTGCCCGAACGCACTTCCTTACGTGCGAAGATGTAGCTGGAGGGTCCCAGCAAACAGAGGGGCAAATCATTTTGTTTTTGCCGGACGCACTTCCTTGCGTGCGAAGGTGTAGCTGGTGGGTCCCAGCGGTCGGAAACATTTTTTCATGAAATCGGTGGCCCGTCGGTGGGTCCCCACATCGGTGGAGGAATAATTATTTTCTTGGCGTAATAAGGAGGCACTTCCTTGCTGCGGCCGTGGACCCAGCTGTGAGCTTCTCCAGCGCGATACTCTTCGATGGAAGTCGGTCGTTGACCACATTGACCACGCCGTGCCGAGAGCACCACAGCGGTGGGCGGCGAGGCCTAGGAAGGGGCGACACGGATGCGAGGAAGACTTCGGCGATCGTTTCCCACGCGGGGAATCTGTTGTACAAGGGTTTCTTGGTTACGCTGCCGTCGCGGAGAATAACAGCGGTGTGGGTGAGTAGAGGGATGGCTAGGCCAGCGATGGGAGTCTGGTGGGGCGGTGAGGCCTGCTTGTGGTAGCACAACCGGCCGTGGGGAGGAGGAGCATGCAGTCCCTTGGTGCTTGTTTGGCCGGTTTGGAGCGGGAAGAAGCGAGATTGAAGAAGCACGACGGCCGTTGGATGGCCATCCAACGATCCTTTGCTTGTGTGTCAACCTTTTTTTAGGAAAGCCTCAAATCTGTGGAAAATAGCATACAGCCCATCTGCCATTATTTCTAATAATTTACAGCCCATTTGCTAATTCTTAAGGTTTTTTTGGAGCCCATATTCTTTTTGTTAGCATTACAGCCCATATTGTGGCCACGGTTAAAAATTATCTGAAATTTTGCATATTTGGTCTTGATTCGAACTGTTTTTAATCCCAAAATTTCGACTCACATTCAAACTGATTTTAAAAATAAATGTATATCAATATAAAATCCAACAAATTCTCCATGCATAAAATTAATGTAATTTAAAATCTCGAAATGAAAAAAAAAAAGATATTTGAAACTAATTGTCGGTTTGATGTGTCTTAAAAATGTACAGCCCATTTCACATTACTGATGGGCCATTTTCTCGGCCAGCCGAATGAAAGCTCTCCTCGCCTTGAAAGATTTGCAGCCCAACAGGCCTGACAAAGCGACTTACTTGGCAAATCACAAAAAAACTAGGATGTGGCCGTGGACCCAGCTGTAGCCCTCTACACGTACAGTACTCTTCCGATGGAAGTCATTCCTTGACCACGTTGACCACGCCGTGCGGAGAGCACCACGTCGATGGATGACGGCGAGGCCTAGGAAGGGGACGACGCGGAGCCGGGGAAGACGCGTCAGTGGAAGCCCGCGTGGAGAGGAGTACGAGGGTTCACTGGTTCGGCTGCGGTGTGAGGCTGCCGTCGCCGCATGGCCTGGCCAGCGGTGGGAATAGTAGGGGGCGGTGAGGCCTCTCCGGCAGCAGAGCCGACCATGGGAGGCAGGAGCATGCGGCACGACCGGCGCTGCTTTGGGCAGCTGGAGCAAGAAGACCAGAGGTTGAATAAGCACTACGGCTATTGGATGGACATCGTACGGTCACTGGAGCTAGAATCGTTCATATTGACTAAGTTGACAAAGCCTTTCGTCCCCGTCAACTTAGTAGGCCCACAAGTCATCCTCCCACCAAGGTGGGTCCCAGCTAGCCGGGGGAGTATTCATTTTTTTGTGCGTAATAAGGAGGCACTTCCGGTGGGTCCGAGCTGACAGCGGGGGAACGTTCTTTTTGCGAAATACGGTGGCCCGTCCGGTGGGTCCCAGCAGTCAGGGGGAAATGATTTTTTTCACAAAATACTGGTGGCCCGTCTGGTGGGTCTCCGCTGTCAGGTGGAGGAATAATTATTTTCCACGTAATAAGGAGGCACTTCCTTGCGGCTGCCGTGGACCCAGTTGTCAGCCTCTCCATGTACAGTACTCTTCCGATGGAAGTGGTCGTTGACCACATTGACCACGCCGCGCTGAGAGCACCACGGCGGTGGACGACAACGAGGCCTAGGAAGGGGACGACGCGGAGCCAGGGAAGATGCGGCAGTGGATGCCCACGCGGAGAGGAGTACGAGCGTTCACTGGTTCGGCAGCGATGTGAGGCTGTCGTCGCCGCAGAATAACAGGGGGTGTGGGTGAGTGGAGGGATGGCCTGGCCAGTGGTGGTAGTAGTATGGGGGCGGTGAGGCCTCCGCGGTAGCACAGCCGACCATGGGAGGAAGGAGCAGGCGGCACGACCGACGCTGCTTTGGGCAGCTGGAGCAAGAAGACCAGAGGTTGAAGAAGCACTATGGCCGTTGGATGGACATCATACGGTCACTGGAGTATTGACTAAGTTGACAAAGCCCTCCAGCCCCGTCAACTTAGTAGGCGCACAAGTCAGCACAACAATATGGTGGGTCCCAGCTAGCAGGGGGTATTCATTTTTTTGGGCATAATAAGGAGGCACTTCCTTGCGTGCGAAGATATAGCTGGTGGGTCCGACCTGTCAACAGGGGGAACATTTTTTCGCCAAATACAGAGGCCCTTCCTGTGGTTCCTAGCTGTCAGGTGGAGGAATCATTGTTTTGCGCCTAATAAGGAGGCATTTCCTTGCGTGCGGCTGTGGAACCAGCTGTCAGCCTCTCCGTCTGATCCACTTCCGATGGATGTCGTTCATTGACCACGTTGACCAGGCAGCGCCGAGAGCACCAGGCGGTGGGCGGCGGTGAGGCCTAGCAAGGAAGCGACACGGAGCGAGGAATACTCGGCGGTTGTTTCCCACGCGAGGAGTCGAGGATTCTTGGTTCGTCTGCCGTCGCGGAGAATAACAACATGTGTGGGTGAGTAGAGGATGGCTAGGCCAGCGATGGGAGTATGCAGTGGGGCCGTGAGGCCTCTTGCGATGGCATAGCCGACCGCGGGAGGAGGGAAGCGAGCAGTCCGCGGCGCTTGTTTGGCGGCCGGAGCATGAAGAGCAGAGATTGAAGAAGACGACAGGCGTTGGATGGACATCCAACGATCACTGCTCTCGTGTGTTCACTAAGTTGACAGGGCATTGCGTGTGCGTCAACCTTTTTTTTATGAAAGCATACGCGTCAACTTGTAGTAGGCGCACAAGTCAACCTCAAATCTGTGGAAAACAACATACATCCCATCTGCCATTATTTCTAATAATGTACAGCCCATTTGCTAATTCTTAAGAATTTTTTTGGAGCCCATCTTCTTTTTGTTAGCATTACACCCCATATTGTGGCCACGGTTAAAAAGTATCGAAATTTTGCATATTTCGGTGCGGTCAATGTTTTAATCCGAAATATCGATTCACATTCAAACTATTTTGAAAAATAATTTATATAAATATAAAATCCAAATAATTGTCCACGCATAAAATCAATGGAATTTAAGATCTTGTAATGAAAAAAAATTTGAAACTAATTCCCGGTTTGATGTGTTTTAAAAATGTACAGCCCATTTCTGGGCAAACCGAATGAAAATCTCCTCATCTTGAAAGATTTGCAGCCCAGCAAGGCCGATAAAGCAAGTAGGCCTTGTTTGGGTATTTCTTTTAAAAAATAGAACTAGGCTAGCCATTTTCAGCAAGAAAAAACCACAACTGGGCTCATGATGTGGTAAACATAAATAAAACCCTGGCTAGACGGGCCACAGCCCCCGCACAGCCCCGTTGTTACCTTGATCCATCGCTAAAACTAGTATAAATAACAACCGCTTTTTCCTAAAAAAACTCGGCGACATGCTGGGTCCCTGGTGTCAGCCGCTCGTAGTGTAATTCTCTCGTTTATTGACTATGTTAACAATGTCGTGAGCCCCAGATGTCCAACCATTAGGAGGAACCATATTTTTGGGCTTGTACTATAGAGGCACTTGCTTGCGTCTTGCCATGGCTGGTGGGTCCCTCATCATCCTCTCCACGTCTGATCATCTCCTTGTTCCTCTTGGTTGTTCACGACGTTGACAACGCAAGAGGGTGGCGCACCGCGCACGGCGAGCGAACCAAGGCCACAAGGCGGAGGACGACGGTGAAGCCTCGGACGGAACGAACAGGAGCCGTTGAACATCGCCGGTCGATCGTGGCGGAGAATCTGAGGTTGACTGGTTGAGGGCGGAGTGCGTGTTGGGGCTGATGTCGCGGAGAATAACATGACGTGTGGGGTAATAGAGGGAGGGATTGGCCAACGTTGGAGGGTACGTACGGTAGGGCGGCGGAGGCGCAGCCAGCCATGGGAGGCGGGAGCAGGTGGAGCCGACGGGGTGGTTTGGTTTGGGCGGCTGGAGGAAGAAGAAGATAAGAGATAGAAGATACACGACGGATGTTGGATGTCAATCCAACGGCTGGTAAACGAAATCGTTTGTTGGTGGCTAGTAAGTCGACACCACCTTGGATAGGCTATTTCCTCGCAGGTCCCAACTGTCAGAATCCAAATCTGTCACGGTCATGCAGCCTTTCCTATGCCAATTTACTGCCCATTCGATGTGCTAGTTCGAAATAAGTTTGTGGGTGCTGGTGGGGGCTAATAACTTGGCTTCTATAATGCACAGTGAGCTCAAGCAGCCGGCGAGAGTAATGTTATTTCCCTTGGTTGGGATTTGTTACAAAATTTCACTATAAATTAAACGAATGGCAAGCCATTTCCCTTGTTTCAAAGAAAATATGACAGTCACAGCCGAGTTGAAAAGGGTAGGAACATCTAACTCCAGCTTACAAACTGTACAAAAGCACGAGGGTTAATTGTTCATTAGCTTTACAAAAAAAAAAACCCAGATTGAAAAGGGCAACAACATCTAACTCCAGCCTGTTTTCGGCAGTCACAGTCAAATGGACCGGTCGGGTCCATAGAATGAACATCCTGGGTCATAAAATTTACTGGAATATGACCACAATATGTTGTAAATAGAAGCCCGGCATGTTCAGAAGCTCTTTTTCCCACCTGAAACTCCTTTTTTTGCTCTTTGACATACCCATCCGTCAAAACCATGGTGCTGATAAACTTAAGCCTGATGGAAAATAGTAACCTCGCATTCAGCAGGAAGAATGTGACAAATCTTGCGTTTGCACGGTTGGCTACATATCGTTCTAGCGTTATTGTCTTCAATCGAATCTCATGAGAAGTGAGAAAATCCCGATGCTTACGAATCCACCGATTGGTTATAACTTTCTTACCCCGTCCTGTTGCCTAAATATACATGAAGATTGAAAACAGTTAAGATCTAAAAGAAGAGTGTGGAAAGAGCAACAGCTGAACGGTTAATTCTAGTACACTATATGCGGGCTTCCAATGTGCGTGAAATTATCACCTTTATATACAACTTCTCCGGACATGGAAAGCATTGCAGCAAGCCAATAATCTTGTTCAGATCAAAACTATTCATTTGGATATATATGATCTTGACAGAATCCAGCACCATTGATAGGCCATCCATGGAGAAACTCTTCATTGAGCATAGAACATAATATTAGTACAAAATGTGTACTCCAAGATGATATATAAATTATGCTTGAGAAATTTAAAATGCAGCTTATGGTTACAAGTGTAGATGATAATATAAAGTACCTGAAGAACTGTGGAGCCAAACACCATATTGAAATGAGCACAGAGATCATGTATTACACCCAAGGTCTCTAGTTTAGGCACAGAGAGGATGGTTATTTGCAACGGTTAATAACTAGAATCAAGGATCAACCTTTGAAGTGAAGGGGCATCTTGGATGATGAGCTGCCTTCCGTCAAAAGATATTCCAATTCTTACAAGGTTAGGCGACTTTATTTGGAGACAAACGATTCTAACAGTGAAAACAAGCACCAAGCACTCCAGCACAGGGCAACTGGAGTGGATGATGTTGTGCAATGAGGCCTCCAATATACGAACCCGCACAATTGAAAGTTTCTTTAGAAATGGGAGTCAAAGGTTTAGTGGTGGTGTGGAGAGAGGAGGAAAACCGCAAGATGGACATCGGTGCTGAGGGCACAAGTTCATGGCGTTCGGTATGTGGTATGCGATTTACAGGGGAATAGTAGAACTCAAGCAGCTGTAGTTCTATGAATTCAGGGGATTTCAGCTAGGCGTCCACCGTGCAGGGCATGGTATGCTTGCTCAGGTAGTCCCCACATGGTTTGCCTCTTTTTTTAATTTAACATAACGCGTCAAGTCGCATTTGTTTGTTCACCCGTGGTAGACGATCCTCCCTCCACCAAGTGGACAACCAGTACACGTGCCAAATTACCACGTGGGCTGCCTTTTTCGTACAGAAATGAGCTCCACCGTGCACCCGTGCGGGTGTGGTTGGGAAAGAGACGGGAGTACGTGCACCGTGCGTGCACCTCTTCTCTTCATGCACGTACCCCACCTACGTGGGTGTGTGTGAGAGAGATACAAACCTAGACATAATGCGCCGTCCATCCCCATGCCTCCGCCCAGTTCGACCACCGGTCACCACCACGCCCTCCTCCTCACCTTATCTCTCATCTTTCTCCTCCATTTTTATATACAAGGGCCACTATCAAAATTACAATTTGCAGATATACAAGGCCACTAACACTAGTCGATCCAATATTAATGGTGTTTGCCTCGTGGTACTAGCAAGAGGACATTAATTATCCATTGCATGCATGCGGAGTTTGTAAAAATGCATCTTGATGTTACATGCAATGCACGGGCATCTTGCTAGTCCATGAAAACAAAACATGCCAAAATTCCATGGTGAACGAGGGATTTGAATCTGTTGGGAGGGCTGTTTGGATCTAGCCAGGGTAGCCAAAATATTGGCGACCCTTTTGTCCACCGTGCCTTTGCCACCGATGAGCGAGAATGGCTCGGTGCTCATGATGTCATGCATCCTCCAGCGCATACGTTGAGCGAGCTCGCCTGAGCTGTGTTTTTGTCCCTAGCGCCACCCGAGCCGCCTGCAGACCGACCGGCGACCGCCAAATACGCCATCCAACCGTAGCCTCACACATTATGATAGCAACTCAACCAACCGGACGAAATTCACGCAAACACGTAGACAAACTGATATTTCATATAAACAACGATGGAAATCATATAAAATACCGGATTTTCATACAAACATGACGGATTTCATTACATTCAAATGAACTACACGGTGCTAGTTCTGGACAGCAAAGGTATATAATACCTGGCCTAAATGGTCGCCCACCGATCGATTTGTGTTCCTCATGTCCGGCAGCACGATCACCGGACTGCCGAGAGCCCTGGAGGTATATGCTTCAGCGCAAAGGACGGTTCGCTTCCCCACTGCCCAACTAATATCATTGGCTGGTGCCGTAAGATGATGGTGGCCGACACCGGTTCGAGTTCATCACCGGCCACTACTTCGCCATGGCCGGCACCGGCTCGAGTTCATCCTAACATTCCCCTCTTCCGTGGAGCCCATGCGGGGTCGACGAAGGTCCTCGCAACAAAAGGATCCGGCAAGACACCGCGGTGGCCTTCATGGGACCCAAGCGGCGGCGGCCTCCCGTGTTCTACTTCTCCTCGATGATGGCGGCGGACGCGGAGGCGCTGGCCACCGACTCGTCGCTCTCTGCGCACCCGGCTTCTGTCGCTGCTTGCATGGCGCGGCCACCGGCATGGGAGTCTCGGCTAGAGAAACGGGAGACGCAGTACGAGGCGGCGGCGTGGACGGCAGCAACGACGCCCGTGGGCCGCTCCTCGTCGAGCTGGCCTGGAGCGGCGAGTTGCTGAACCGCGCGCCGGCTTGGGGCGGCAACTGGCTCCGTCTGGCGAGGGAAGGGAGGTGGATCAGGGAGCTGCATAGCTCGTATCCGGCGGGCTACCCAGCCGGCTTTGATGCGGAATAACTACTCTTCGTAAGCTATTGTAAGAGTGGACAAAATGGTGGAGGAGATAGGGGAGCGGCGGAGGTGTGCGATTCTTGGCCGAGTTTGGCCTCGTTTAAATAGGAGATTAAATAGATGGGGATGGGAGGAGGCGACGCCGGCGTACACAGGAGGTGTCTTGCCGGATCCTTTTGTTGTGAGGACCTCCGTCGACCCCGCATGGGCTCCACGGAAGAGGGGAATGTTAGGATGAACTCAAGCCGGTGCCGGCCATGGCGAAGTAGTGGCCGGTGATGAACTCGAACCGGTGCCGGCCACCATCATCTTATGGCACCAGCCAATGATATCAGTTGGGCAGTGGGGAAGCGAGCCATCCTTTTACCAAGCATATACCTCTGGAGCTCCCTGCAGTCGGTGATCGTGCTTGCCGGACATGAGGAACACAAATCGATCGTGAGGCGACCATTTAGGCCAGGTATTATATACCGCTGTCGAGAATTAGCACCGCGTAGTTCATTTGAATGTATGAAATCCGTCATGTTTGTATGAAAATCCGCATTTTATATGATTTTCGCTGCGTTGTTTATATGAAATATCGGTTTGTCTACGTGTTTGCGTGAATTTCGTCCGGTTGGTTGAGTTGCTGTCATAATGTGTGCGGCTACGGTTGGATGGCGTAATTTGTGGGTCGCCGGTCGGTCTGCGGGCGGCTCGGGTGGCGTTGTGGGACAAAAACACAGCTTCGTCTGAAGCTCGTCTCCAACATGCTACCGGAGGATGCATGACAGCATGAGCACCCGAGCCATTCTCGTTCATCGGTGGCAAAGGCACCGGTGGACAAAAGGGTCGCCATTATTTTCGCTACCCCGGGCAAGCCCCTCCCAACAGATTCAAATCCCTCGTTCACCGTGGAATTTTGCCATGTGTTGTTTTCATGGACTAGCAAGATGCCCTATGATAATGTGCACTGCTGAATGTGGACCGTTTGACTGGTCAATTGATCGTGTTATCGACAAATTACGGAGCTGTATGGTGAGCCAGTGACCGTATGATCACCCTAAAATGTACTCCTATTTTATTAACACAGTACAGACTCAAACTACCATTTCTTTCTTTCATATACGGGCTGACAGGTGGGCCCCACAGTTACGCGCCCCGATGGTGCAACACTAGTTGCGCCGCGTGGAACGTTTGACTGGTCAATTGATTGTGTCATCAACATAATACGGAGTTGTACGTGTGAGCCAGTGACCGTATAGTCATGACATGTATTTGTTTAACACGGTACAGACGCAAGGGCTCATATATACATGCAAGCACACACCGCTATAAGTGCACACACGCGAAGGGTTCCCCATTGAGCACCTTCGAGAGAGTGGGCCAGCATATATGATCTTGAGATTTTACGAAGTCACCATAGGTGCCTCGTAGTCGAGTGGAACATCTCCTCCCAATGAATGTACATCACCAGAAAATACTGAAATTAACACAAGATAAATGCGAGCACCGGGACTTTAACCTTGGTGGGCTCGAGAAACCACTGTCCTCTAACCATCCAACCACATGTTGGTTAGCACGACAAAATGTATGTGGTGACCGTGATGAGCTTATTCTGAAGTCCAGTGACCATATCATGCTTTCGCTTCAAATACAATGACCGTAAGTGTTGTCAACAAAATCTGAACGCGCATCAAATGCAAAGTCCGTCGGTGTCATCAACAAAATATGGACACGTATCGTGAGCTATATACCGTTGTACTATCGTATATGCTTATTTTCTTAGTGGCCCATTGTGTGTGGTGTGGTGGGCACATCATTTCTAGTTGTGGTGGGTCAACATCAAGACTCATGGGTCGGTTCCATCCTTTGCCACATATAGGTTGGACCGAGGCGTGTTATCTGAAGACCCATGTGGAGGACTCGGCGTACAACACGAAGCTACGGTCGCGGAGGACTCTATCCCCACCGGTGATAAGCCGACTATATATGATTTGTAACCCTAGGCCCTTAGTATGTTATACAAGCTTGGGGCTAGTTAAATCGATAGTATACACACACAAAAATGCTTGGTATTCACGTGTACTTTGTACACACCCCTATCACTAATATACAGTACCAGGTTCCGACCTGAACTAGGGTAAAACTTTGCCTCGTATTACCATCCAGCCTAACAACCAGGGATATCCTACCGAATGACGATATGATGAAATCATATCTGCCAACTACTAAGAGAGAGGTGTATCGGGGGGCAATGTGTGCGAGAGGCCTAAAGATAATGTGCATCTGGGGACACACGTAGGCACATATATGTGCGTATAGAGGGCTAGTAGAGACCGTGCATGTGTATATATGCATGTGAGAGAAATAGTGTTTTCCAACTGAGATTAGTGAAAAGAGTGGTACATAGTAGTCGAAAGAGAGAGAGAGGGAGCGAGCAGAGAGAGCATGTGCGTGAGACACCCGACACCACGAGAGAGATTGTGAGCATGTGTGAAAGAGAAATGCCGATGCATATAAAGTGTGTGCACTTACGTGTTAGATAGAGAGATATATAACGCGTCTGTGAGAACAGGCGAGGCATAGTGCATCTACGTAAAAGGCGGTTCTACGCATTAAATTAAAATATAAATGGCATTATTATTTTTGATGAGATCATGAATTTTGCAAATTAGTATGGACGAAAATCAGTCTATCAGACACCCATACTCTATTGAATTCTAGCATGTGCATGTGTTTATTTCATATTATCGATCCATAGAGTGACAGCGGTTTGAAATACAGGCAATGGATGCTTTTCCAATTCATATATAAACAATAATTAGTGCACTCCATGTTGTTAGTGTGAAGCACTTTTTACATTTGTCACTTGCATGGATACATTCCAAATTGCTAGCTACGAAATAGAATACATGTCGAATTCAACATAAAGGGGGTTTCGAAGATTCGAATTCATAGGAAGTGCATTCATCTATTTGAACCTGAGATAATGGCATTTGTAAATCAGATGTAAAAGGGGGAATCAATCTTTGTTGTGAGTTTGAACATGCTATATATATTCATACACATATCTAACTTTTTTTTGCAACCAAGGAGATTATATCTGGAACCATGCATGAACTGAGGTAAGTTGCATATTTTTTAATATATACTCGTGTACAATGTATATTCAAATGTACCCCCTCCATTCCAAAATAATCGTAGCTTTAGGATTTTCAAGAGTAAAGATTTGTGAAGTTTGACTAATCCTGAAAGTTCAATTCAAGAGAACCGAAAACGTTAATGCTTCCGCTCCCAAATATTGAACGAAGCGCCAAATAGGCCTCTGGTCACCCGAGACCGCGTGAGACTAATGTTTTGGTGGTAGGAAATTACTGTCCTGACTCTGGCCCGTGTAGCCTATCGGCCTGATGTCCAAAGGTCTAAACCGGGGTAGGTTTGTTACTTCACCAAAACGCCAGTCTCAACCGCCTCTGAGAAGCATTCATACGCCGTGGGCGCCTAAACACCCATGCGCTCGGCGAAATCTATCCATACATTTGGGACACGACATGAGTGTCCTACCCCAACCATAATATGTCCGAAATTTTAGATGGGGGCATAGTTTGTAACTTTCCCCAAATTTCAAACAAGCGCGTCTCAAACCGAACATTGTTCCCCCTTAGTTCCCCGCCTCCCTCCGTTTCCCAATTCATACTCCGTGGGCGCGAAAACGCCCTCTCCACCAGCTGCGAAACCCCAGCCTCCCTCCGTTTCCCAATTCATACTCCGTGGGCGCGAAAACGCCCTCTCCACTAGCTGCGAAACCCCAGCCTCCTCCGTCGGTCCGTCCTCCACCCCATAGTGGCCAATCCACCGCCGCCCTCCTCCATCACGCCGGAGCCGGTACCCCGACGTCGCCGTCCAACGCAACCGCAAACGCAACACCCTCAAGGACTTAGCAGCTGAAGCCGAGGCAGAGCTGCCTCCACGAGCCGACGCCGAAGTGCGCCGTACCATAACCACTCCGACCACGCCGTCCTGCGCCTCACTGTTGCGGCTCCACTGTCGCAACCGTCCACCGCACCGGAGTTGTTCCCGCTACACCGTCATTCGCCGCCTCGGATCTGCTTCCTCGCCGCCGACAGACGGCCACCGCACCACACTCAACAACTCGGCCATGGGTTCGTCCAAGGCTGCACCGTCCTCCACAACTTCTGGTTTCCGGCGAACAACAAGAAGATCGTCGGAAAAACAGAAGGAGGACACAGCATTACCAGCGGAAAGAGGTACTCCTCTTCCCTTATTCGTGCAAATCTTACGTCTCCGCTCACACCGTATTCATCCCACGAAAGAAACTACTTGAGTGCTTCTTCTGCATCTTCTTCGTGATACTAAATGCACAAGGTTTCCTCCCTTTTACTATTTCACCTTTGCTAGAGGTCACTAGCCCCCGGATTTCAATTCAGGGGTCGGTCGAACCGCAATTAAAGAAGCAGCACCGGCTTAAGCGCGTGGAGCACCTAGTCCGCTTTGTTCCCAGGGAAGCGTCTCGCCGGTGTCTATCATAGGGGTGTGGGGCACAGGAGCTGCTTGCGCCTGATCTGGAGGTCGGCGGGCTTGAATGGATGGCGGGGCGGTGCCAAGCTGCAATGTGCGGTGAGGTCGAGGGAGGGCGCAGGGGAGGAATACTGGGCCGATGGTCGCTGGCGTTTCGAGGAAGATCATCAACACTGACTGGCTGGAGGTAGATGAAGGCGATCTGCCCGTTCTTTGTACATCGGACGGTGCAGAAAAAATGGATAGCCTATTTGCTTTCAATCATTGTTATTTTCATAGAATCTGTAGTAATTTAGTGTGCCTTGCATGTTGTAGAGCTATCATATGTCTCCCGCCATTTATTTCTCACCGACCTGCTATCTACTACCTTTACACTGTACTAATTATGCACACACTTCACCCATACTCACACTATTGTTTTTTTATGCATGGGTATTTCAGACTACGGCGGTGTTGATGAAAGCGAAAAGAAAAGATGAAAGTCGCTCCAAAGTAATTGAAGACAAGCACTAAGCGTTTCAGCACTCTAATAGGTGCAGTGTCAGCAGTTGGAGACAGTAAACGTAGCTTTGCAGTTGATGATCTCAATTTCCACACACAACCATCCCAGGTGCTTGCTTTAACTTCGCGCTATCAAATGTGGTTGCATGTTGCATATGGTGTCTAGCTTGTATTGCTTCCAATTTGGTTAAATTGCATCTGCTTACTTTACACATTATACCTTTGATAATGACATGCCTTCCTGTTTTTGATACATACTACATATGTCTATTAACCATGTTTGTACATAAAACTAATTCTCTTTTGTATCTCTCGTCAATCACTTATGATGAGACAGCCACCCGGGTGGGTTACTGTGAGACGCCCTACTCGTTTAAAGAGTGCAGTGTCATCCTCCCCACATGATTCTCAAGAAACAACAAGGCTAAATGAAGACAGTCAACGTAGCTCTCTAGTTGATCACCGCAATTACCCCACACCACCATCGCAGGTGCTTGCTCTTACTTGGCAGTGTGATATGTGGTTGCATGTTGCATATGGTGTCTACCTTGTAATGATTCTAATTAGGGTAAATTGCATCTGCTTAGTTAACAAATTATACCTGTGAATATGACATGCCTTCCTGTTTTTGGTACATACTACGTCTTTCTATTAACCATGTTCTTACATCAAACTACTTTTCTTGTGTATCCCTCATCAATGCTCCTAATTTGTTAAATTGCATCTCCTTAGCTTACACATTATACATGTGAATATGACACGCCTTCCTATTTTTGGTACATACTACATCGCCTATCACACCATGTTCTTACATCAAACTACTCGTTCTTGTGTAACCTGCGTCTATAAACTTATGATGAGACAATCACAGCAGTGGTTAATATGAGGCATAATACTCTTATAAAGAAAGAAATTTCATCCTCTCCACATGATTCTCAAGAAACAGCAAGCCTAAATGAAGACATTGAACGTAGCTCTATACCTGAAGACCGCACTTCCCCTACAGTGTCTAGCTTCGCAGTGTGATATGTGGTTGCATGTTGCATACGGTGTCTAGCTTGTGATGCTTCTAATTAGGGTAAATTGCATCTAGTTAGTTTACACACTATACCTGTGAATATGACATGCCTTCCTATTTTTGGTACACACTACATCTATGTGTTAACCTTGTTCTTACATGAAACCACCTCTCTTCTGTATCCTGCATCAATCACTTACGATGACTCACTTTTATTCGTTGCATATTGCATATTATTTCCAGCATGCTGCCATGTATTGCTTCTAATTTGGTCAAATACATTTGTTAGGGCACCCTTTTAATTTGGCAGAGTGATATTGGTTTCATCTTTCATATGGTTCCTAGCTTGCATCGATTCTAACAAGTTCAAGCACCTTGTGCTTAGTTTACATTTTATACATCATACATGTCAATATGTCACGCCGTCCTGTTTTTCATACATATTCCATCCTCCTATCATGCGGCTGCCTTACATGAAAGTAGTGTTCACAAGATCATGCATCAATGAGTTACGAAGAAAATTTTATTCCTTTTCTTGTGGGTTTGACTTGACAAGGCAAAATCAAGAAAATGGAAGGAAAAGAGTAAGGAAGGCGATGATGGTGGTCCTCTGCAGCAACGTAAACGGAGCATCTGTACCGCTTCTCCTTGTACTGATAGTGCATTACAAGGTCCAAGTCTCCGCTCCCCTACTCCACCATCCAAGGTGCTTGCTCTAACTTGGCAGTGTGATATCTGGTTGCATGTTGCATATGTGTCTAGCTCGTATTGCTCCTAATTAGTGTAAACTGCATCTTCTTAGCTTACACATGATACATGTGAATATGACACGCTTTCCTGTTTTTGGTACATATTATATCTGTCTATCACACCATGTTCTTACATTAAACTACTCTTCTTGTGTATCCTGCATCAGTCACTTATGATGGGACACCTTTAAGTTGGCAGTGTGATATTGGTTTGCGTCTTGAATATGATTTCTAGCATGTATTGCTTCTAGTTTGATGAACGCCACCTATGACGAGACAGTTTTAACTTGGTAGAGTGATATTGATTGCACCTTCCACATGGTGTCTTGCAGTGTTTCTAATTTGTTGAAGTGCCTTCTGCTTAGTTACCACATCATAGATGTGAATATGTCAAGCCGTCCATTTTTTCGTACATATTCCATCCTCGTATCATGACTTTGCCTTTCATCATAGTAGTGTTCGTTAGTATCATGCATGAATGAGTTCTGAAGAGCGAATGCTATTCCTTTTTCTTGTCGGTATGACCTCACAATGCAAAATCAATAAAGCTGAAGGAAATTGTCAAGGCATTGGAGGATGGTGGTCCTTCCGAGCAACTGAAACGGAGGTTCTCTACAGATTCTACTCCGCCATCCTCCCAACAAGATTCGCAAGACAACGCAAGGCTAGACAGTCAATGTAGCTGTGTAGATGATGAGCACATCTCCCCTACTCCACCATCACAGGTGCTTGCTCTAACTTGGCACTATTATATGTGGTTGCATGTTGCATATGATGTCTAGCTTGTATTACTTCTAACTTTGTTGAATTGCATCTGCTTACTTTACACATAATTCCTGTGAATATGACATGTGTTCCTGTTTCTACATCAGACTACTATTCTTGCATATCCCGCATCAGTCACTTATGATAAGGCACCTTTAAGTCGCCACTGTGATATTGGTTGTGTCTTGCATATGATTTCTAGCATGTCTTGCTTCTAATTTGTTGAAACGCATACATACAGTTTGAACTTGGCAGAGTGATATTGGTTGCATCTTTCATATGGTGTCTAGCTTGCAAAGTGCTTCTAATTTGTTGAAATGCCTTCGCTTAGTTGCCACATCATAGGTGTGAATATGTCACACCATCCTGTTTTTCATACATATTCCATCCTCGCATCATGTGTTTTCCTTTCATCCGAGTAGTGTTCAATCAAGATCATGCATGAATGAGTTCTGAAGAGCGAATTTTATTCCTTTTTCTTATCGGTTTGACATCACAATGCAAAATCATTACAGCTGAAGGAAATTAGTCCGGCAGTGGATGATGGTGGTCCTTCGGAGCAACTCAAACAGGGGTCTCTACAGATTCTACTCCGCCATCCTCCCAACAAGATTCGCAAGACAACACAAGGCTGGACAGTCAACGTAGCTGTGTAGATGATGAGCACATCTCCCCTACTCCACCATCACAGGTGCTTGCTCTAACTTGACACTATTATATGTGGTTGCATGTTGCGTATGATGTCTAGCTTGTATTCCTTCTAACTTGAATTGCATCTGCTTACTTTACACATAATTCCTGTGAATATGACACGTGTTCCTATTTCTAGAACATACGTGTATATGATGAGCACATCTCCCCTACTCCACCATCACACGTGCTTGCTCTTACTTGGAACTGTTATACGTGGTTGTGTTTTTCGTATGATGTCTAGTTTGTATTGCTTCTGATTATGTTGAATTGCATCTGCGTAGCTTATAGCTTATACCTGCAACGATCACTTACACATAAGACACATTTAACTTGGTACTGTGATGTAGGTTGAATCTTGCATTGTCTTCTAGCTTGTACTACTTCTAATTTCTTGAAATGGCACTTACGACGAGACACTTTTTACCTGATAGAGTGATATTGGTTGCATGTTCATATGGTGCCTAGCTTTTATTTCTTCTAATTTTGTTGAAATGCCTTCCGCTTACTATTTTTTCATACATATTCCATCCTCCTATCGTATGTGTGAATATGAAACGCTGCCTTTTTTGTATATATTCCATCCTCCTATCCTGCGCTTGCCTTACATCAAAGTAGTGTTCGTCTGTATCATGCATCAACCAGTTATGGAGAGCTAATTTTATTCATCTTCTTGTGGTTTTGACTTCATGAGGCAATATCAGAAAATGTCGGCGTTCTGGGAATGGGGGTCCCTAGACTTGCCTGCCTGCGGCCTGCGGCGTGGCTCAAAGGAGGCCCAGGACAGCCCATCTTCATCTACACAAGCTCAAGACCCTTGTGAGGGGCCAAGCCTCGAGGGGCGGACGACCAAGAGCTTCCTCGGGCGCGGCCTCGTCAGGCTGGCTCACAAGGAGGCGGAGAGTTCAAGGCAGGGTACCTCGCGAGGTGCCCATGACGCAAGCCATGACGACCAAGGGCGCCAGTCGGGCGCCAGCCCGCGCAGCGTCCTCCTTTCCTCTTTGGTGCAAAGGGAGCAAGCGCAGGCGAGAGCATCAAGCAAAGGCATCCGTTTCGGTGCAACAAGACCAAGACCAGCCCCAACGGCTAGAATGCAGTCATCGTGGAGCCCAAGCAGGCGTCATCACCAGAGCCTTTGGCAGGCGAGGACCAACTTTAGTCAGGATAAGTGTACCCGCTGTTCCCCTTCGAAATGGCCAATTGTTGGCACCCTTCCCGCTCAATATTTGGGAAAAGGCCCAGTGCCTTCGTCTATATAAGTAGAGCTAGCCACCATAGTAGAGGCCTTTCTCCTCCCCCGATCCGCCATTCGGAACCCAGAGAGAGAAAGAGAGAGACCCGATCATCAAGCTAGAGCGACGGGATACCACTTAGCAGTTCCTCACACCCGCCAAGAACAGAACCTCGCGAGGCTGTTCTTCCCTGTACTGTTCTTCATTAGCCCCAGAGGAAATCCACCACACCACACACTGGAGTAGGGTATTACACCACGATGGTGGCCTGAACCAGTATAAATCTTGTGTCTCTTGTGCTGTTCTTCTTAGTAGTTTAGGTCCCTGCGATTCGGCGAGGTACGAGACGGTGGAGGTTGGATCTCCGCACGCACTTGAGTTCGAACCTTAAGGGTCTGCTGAACCGAAATCCGACATTTGGCGCGCCGCGGTAGGTGCGCCGGAATCTGCTTTCTTCGCCTCGTTCTTCCCGACCACCGCAACCATGTTCAACGCTTGCTGGCCCGCGCCGAGCACCGGCGCCCTCGCCTCCCATGTCGCCAGACGGCTCCGTCCGGCGGGCGCCCTCGTCGTTCCTCGCCGCTTTGCCACAATGCCGCCACCGCCCGGTGGGGAACGAGCAGCAAACGTCGCCCCAGCACCCGTCCATGAGGCGGGGCGGCCGCACCGCCACGCCTTCGCTCACCCCCGCTGGTTCTTCGTCACGAGCGCCCCGCGCGGCCATGGAGGCCGGAGCTGCACTCATCGCGTCTAACGAGCTCCTACGCTACCGCCCCGTCGATGACGTCTACGAAGAATGGCTCGACCGCCGCTGAAGCTCGTCCGCCGCTAGCTGGAGGCGACCCAGCGTCCGTCTCGCTGCACTGCACCCGCCTCGCGCGGTGATCATGCTCCCGGGGCGCCTCAGCCGCCTCCTTCCCAAGACGGCGCGTGGCCCCTGGGCGGAACCCATTCCGCCAGGCGCCGGCGCGGCAAGAGCAGAGCTGCCAAGAAGTTCCTCGCCCACAAGAAGCTGCCCGAAGCTCCCCGCTCAAAGACGTCAAGACCCTGCGCTTCCAACCCGGCGCAGGAGGCCTGCAAGACCAAGCTCTCTGCCGTCAAGAGACCCCAGCAGCCACGGCGGGCTGCCGCGCCTTCACCACCGAGCTGCACAGCGTCGCGTGGCCCGCCAAGTTCAAGCCAGACCTGCCTCCACGCTACGACGGCACGGTTGACCCTACGGAGTTCCTCCAGCTCTACGAGCTGGGCATCGAGGCTGCCAACGGGGATGAAAAGGTCATGGCGAACTGGTTTCTCATGGCCCTCAAGGACGAGCCCGCACTGCTCCTGAATCGCCCCCAGCACGATCTCTTCTGGGCCGAGATGCGCACCCGCTTCATCGCCAACTTCAAGGTACTCGCGATCGGCCGCCCGCCGTGGCGACATCGCCGGATCAAGCAGCAGCCGTGGGAAACCCTGCAAAAGTACATCCAGCGCTTCAACAACGCTACGCCTCAAGATCCCTGGGGTAACGGAGGAGGCCATCATCTCTGCCTTCTCCGACGGCGTCGCGACGCCAAGATGAAGGAGGAGCGGGCGATGCTTGAAGACCTGCATCTCCTCGAGCTGTTCAACTTGGCGACCAAAGTGCGCCCGAGGCTGAGGAGGGCGCCTCCTCCTCGAGCTGCCTGCCGCGGATCCCGAAGAGAAGAAGCCCAAGGCAAAGGATGTGAAGCGCAAGGGGGCTACCGTGCTCGCAGCCGAACCAGACACCAAGCGAGGCAGAGATCAGCCCGAGTCCTCTAAGGGCAGCCGATACTGCGTGTACCACGACCTCCACACCCACAACACCAATGAATGTCAAGAACTCCGGGCCGTGCGCGAAGGAAGGGTCGGTAGACGCCCCGAGCGCAGCGACCGGGGCTACGGCCGAGGAGGAGGAAGGAATGCATGACGCTGGGAAGACCATGCCCGCGCCAAGGTGGCGCGACCAACCTCGCGAGGACGGCTGGCAAGACCCACCTCGCGAGGGGGATGGAGGATCAGCCTCGTGAGGATCGCCCACAAGGAACGCAGGCCTCCCTCCGCCACCGCGCCACCAAGGAGAGTCAAGACCGCCATCAGAGGCGGGGCTGGGGCTTCCGAAGCGCGGCGATCGCTTTGCATCCTGGGCGGAGCTCAAGCCCAGCCTCTCACCGCATCTTCAAGCAGTTCGCCTGCATGAAGTGAATGCAGTCCTCCCAAGCTTGAGTCCACGCGCCCCCTCAGGTGGTCAGCGTGCGCCATCACGTTCAGCTCAGCGGATCAGCTCAAGTGCGCAGCCACAACCAGAGTTCTCCCGATGCTTTGCTCCCCAATCATCAGCAACGTGCTGGTCACCAAGACCCTCATCGACGGCGGAGCAGGGCTCAACCTCCTGTCCGTGGAGACATTCAACAATCTTCAAGTGCCTTACAGTCAGCTTCAGCCAACCAAGCCCTTCTCCGAGTCACCGACGGCTCCACGGTCCCGATCGGGCAGGTCCGCTTCTTCGCTGTCCTTCGGGCCCGCGACAACTACCACACCGAGCTCATCGACTTCGGCGTCGCCCACATTCGCCTGCCAGACAACGCCATCCCGGGTACCCAGCGTAAGTTCATGGTCAGAACTCCACCATGGCTACAACATCCTCAAAATCTCGAGAAGCGGTGGAGTCATCACGGTGCCTTGTGAAGAGAGAGATGCGCAGCTCCCCGGAGCGAGCTTTTCAGCCATCATTTGGAAGACCAGCACCACAGCAGCAGGATGCCTCCCGAGGCAGCACCCAAGAAGAAGAAGACATCGACCGGCCCGGCTCTTCAAGAGACAGGCCCCTCAGGGCCCCCACCGGGCCAAGGGGAGCCTCCTTCCATCGCATAGGAAAGCGCGCCCGGCGCCCTCCTCAGGCAGGGCTCGGGGGCTCTCCCCTGGAGGGCCGCCGACCTCGCCAGGGTCTCGAGGGAGGCGCTTGGGCACCACGTGGAGGCGTGTTTCGAAGCACGTTTCCCGCAAGGAGGAGCAAGACCAGGAGGACAGAACCCTCAAGAGTTCATCAGCAAGGTCATCCAGGAGCTACAGGAGTCAAGGGTCATGAGGGGCAGCTGCCGCCACTCACTGTGGCCCCCATCCAGCGAGGATGGTGGGCTGCGTGCGTCTGCATCGACATACCAGGCTCAACCGAGCCGCATCTCAAGAGCCTCTGGCTCTCGTGAGTGGGACGCTATGCAGGGTCCGCCCACAGCCACGCGACGCATGCCTTATGGCTCGCTAAACGCGCTGGCGCACTGCCTGGCCTCATGAGGACCATCCCGAGGCTCAAGAGGTCGCACGCCGCAGCCTGGCGGAGATGGAGATGGCCCATGAGGAGCCGCCGCCTCTGAGCCTCCCGAGGCCCCGGGCCTGGGGGCTCATGAGGATCGGCTCCGCAGCCCACCGAGTCTGCTACATCAACAACCCTTCATCCCCAACATCACCAGTGACATCTTTAAGTTTTATTTCGGTGGGAGCGCCTTGAGGTCAGATTATTCCCAGGCCGCGTGGGTCCGTCCTCATGCATGTATCCCTTTATTTCATGTATTTAGCTTAACTCTGTTGGGCGCCCTCGGGCTGCATCATCCCCAAGCCGCTCGGGCCAGTCCAGTGGCATGTATCCTTCTCGTTTTCCTTAGGATTATGCTCTCGTTCCACCATGCTTGTTATTTGGTGCCTTCTCCGGGTGGCGAAATCTTGCACGTTAAAGGGGGTGCACGAGCATCGCGACTGTGGCTCCTACCGCTCTCGGCCCTCACCCTCTGGTCTTGTCCATGGCATCGCGACCTGGCTTGCCAGCGACGGTAGAGACCAGCTCGAGAGCCGGGACCCGAGGACGTAGAGTTTCGCCATCCAACTCAGCTTGCACGTTAAAGGGGGGTGCCTGAGCATCGCGACTCAGGGCTCCTACCGGCTCTCCGGCCCTCACCCTCTGGTCTTTTCCATGGCATCGCGACCTGGCTTGCCAGCGACGGTAGAGACCAGCCCGAGAGCCGGGACCCGAGGACGTAGAGTTGCTGCGTCTGACCCAGCTTGCGCCTTAAAGAGGGGGGTGCCTGAGCATCGCGACTCAGGGCTCCTACCGGCTCTCCGGCCCTCACCCTCTGGTCTTGTCCATGGCATCGTGACCTAGCTTGCCAGCGACGGCCGAGACCAACCCGAGAGCCGGGACCCGAGGACGTAGAGTTGCGTCATCTAACCTAGCTTGCGCGTTAAAGGGGGGGTGCCTGAGCATCGGGACTCAGGGATCCTAGCGGCTCTCCGGCCCTCACCCTATGGTCTTGTCCATGGCATCGCGACCTGGCTTGCCGCGTGACAAGAGAGACCAGCCCGAGAGCCGGGACCCAAAGACGAGAAACACGGCATCGGCCAAATTTGCAGGAACACACTCAAGATAAGGCCTGAACCAGCGCAACCCGCCTTGAGGTAGGGCCTCGTGAGTCCCGCTGGCTCACGGGTGCCCAGACACCTCGTCCCAGCCCTACCATGCCAGCCACGCGTCTGGTGGGGCTGTATCGCCTGGGGCTCCTCCCGGAGGGGAGCCCTCCCACGCTCCAAAGGAAGCACCATGCTCCTGCTGGTGGACGACACCGCCGAGGAGCGGCTATGCCCAGACAAGCATGCGAAGCGCTATGCTCTACCGGTGATAAACAATCGAGGGTGGCCTCCGGGTCGCATCAACCTCGTGGAGCCCAGAGCTCTCGTGTCGGCCTCGTCCGCGCCTCCCTCTGAGCGCCCGGCGAGGCTGGGCACGGGGCTGCGCCTGGGTCACGCCTGTAAGCACGCCACCCAGCCATGCCCCTCGGGCCTGGTTCGTCGCCACGCCACTCCCGAGCGGAGCCAAGGTACGATGCCGCTTGAGCATCAAGGGGACTCTGAGCATAGCGACTCAGAGCCTAACTGGTCACATAGCCCCTCACCCCTTAGTTCCGAAGGCTAACGGCGGTTGAGGTATCGAGGGCCGACTCTGCAGACGAGAACGGTGGATCCACCCACCTCACCTCCCTACTTGTTGTTCGTGGCGCTAAGGGGACTCTCGAGCATCGCGACTCAGAGCCTAACTTGTCACGTAGCCCCTCACTCCTTGGTCCCGCCCTGGTTTCGGTCCGGGCTAACGCGGCCGAGGTATCTGCAAGGCCGGCTCTCTGCCGGCGTAGAACATAAGCAAGTAGGAAGCACAAATTTCAAGGAATTCAAAAGCAAATATTACGGTCCGCACTGTCATCGCAATACCAAATGCAAGTTTAAACGCCTCCCCGAGGCATGATACACGTGCAGGAAGTAAAAGCAGGACAGGAGCCACAACGGAGTCACTTGTCGGCGGTGGAGCAGCGCGGAGTGGGCTCGCCTCGTGAAGCAGCAGGGTCGGCAACGCCTCGCTTCGGCTGGTGCTGAAGGCCCGGAACTTCCCCAGCAGAGCCTCCGCACGACCATTCACAGCTTCGGCAGCGGCAGCCGCATGCTCGCCGCTTGCTGGCTCCAGCAGGCTGTCCATGTCGACGTTGGGATCGCGAAGATAGATGTGGGTGAGGATCCGCGTCAGTGCCGCAGAAGACAAGACACGCGCCTCGGCCTCCGCCGTGGGGCCAAGACCAAGGGAGACATCTTCAAGAGCACGAATCAGGAAGGGAAGCAGCTTAGCGGGGCCGTCCTCTGCGCCGGCCAGTGGGCTCTCCAGGCCGTTGTCATAAAGATCCCTCAGCAAGGCGCGAGCCTTCACCTCCATATCCATGAAGGCCACGCGATCTTCGGCAAGAACCCGCGCCTTGGCGTCCAGCTCGACCTTTCGCCTCCAGCTTCACCTTCCCGCGGCCCAGCGGTCATGACGCTTCTTCAGCTTGGCCTCCCGGTCCTTGGCGGCCGCCTCACGAGCCTTCATGCTTCCATCCTGCTCCTGGCGGAGGCGGGCCTCCTCGGCGAGCTGGTCCTGCAGGCCCTTCAGCTCGCCCTCCAGCGTCTCACAGCGACCTTGATGTCGGCTGCCTCCCCAGTGGCAGCATCGCGGGCCACCTTCGCCACGAACATCCCGCTTCTCCTCGTCAGTAGGGCCGTCGAGGCCTGGACCAGCCACCAGATCGAGCGCCGGCGCTGAATCCAGCCAGAGGCCAGCTCAAGCGCCCGTCACCAAGCGAGGGTCGGCACCCAAAGATCTCGCCAGCAGCCGGTCCAATTCAGCGGCAGCACGATCCAGGACAGCGGGAGGAGTCGGAGAGACAGCAGTTGGCGGAGTAGGAGGAGATGGCGGCAGAGCAGCCACTGCGCCTTGAGGCGGAACCAGCGGCGCCACGACAACGGTGGAGGCAGCGTCCAGCAAGGCCACCTCGGGAGTCGCCTGGGTCAAGGGGGCTGAGCTCGCCCCAGCGGGCTCAGCCAGGCCTCGCGAGGACGCCCGGGGAGGAGAGACCTGGGCGTCGGGATCATCTCCCTTTTCGGGCAACGGCACCATCACGGATGGAGCCTCAGGAGCCCCCTTCAGCTTCTTCGCAGCGGGCGCCGGCCTGGCCAAGGAACATGGACATCAGATCTCGTCAGCAAAGCAATGATCAATACGGAAAGCAGGCACTTGCAGGTGGTCGCTGGTGGACTCGAGCAGCCACCGGCCATACTTGAAGCCCGAAGAGCCGGCTGCAGGGATCAGCTTCAAGGGAACCAGGAGCAGCGGCGTCGGCCGATCGCCCGGGCCGGGCAGACCTGCTGGGACCAGCCAGTCCGTCCTTCTTCGATCGAGGCAGGCTTCGCCTCCCGCCATCCTCATCTTCGTCGTCGTCACTCTCGGGAGGAGGAGAACGCGGGCTCTGCGCCAGGAGGGGGCCCTTGACTCGCCTCCCGAGTCAACCCCTCTCTCTGCTCCCTTTCTCCACCTCTTCGCCGGAGTCAAGAGGACACGCCCACCAGTCCTCCGGAGCCTCCAGCGAACACGAGCCGTCCCCATTGAAGGCGGGCATGGACCCCACAACCTGCTCCCAATCCTCGCTGAAGGAACAAGGGTGCGGGGCCTCGGTCTCGCCACATCGCCCCTAACCAAGGACTGGAGGACTGTCGCCAGATCCTCGCCCGCCAGGCCACGGTGCTCGGTGTGGCCTCCACATCGGAAGCGGGTACTGGCGAAGCGGAGCCAATTGGTGCTCCAGGAACTCCCTCAGCAGCGACGCGCCGGTCAGCCTCGCTGCCGCCGCGTCGGCCGACTTCAGATTCAAGGCCCATCTTCTCCAAAGACTACTTTCAGGATCCCAAGCTCCATTCGGGACCGGTCGTCGGAGCTCTCGGCTGAGCTCCGTGGGCAGGATCAGCCGAGGTGGATGCGCCCGGCATCCACTCAGAGCCACTTGCTCTGAAGCCCTCTATCCGCTTCCCAGGGTTCGAAATGGCGATGGCTCCACCGTAAGCGATGAAGCTCGCGCACGCGGAGACGGAACCACGGGAGAGTCGGAGGAAGAAGTAGTGGCGCAGCAAGGCCACCGAGGGCTTCACCCCAACATGTGCCTCACAATAGTAGGCGAAGATTGCCAGAAGAAGGACGGAGTTGGGATGAAGGTGCAGAGCGTGAATGTTGTAATGGCGGAGGACGGAAAAGAAGAACTCAGAGAAGGGAGGCACCAGACCTGCAATGATGGCGCTCACGAAGAATGGGTAGAAGGTACTCCCCCTGCCCTCAGGGGCGGAGGAGCCGGCCTTGAACACCGCCGTTCCATTGACGCCCTGCGCCTCCGCCAACCGGCGCATCAGGGTAAGGCTCACCGCTGACACATTCGGTGGGTCCAAGGCAGGAGAGTACCAGGCTCCGGCCGGGGTTTGACGCGGAGCCATGACCGGCTAGGGCATGGAGGCGGAGTGGATCTGAAGGTCTTGGAAGCAGGGAGGAGAGGCGCAAGAAAGGGGATCTAAGCAGCAACAGGCGAAAGTAAAGGAGGCAAGGAAGATGCCGCTCTATTATCAAACCGCGCGGTTGCAGAGGCGCCCACGTCCAATCAACCACCACGCGGCGCCCAAGGCCGCAGGCTGTTAGGTCCCACGACGCTTCGCACTTGCCCTTTTGCCTCTCTGCACGGCCAAGCTCGGGCACGCCATGGGCCCGGGGGCTACTGTCGGCGTTCTGGGAACAGGGGTCCCCAGACTTGCCTGCCTGCGGCCTGCGGCGTGGCTCAAAGGAGGCCCAGGACAGCCCATCTTCATCTACACAAGCTCAAGACTCTCGCGAGGGGCAAGCCTCGGGCGGACGCACCAAGAGCTTCTCAGCGGCCTCGTCGGTTGGCTCACGAGGAGGCGGAGAGTTCAAGGCAGGGTACCTCGCGAGGTGCCCATGGCATAACCATGACGACCAGGGGCGCCAGCCAGCACAGAGCGCCCTCCTTTCCTCTTTGGTGCAAAGGGAGCAAGCGCAGCGAGAGCATCAAGCAAAGGCATCCGCTTCGTGCAACAAGACCAAGACCAGCCCCAACGGCTGGAATGCGATCATCATGGAGCCCAAGCAGGCGTCATCACCAGAGCCTTTGGCACGCGAGGACCAACTTTAGTCAGGATAAGTGTACCCGCTGTTCCCCTTCGAAATGGCCAATTCTTGGCGCCCTTCCCACTCAATATTTGGGAAGAGGCCCAGGGCCTTCGTCTATATAAGTAGAGCTAGCCACCATAGTAGAGGCCTTTCTCCTCCCCCCATCCGCCATTCGGAACCCAGAGAGAGAAAGAGAGAGACCTAATCCTCAAGCTAGAGCGACGGGATACCACTTATCAGTTCATCACACCCGCCAAGAACAGATCCTCGCGAGGCTGTTCTTCCCTGTACTGTTCCTCATCAGCCCCAGAGGCAATCCACTACACCACACACTGGAGTAGGGTATTACACCACGCTGGTGGCCTGAACCAGTATAAATCTTGTGTCTCTTGTGCTGTTCTTCTTAGTAGTTTAGGTCCCTGCGATTCGGCGAGGTACGAGACGGTGGAGGGTTGGATCTCCGCGCGCACCCCAGAGTTCGAACCTTAAGGATCTGCCGGAACCCGAAATCTGATAGAAAATAGGAAGGAAAAGAGTAAGTTAGGGGATGTTGGTGGTCATCCTCACCGACGCAAACAGAGACTCTCTAGATTTGCCCCTGCTACTGCTAATGAAGTTGAAGTCCCAAGTCTACATGATGAGTTCATCTCCCGTACTCCACCATCGCAGGTGCCTTCTCTAAGTTGACAGTGTGATAATTGGTTTCATCTTGCATATGTTGTCTAGCCTGTATTTCTTCTATTTTGATTAAGTTGCACCTACTGAGTTTATACGTTATACATGTGCATATGACATGGCTTTCTGTGTCTACATACACTGTATCTATCTATCATACCATGTTCTTACATCAAAGTACTATTGTTGTGTATCCCGCATCAGTCACTCATGATTGGACGCTTTTAACATGGCAGTTTGATAGTGGTTGCATCTTGCATTGATTTTTACGTTGTACTGCTTCTAATTTTTTGAATTGCCACTTATGACAAGACACTTTTAACTTGGCAGAGTAATATTGGTTGCATCTTTCATATGGTGTCTAGCTTGCATTACTTCTATTTTCTTGAAAATCCTTCTGCTTAGTTTGCACATCGTAGCTGTGAATATGTCATGCCGTCCTGTTTTTCTTACATATTCCATCCTCATACGGTTTTCTTACATCAAAGTATAGCTTGTCTGTATCATGCATCAATGAGTTCTGAAGAGTGATTTTATTCTTTTGTGTTGTGGGTACAGCTTGACATGGCAAAGTCAAAAAAGAGCAAGGAAAATAATATAGTAGGGAGTGCTGTTACTCGTCGGGTGAAACGGAAAAGGTTCTGCCGTCGAGATTCTACTGGTACTTATAGTGCAATAGAAAGTCCAAATCCATGGCTAAATCTACAAACACAAGATCACTCGCTCCACCAGCTGCAGCATCCGCTTCAACTGCACCGAAGATCTCAACCAGTTACTCGTTCGTTTTCTCCGAACTGGCCAGTTCCCAAGCTGCCTTCACACCTAACACTACTTCAAGCACTCACGACACAACAGGACTTGGCAAGATCAGATGAACCTCATGAGCATCAACACCAAGACGGTACCTGACCGAGTCAAGTTGCAGTTGCATGCTCCTTTATATGTACTCTCACAGTTTGATGTACACTAACACTTTCCATATTCGTTGTTGAACTAGCACCACGGTGCAAGCGGAAACAGAGATCAGGGATAATGCCTTACAGATTAACAAAATCTAAAGGAGGAAGAATGGGGATCCATTTTGAGGTAGGTTTAAAAAGGCCACGTGATGCTACAGAGTCAGCCAAGTTAGTATCAGATGCAGCCGTTGCTGTTAGGTGTCATGCACGTATCCTCCCAACATGGATCCAGTACAGGAATGAGAAAGACATTACGCAGTTTAACACCTTCCATGACCATTTATCCGTAAGTAATGTTATTCATCGCAATTAGTAATATTGTCTTGCTCTGTCCCATTCTTTCCAGCTTCCTACTAATAAGACTCACATTCTTTTTTCAACAGATGAGGTTCAAGTTGGATCCGAAAGATGATGCAACTAAACAAGCATGCACTAATGTTTTTCAGTCTACTCTGCGACAGTATCGGTACCACCTTAGAAAATCTCACTTTGAAAGCAAGGCTAACAATGAAATCACCCAAACATCTCAAGTGGAATATATGATAGATGAAGACTGGACAGCCCTCGTTAAACACCGGTCCGATCCAAAGTATCGTAGGCTATATGTATTTGATCAGACCACATATTGAACTTGTATTTATGTATGTGCCTTACAAGTGTATCTTCTTCTAGGCTAACTGTTTGAAGAACAAAACCAACCGCTCTAAAGTGAAATTCCAACAAACAACGGGATCTCGTAGCTATATTTCACATCGCGAGGCTTTTGTAAATAGCTGCTACTTCCTTCTTTTTTTGTGCCATATTATCGTATCTATATTGACTTGTTCCAAATCTGAGGAAAGCCTGCGGACCAAAAAGAACCTGAACCGAATGCGCAGTAAATCTTCAAGGATTGCCACACCAAAGAAGATGAAGGGCATGAGCACACCAGTTCAAGCCACTTTGTTGTAAGTCCTTACTCCTCCTGCCTTGAACTGATTTGTCTTGTGATGTGTTCATTTAACTACTTGGTTTGCAGCCAATGTCAGTTACTCTGTTCACTTTTATACACAGTTTTCTTAATCTATAATCTAGTTGTTATGTTCACATGTGCACACTATGATAAAATAGGCTGTTTGTTTTATATCTGTTTGCCCATGATATGAATGATGTCATACTATGTTCATCCTACTTTAAACCATGTCTCTTTATCCTTAGATGTCAACGAATGTGAGGAAATAGACAATACAAGAGGGCATGCTACATGGACATATGTTCAAAGTGATTTTATTATGTAGTTGGCACTACAATACATGCTAATGTATTATAGTAGTTCACCAAAATAAGTTATGTATAAACGTTTAACCTACTTTGTCTGTTTTTGTCTCATTAGTAACTTATCCGGTACACTAATCTACAAGTTCAAACTTTCGGAAGCTATGGAACAAATGATTGAACAGCCACAACCACCTAAAGGTGACGAGGCTACTACAGCACAATGTCACCTCTTCTTAGCAAGGCCAAGATCTCTCCACTAACGGTGCAAAAAGCACCTTCCTGCGTAATTCTGGGTTGGTTGTTAAGGTAACCTCGTCCAAATCGCCTACTGAACAAAATCTTCCTGCTAGACAGAGTGATATATCTATGCTCCAGACACAAGTCCAATCCCTAATGGACGTTGTTTCGGAAACAAGAATAGTGGTTGAGAAATGTCGTCAAGATATGAATGGTTTTGAAACCAGACTATCAGACATTCGCTTCGTTGTTCAAGAACAATGGCGGAAAAAAGGTGGAGATCGTGCTGCTCCATCAGATTCTATAGCCTAAAACATTAGCACTCAGGTCAAATGATTTGTGCTTCTATACATCTGATGGTGCTTTTATCTGGAAGAACTGTAAACTTTATGCCAACAGGCCTTTTGTTGTATGGTTGGAATTTATTTTGTTGTGATACAACATTTATGATGCTGCCCCAGGCTACAATAATCACGACGCTATTTTTGTATAGTGTAGGTTTATCTTAGTAATGTATTCGGTCGAAAGCTTCGTAGGAGCCCAACATGCCAACATTCGTCGGCCCATTCCAATTGGGCTAAAAACGATTACGGGCCGAAATTGACATGTAGCCCATTAAAAATATCTGGCCTAAATCAGCATAAGCTTTCATATTTTTCGGTAGGCTGTGCCAATAGTGGGCCTTTAATGTGCCTAAACATAATTTGGCGCCTCGGTAAAAATAGGCCGTTACAGTGTAAATATCTCGAGCCCATAATAAACATGGGCCTTTAATAGACCGAAGTGAGATTGGGCCCCGATTGTGCCAAATAACCCATCGACTTAGCAGTCAAATGGTGGCCCATTTACGACGCGGATCTTTGACAGGCCGAAATTCGGACGGGCTATAAATGCGCCGACCTAATACACGTGCCTTTAACCGGCCGGAACTTCGGTCGGGCTAGATTATCGTCATTTTTATATGGGCCATTAATGGGCCCGATATGACGTTGGGCCACATATGGCCCATGGTTTACGTGCGGCGTTAACAGGTCAAAAATGACAACAGGAAGAAAGTGGCCCAAATCTATAGTGGGCCTCTAACAGGCTGAATGTCAGACATGGCCGAATATGACCCAAATCCTTCACGGTCGTATATGGGCCGAAAGTTTTGATGGCCTATAAATGGGCCCAAATGAAGCCGGACCTTTAACAGGCCGGAAATACACTGGGCTGTGATTCGGCCCAATTACTTAGCGGACTATTAACGGGCCAGAAGTGACCATGGGCCGCGTTGATGGCAAGTTTAGGACAGGCCGTTGACGGGCCGATTTGACAGAGAATGTTGGGCCTTTAGCTGGGCCGACCTATTATGGTCTGCAGAATCTTGTGGGCCTTTAGCTAGGCCGGCCCATTGTGGTCCGCAAAATCTTGTGGGCCTTTAGCTGGGCCGGCCCATTATGGTCTGCAAAATCTTGTGGTCCTTTAGCTGGGCTGGCCCATTGTGGTCCGCTAAATTTTGTGGGCCTTTAGCTGGGCCGTCCTATTATGGTCCGCTAAATCTTATGGGCCTTCAGTTGGGCCGGCCCATTTAAACTTAGTGGGCCTCTATTGGGCCAGTCCATCTATCAACATATCATAGGCCCATCTCGACCGTTGGATGAGTGACACATGTGCCAACGCGGAGTCGACGCGGATCCGCTACCAATGAGAATTTTACACGTGGAAAATCGGCATTGGTCGTGGCTGTTAACGGGTTATCGGATCCAAAATCCGACCCGATAGCTTAATGGTGTTCCGTTACGGTGGATGCCACGTGTCGGTCACCCTTGACGAAAAGCACTTACGGACGCGATTTATCGTCATGGAAGTGGACACTTCCGTGATGATAATTTTGGTAATGTCATGGAACACTTCTACGACAAAGACGGTATGACTATCCTGATTCTGCTATAAATTTGTCATGGATGTACATGCATGACAAAAACGCGACCTCTTGTGACAAACACGTATCATCACGGAAGTGTTTTTTTGTAGTGTACTTTAAATGGAAAAAAAGGCGTACACTCACAACACTCACATCATGCGTCGCATTGCACCCCACACATTCAGTCCCGCACACGGCTCACGCTAACGGAACGCGCTTGCTTGCCTCTTCACCGACACGTGGGACTGCACTTGGAGAAACCGACCATGCGCTAAACTCCCCGCCCACCGCTAAAAATCCTCCCCCCCCCCACACACAAAAATTCCCCCAACCGATTCAATCGCCCTTCGCCAAATATTCCCCAAACCCCCCGTCCCCCTCCACTCCATTCCCTCCACCAAAGCCACCCCCCCCCCAAGGCCGATATTGCCGGCGCGCATGGTTCGTCGAGGGGACGACGGCGATCCTCTCGCTCCCACAATACACTCTCGTAGACTGTCGTCCTCTAGCCGCGCCGCCACCTCTGGCTGCGTTCTTGTGGAGGCGCACGGCGGTCAGCGCCACCACCGCTGGCGACGTTCTTGTGGAGACGCACGGCGGCCAGGTTCTCCCACGGTACGGGCATTCTAGACTGAGGCTCCGTTCATGTCGGTGTAGCGCTGAATGTTAGCTGATGGACGCTGTTAATCTCACTGTTTGCCGAAGTAGTTTACTGTCAATATGCTTTGCTTAGGAATCTTGCTTGCCCTGTTCTGCACTCAATCTGCTTAGCTGAGATGGCATGCCAAGGCCGATTAGTTGCTAAAATATCCTGCCATATATTTATTGTGTGACGTAGATTGCCATGGTCTTGTAGCTAATCTGTTAGGTGAAATAGCTCTACACCATTTTATACTCGATCTTTGTTGCTGCGATGGCCTTCGATAGTTCGATGGCTGTGTGCTCGACCTCATTGACTGCTGAAACAGCCTGCCATAATTTAGCACTCAAATCTGTTTGCTGAATTAGCTTTACATATATTTCGTTACTTAGATCTGCTCGTCCAAATATCTTGCCATAGCTTTAGACATCGACCTAGGTATTTTTTTTGGACTTCATAAAAAAGCATATATGTTTTTCCTGTAATATCTAGTAGAAGAACTAATTTGTATGTCTAACAGATGGACAGGACTTGGATAACTTCTGCTCGAAGATTCTCCGTTGCATATGTCGAGGGGGTTGAAAACTTCATGAACTTTATCAGAGCTGAGTACGGTGGTCCGAAATCAGATGTGCTCTGCCCGTGTAGCAGTTGTATGAATTCAGTTACAAGACCCCAGTCAACTGTGCAAAATCATCTACACTTGTATGGGATGTCGGTCACATATACTAGTCTCTTCTCTCACATGCCTTGCTATCATGACCATGCAAGCTGTCAGCCCCCTTTCTAATTTTAACCCACATGGTGGGCCCATAACCCACAGTTCCACAGGATCGAAACCTGACTCTCCTGTAGACCTTATTGCCAAAGTTATTCCTCGAGCTTGACTTCTTTTGTAAATCACAGGCCACCTGCCTAGTATTCTATTCTGGTATTAGATGCAATACTTATTCCTATTGCTCTGAACCCCTTTCACATTTCGTATCAGGCAGCGAACGATTGCCTATGCGCTTGAAACTTCTATTGTGCACCTTCTTACTTTGATCTCGATAATTTCTTAAGTTTCAACTCGAGAGTTACTTTCTGCCACCTTCCCTAATATTATCTACCAGATAAGCCACCTTGTAGAGGTCTGTCCTTTTGAAGCTGCCCCTTTCCTATTCGTAAGTACGAAGGAGTTCCCGAAGAAAGGATGCCGACATCCTCATGATTACCCAAAGCAAAGAAATGAAGCATCCACGTAATGGATCGACCTCTTCGAGAAGAGCAGCCAAGACCGAGAAGATCCGTTAGATTTTTCGTAACCCAATCCCTCCCCCCATACTCCCCCCTCCTAAATCTCGGGACGAGATTTCTTGTAGTGGAGGAGAATTGTGACGCCCGGATAATTAAGCTACAGTAAACCTCTATTAATGATGCCATGTTACCATGGTTACTTTTGATAAGCTCGCATTGATTCAAACCAAGTTCAAATTCAAATTTAAAATTAAGTCAAATAAAATACTTCTTCAAACTGCAAAACTAAATAGTTCATACTTTTGCAAATATTCCATAGTCATTTGTGATTAGGAAAACAACATAACTAAAATGCCCAAATTAACCCTAGCATCCAAAACAGTACCCAAAACAGCACCGTTTAAATAGTTCCTATTTAAGTAAAGTTAAAAATGAAATCATCTTACTCCCAAACTTTTATGGCAGTGCTATATACTACATAGTAATTGTTTTGACCAGTGGCACTTTTAACAAAAATGGTTTGCTAGCAGAAATAAATAGAAAGCAATGGTGAAATAAAGAAAACAGAAAAAACCAAAAAGAAAGAAAGTAAAAGCCCCCCCCCCTCGCTAGGCCTATCGGCCCAGCTGGCCTCACACCAGGCCTGCCCATCTCGCCTCCTACAAACACCCCCCCCCCATCGTGACCTAACCCAATCCCACGAACCCCACTCTCCCCCCGCACGTCTCCCCGTCTCCCTCGCAGCGTCGCCACACCTCGAATGCCCCCAGCGCCAGGGCAGGCCAGCGCCCGATCCCCATGGCCTCGCCTCCCCCACTGCTCTGCTGCGAGCTGAGGCCGCCCTAGCCTCCTCCTTCTCTCTTACCTCGCGTTGCTCCCTCTCCCCGCAATCGCCCGACGCCGCGTCACCGTGAACCCATGGCCACCGGCCTCCCTAAGCAGGCCGATGCTTCGAGGGGCTGCCCCTCGACTCCACGCCAACGTCGCCGAGCAGAAGCTTCACCAAGTCGCCGCTGCCCGGAACGACTCCGCCTCGGCCACCTCGTCGTCGACCACGTCGCCTCCTCGCCGTCCTCTTCGCCGGAGCCGCCGTCCTCATCCTCCTCCCCATGGGTCGCCCCCGAGCCCGCTGCCTTGGACCCTACGCCCCACCGTGAGCCGCCGCTTTTCCCTCCTCCTCTCCCTGCGTCGGCCACACATTCGCCTTCCCCGGCTCGCCTCGACACCGCGCACCTCGGTCCCCACCCTCATGTGCGCCCGCGCCATCTCTGGCTGCGCCCGATGCATGCTCACCACGCCCCCATCCGTGCGCACAGGTCCCTGGACCACCCTCTGCGCGCCCGCCTGCGGGTGGCCGCGCGCACCGTGGTCCCTTGCCAAGCGCTCGACCCCATAATCTGCTCCCCACGCCGCCGCCCGCTGACACAGGCCGCTACCTCCCAGTGGTCGTGGCCTCGCTGTCAGCTTCATCGCCGCCTCGGCCTCTTTGGCGCCGCCGTGGTCACCGTCCTCCTCTCCTCCCTGCCGGCTCCACTTTGCCTCGAGGTGCGCCTCAACAAGCGGGTGTCGCGCCAGAACCCGCCACTTTGCTATGCCACAGACAGGTGGCGCCCAGCCCCTGAGAATGGTTAAAAAAATTAATAAATAATAAATGGAAATTTATTGGATAAAATTAATAATTAATTAATTAATTAGTGAATTAATTAAAGTTAATTAATCCTGTTTAATTAATCTAATTAGCTAGTTGGTTTAATTAAATAGTAATTAGTTAACTAAACCCTAATTAATCTAAAACAGAGTATGACAGGTGGGTCCCACTGGACCCACATGTCAGTTTGACTAGTCAACACCTCTGTTGACTGTTGACGTCATGATGACATCAGCATGCACTATTCTGGATAATGTTGAATTAAAATAATTGAATAAATTCTAAAAATGATTAAATCTTTTAAAATTAATATAAAATAAACCGTAGCTCCGATGAAAATGTTTTCTACATGAAATTTGCTCAGAACGACGAGACGAATCTGGATACGCAGCCCGTTCGTTCGCCACACATCCCTAACCTATCGAACTCGCAACTTTCCCCCTCCGGTTACTCTATCCAAAAACGCGATACACCGGGAATACTTTCCCGGATGTTTTCCCCCTTCGCCGGTATCACCTACTACCGCAATTGGGCACACTTAACATCACTCTTTGTCATGACATGCATCGTCATGCATTTGTTTGCATTGTATTTATTGTTTCTTCCCCCTCTACTCTCGCTAGACACCGAGACCGATGCCACTGCTACCCAGTACGACTACGGTGTTGACGACCCCTCCTTCTTGTCAGGGCAACCAGGCAAGCCCCCCCCCCCTTGATCACCAGATATCGCCTATTCTTCTCTATACTACTTGCATTAGAGTAGTGTAGCATGTTACTGCTTTCCGTTAATCCTATCCTGATGCATAGCATGTCTTTGCCACTACTGTTGTTACCTTTACCTGCAATCCTACATGCTTAGTATAGGATGCTAGTATTCCATCTGTGGCCCTACATTCTTGTCCGTCTGTTGTGCTATACTATCGGGTCGTGATCACTCGGGAGGTGAACACGGGTATATACTATATACTTTATACATCATACATGTGGTGACTAAAGTCGGGTCGGCTCGTGGAGCACCCGCGAGTGATTCACGGATTGGGGGCTAAAAGGACCTTTGTCCCAATGACCCTCTGTGTGGATCTTTGTGGCGGAGCGTCAGGGCAGGTTGAGACTACCTGGGTGAGAGGTGGGCCTGGCCCTGGTCGGTGTCCGCGGTTACATCATTAACACGCTTAGCGAGATCTTGGTATTTGATCTGAGTCTGGCCATTTGGTCTATACGCACTAACCAACTACGTCGGAAAGAATGGGCACTCGGCGTCGTGGTATAAGTCGAAGCCTTCGTGATGTCAGCGACTGAGCGGCGGACGCCAGATTCGAACGTAAGCCTGCTCTTGTATTAAGGGGGCTAGTTCTGCTTCTGGCCGCGTACGAAACGTGCAGGTGTGCTAAGGGCGATGGGCCCAGACCCCTGTGCGCTTAGGTTTGGACCGGCGTGCTGACCTCTCTGTTGGCCTAGGTGGGGCTGCGACGTGTTGATCTTCCGAGGCCGGGCATGACCTATAAAAGTGTGTCCGGCCAAATGGGATCGAGCGTGTTGGGTTATGTGGTGCACCCCTACAGGGAAGTTAATCTATTCGAATAGCCGTGATCTTCGGTAACAGGACGACTTGGATTTGTACCTTGACTTTATGACAACTAGAACTGGATACTTAACAAAACACACCCTTCCAAGTGCCAGATATAACCCGGTGATCGCTCTCTAACAGGGCAACGAGGAGGGGACCGCCGGGTAGGATTATGCTATGCAATGCTACTTGGAGCACTTCAGTCTACTCTCTTCTACATGCTGCAAGACGGAGGCTGCCACAAGCGTAGTCTTCGACAGGATTAGTTATCCCCCTCTTATTCTGGCATTCTGCAGTTCAGTCCACTGATATGGCCCTTTACACATATACCCATGCATATGTAGTGTAGCTCCTTGCTTGCGAGTACTTTGGATGAGTACTCACGGTTGCTTTCTCCCCCCTTTTCCCCCTTTCCTTTCTTTCTGGTGTCGCAACCAGATGCTGGAGTCCAGGAGCCAAACGCCACCGTGAACGACGACTCCTACTACACCGGAGGTGCCTACTACTATGTGCAGACCGCTGACGACAACCAGGAGTAGTTAGGACGATCCCAGGTAGGAGGCTTGCGCCTCTTTCGATCTGTATCCAAGTTTGTGCTAGCCATCATATGGAAATTTGTTTAACTTATGTCTGTACTCAGATATTGTTGCTTCCGCTGACTCGTCTATTATCGAGCACTTGTATTCAAGCCCTCGAGGCCCCTGGCTTGTATTATGATGCTTGTATGACTTCTTTTAATTTTTAGAGTTGCGTTGTGATATCTTCCCGTGAGTCCCTGATCTTGATCGTACACGTTTGCGTGTATGATTAGTGTACGATTGAATCGGGGCGTCACAGTTCATCATGGTGAAGCTGTGAACGTCAATGTTATTGACTACGTGGAAGGAGCAGATCACCATCTTGATCTGCCTGATGCTCAGGTGGAAGAGGAGGAGGTGGTGGTGGTGGCGGAGCCAGTGAGTTTGACCAACATTGAAACAATGCTACGAAATGCAGAAGAAAAACGGTGGGCCCGCATGTTGGAACAATGCAACGTTGCTGTCACCCCAGGAAATAAGCTGTCAGTATTCTCAGCTATGGTCACCTTTCTTCAAAAAGAGACATCTGAGCGGATGACCAACAAATCATTTGATGCGATGTTGGCTGCTTTCAAATCTTTCCCAGATCGTCGAGCTACCACACACCTACAAAGAAATGAAGAATTTCCTTCGATGCGGTTGGAATTGGATATGATATGATCCATGTTTGTAAGAATAATTGTGTTCTGTTCCGGAAGGATTATGCCAACTTAAGTGAATGCCCAAATGCAAATCATCAAGATGGAAAGATGGCGATGTTGTGAAGAGGATTCCTCATAATGTTACGAGACATTTTCCAATTACACCAAGATTGCAGAGGTTGTTTCATGATGCTGAAACAAGAGAGGATGTACTGTGGCATTCTAGGAACCAGGAGTACAGAGATCAGAATGTAATGAGCCATCCATCTCATGGTAGTGAGTGGAAAAGCTTCAATGATAAACACAAAGAGTTTGCTGCTGACCCGAGAATCATTAGACTTGGCTTAGCTTCAGATGGATTTAACCCATTTGGCCACCAGAGCGCCACATATAGCATGTGGCCAGTGCTTGTTATCTCTTACAACATGCCTCCAAATGTCTGCACCAAAGAATAAAACTACATGATGGCCTTGCTCATCCCAGGTCCAAAAAGTCCTGGAAAGGATTTTGATTTGCTCACGGAGCCTCTTGTGGAGGAACTTCAACAGCTATGGAAGGGTGTTCTCACTCGAGACCTATATAGCAGCCCACCAGCTGATTTCTTTCTGCGTGTTGTTGTAATTTGGTGGATCCATGATTATCCGGCTTTGGGCACTATGTCAGGGCGAACGACACATGGTTACAATGCATGTGTTCGCTGTGACAGGAATCCGCTGTCATACGCAATACTTAGCAAGATCTGTTACATTGGACACCGCCGTTTCCTTCCCAAGAACAAGCCGCATCCTAGAAAATACCGAAGACATGTGTTCAATGCAAAGCATGAAAACCGTGATGCGCCAAAGAGGCTCACCGCTATGAGTTGCAAGTGGAATTAGAGAAGGTCACGCATATTACACCAGGAAACCATCCTGGTAATGGTAGCGGGAAAAGGAAGCGTGGCACGGTAGAAGAGAGATTATTGTTTACCTGGAGGTCCACTTTGTGAGACTTGGAGTATCGGAAAGATTTGGATTTGCGGCATAATCTTGATGTGATGCACATCGAGAAAAATATATGTGACAGCATTATCGGCACACTTCTTAACATTGAAGGCAAGACGAAAGATACCTTAAAAATCTAGGATTGATTTGACACACCTGGGTATCAGAAAGGATTTGCAGGTGCAAGATGAAGGTAAACCACGGGATATGGCACCAGCTGTGTACGTCTTGGACAAGGTAAAAAGAAAAGAATTCTGCAAGGTCCTGTCACGTGTGAGATTCCCACATGGATTTGCTTCCAACCCTAAAAGGAGAGTCAGTGCAGATGGAAACAAGGTACAAGGGTTGAAAACTCATGACTGCCACGTCCTACTTCAAAGGGTTTTACCTGTTATGCTTAGAGGATTGGGCCGCCCTGAATTATACAAAGGAGTTGCAGAGTTGGGACAATTCTTCAGGGAACTCTGCAGTAGAAATATAAGGATAGATGCTTTGGAGCGTCTTAGAGACAAGATACCAACTATCCTATGCGACCTTGAGAAGATATATCCTCCAGCCTTCTTTGATGTGATGGTGCATTTGGCTGTTCATCTACCTGATGAGGCACTACTTAGAGGTCCAGTACAGTGTGGCTGGATGTACCCTATTGAAAGGCGGCTAGGCACTTTCAAGGGCTATGTTAGGAATAGAGCTAGACCCGAGGGTTCCATTGCAGAGGCCTACATTGCTACAGAAGCGTTGACATTCTGCTCAAAATACATTGAAACAAATTGATCAGCTTAGCAAAGAGGTGGGTGAAGACAATCCGGGCTCAATGTTTTCGATTATTCTGCTCGAAAGTTACGTGGAAGAGCGACAAGAGGACAAACCTAAAGATTTGGACAAAATGGTTTGGTATGTGTTGAATAACTGTCACGAGATACTACCTTATATCAAGTAAGTGCAGTCTGCAGCTTATACATCGTAATCTACTAAACTTGCAGCACATTCTTATATATTTAGATGTTTGACGCGATCAATATGTTGTGCAGCATCTACAAAGAGGAGTTACTGCCGCAAAATCCAAGAAACATTGACAAACTGGTTATGGCAGGATTTGCGAAATGGTTCAAGAACCATGTAAGCTTTTGAAGTGCAATCGCCAGTTTTTTAATATATTGAGTACATAAGATGATCAGCTTGTCTATTTTCTAACCATAGGTTAAGAAGATGCGGGATGATGGGCAGGCAGTTGATGATGCCCTTTACTCACTAGCAATGGGTCCTGATACTTGGGTAAGACATTATGAATCTTGCGTTGTTGGAGATGTGCGCTACAACACCCTTGCACGAGACGAAGGCAGGAAGACACAAAACAGTGCCATAATGAGCACGGATACATATGACAAAGAGACAATGAAATGTATGCTAACATAACAGACATTGTTCGATTGCAGATATCTCGATTTGAGATCATCGGTGTGTGGTTCTGTTGTGTTGTCGTTGGTATAACCTATTTTCCAGGATCGCAAAACCCAGAGCTGATGATTATTTCAAATTCATCAATGTCAAGGTGGCGTACCAGACCAACGAGCCTTTTATTTTGGCAAATCAAGCAAAACAGATATTTCTCTTGGAAGACACATTTGCACGTAGCAATGACTGGAGAGCATTGCAAAGGTTTGAGCAGAGGAATTCGTTTAATGAACTTGCACAACAAGATGATGCTTACACTGATCCTGATGTACAAGATAACACAGATGTTCCTAATATCTTTGAGAACCGTCACGTCAATGACGCCGGCGAAAAGATTGCTTGTCGTGTTGTGGACATACAAGAGTTGATCAAGAAGAAGCCAACGTTCGAGGATGTTGAGAACGAAGAAGAAGATGACACCGTGGGGAATTACGATTCAGACTGATACACATGGCGAAGATGTTGACACTGCTGCTGCGGATAATGATTACATTGCTTTTGTCGTATTTGCCTGTCAGAAGACGTTTTTTATCTACAATGTGAAATTGTGTTTGCTATGACAACAGAAACCTGATGAACATGTTGTTTAGTATTTTGCTGTGAGAACATCACTTGTTATGTATGCTGATTTGTGTTTGGTGATTGTATGACAACTAAAACATGATGACATTGTTGTTTACTTGTACTCATATTTGGCTGTGAAACTTGAATTTGATGACATAGTTTGCTGTTGGACTGCAATTTGCTCGACGTCTTCGAATGAGAACAAAGCTGACTGACGGGCCTCTGCTATTTATTTATTTATATGAGCAAAAGGGGATACCCCCTGATTTCCGTTAATAGAAATCATTAGATGTTTACAACACTACGCCCAGCCTGCTACACAGGTTTCATTCATTACTAGTTTCAGCAAAGTGCTCATGTCGTAGCCAATTTAATACATCACGAGTGCTACATACACCAAATAAAGAGACAATCATCCTACAGAGCACATCGATTTTGCCCATTATCTTCACAAGCTCTTTCATCTCCTCATTGCTGCCAAGGCCGTTTAGTAGCTGTTGCTTGGCCATGATCAGAGGAACTGCATCTTTAACCTTCTGCTCTGCATCTTCGCCTTCATCGTTCCTTGATTATTTGTCCAACACCCCAACCTGCTGGTATTGGGATTCCTCGGCTAACCAAATAATCAGTGTAGTTGCATTCCCCCACATCAAAAACTTCCCAGAAATACAAATCACACGAATCTTCCCTTTTCTGCATGAATAAAATTGGAAGATCATCAACCAAACTATTAAAAAAATCAGCAACTAAAAGCAGCAGAACAACACTTAAACATATTATTACCCCATGATTCGGGCATTTGTAGAAGACTCAGCCAGGGTTGCGGATTGTGGTTGATACGCGACAGATGACTCTGTGTGATTTGCAGTAGTGGCACCACACCAACGGCAGCGGGTTGTGATGAGCAATCGGCTGCGGAGCGCGTGCCGGTGGGGGTGTGATGAGACCCACAAGCGATAGTACGGGTGGCGACTTGGCACATATCTGGTTGTTTCCTGCTGAAGAGCAGGTGGACGAACAGCCAGCGGACATGGTTGTTGCGGCCAGAGCTTCTGATGGTAGGCAGAGTAAGTAGAGAAGAGGAGAAGCGAACGTTGGATATGTCAGTTTCATTACTATCAGAGTAGCAAAGCACCATATATAGTCATAGTCTAGGTTTGGAATCGAACCAGCTACAGGAGCACGTCTTTCTTTTTGCTAAAACTCGGCAACGTCTCTTTACTGGTACACTAGCTTGTTCTGTACGCCTTCCCAAGTCTTTGATTTTCTTTCCCTTTTTTTGCGAGGAAGGAAGGAGGACAAAATTGGGAGTTCCTCGGACTCGAACCCAAGACCTCTCGGTTGAAAACCAAGGGTGCTAGTCACTTATGTGGCGAACGTTCCTGTGAGGAGGACGCGAGATTTAACGCATTTTCCTCGCAGTTTTCTTCCTATATATAAAAAAGTATGCTACTTGGTGTCCGCTTAGTCAAAAAAAGATTGTGCCAACCTTGACCGTTGGATTGACATTCAATGTGTGTCGCGTTTCTTCAGTCTCTTCTTCCTCGAGCCACCAAAGCCAAACCAGCGCCGGCGGGACCGCCTGCTCCTGCCTCCCACGGCTGCCTGTGATCTTCCCCGGCTCCTGTTCGTTCCCGTTTGAGGCCTCACCATCGTCCTTCGCCTTGGTTCGCTCGCCGCGGTGCCGCCCTCCGGTGTTGTCAACATGGTCAACAACCGAGAGGAATAAGGAGATGAATGTACATGGTGAGGATGACAGTAGGGACCAATGAAGCAGCCGCAATAATTTTTTTTTTCGGACGGAGAAGGGTATCAACTGGGTTGTGCGGGACCCGTGGCCTGTCTAGCCCAGTGCTTTTATTTCATATGTTTAGCACATGACCAGCCCATTCGTTTTTTTCTTTACGAAAATGGCTAGCCAGCTATTTTGTTTTTTTGCAGAATAACCAACATAGGCCTACTTGCTTTTCTACGCCCTGCTGGGCCGGAAATCTTTCAAGACGAGGAGGGATGCATTTTGCCCATAAAATGGTCTATAAGTAATAAGAAATGGGCTATAAGCAATAAGAAATGGGCTATAAGTAATAATAAATGCCTGTAAAATGAAAAAAATACAGCAAATAGGCAATTAGTTCCAAAATATTGTTTTCTTTATGATTTTGATATTTTAAATTTGATTGTTTTTGTGCGGGTAAAATTTCATTGAATTTAAATTAAGGTATATTTAGATTTAAAATTAATTTGAATCTGGCTAGAAATTTCGGGTTGTATGCTGTTTGGGACAGATTTGGAGGCTGACTTGTGGGTCTACTAGGTTGACGTGTACTTTGGCTTTGTCAATCCACAAACGATTCTAGAAGCAGTGACCGTTCGATGTTAATCCAACGGTCGTGCTGCTTCTTCAATATTTGATCTTCTTGCTCTAGCCGCCCAAACCAGCTCCGGCGGGACTGCATGCTCCCGCATCCCGTGGCCGGCTGTGCTGCCGCACAGGGCGCACCGCCCCACCCTACTTCATTGCTGGCCAGGCCATTCCTCTACTCACCCACACCTCCTGTTATTTTCCAGCGACGGCAGCCGGACCAGTAAACCCTCGTACTCCCCACCGCGTGGGCAACCATTGCCGACTCTTCCACGGCTCCGTGTCGTTCCCTTCCTAGGCCTCGCCGTCGTCCACCGCCATGGTGCTCTCGGCGCGGCCTTGTCAACGTGGTCAACGAACGACATCCATCGGCCCTGGACTGTACGCGCAAAATAATGATTCCTCCACCTAACAGCTGGGACCCACCGGAAGGGCCTCTGTATTTCGTGAAAAAAACATTCCCCCCGCTGACATGTCGGACCTACCAGCTATATCTTCGCACGCAAGGAAGTGCCTCCTTATTACGCACAAAAAAATGAATACCCACCCTGCTAGCTAGGACCCACCATAGTGGGAGGATGACTTGTGGGCCAACTAAGTTGACGGGGACAGAGGGCTTTGTCAACTTAGTCAATATGAATGATTCTAGCTCCTGTGACCATACGATGTCCATCCAACGGCCGTAGTGCTTCTTCAACCTCTTGTCTTCTTGCTCGAGCCGCCCAAAGCAGCGCCGGTCATGCCGCATGCTCCTGCCTCCCGTGGCCGGTTGTGCTGCCGCGGAGGCCTCACCACCCCCTACTATTCCCATCGCTAGCCAGGCCCTGCGGCGACGGCAGCCTCACACCGCAGCCGAACCAGTGAACCCTCGTACTCCTCTCCGCGCGGGCTTCCACTGCCGCGTCTTTCCCGGCTCCGCGTCGTCCCCTTCCTAGGCCTCGCCGTCATCCACCGCCGTGGTGCTCTCGGCGCGGCCTGGTCAACGTGGTCAAGGAACGACTTCCATCGGACGTGGACTGTACGTGGAGAGGCTGACAGCTGGGTCCACGGCCGCAGCAAGGAAGTGCCTCCTTGTTATGCGGAAAATAATGATTCCTCCACCGGATGGGCCACTGTATTTCGCGGAAAAAACGTTTCCCCCTGACTGCTGGGACCCACCAGCTTCATCTTCGCACGCAAGGAAGCGCGTCCGGAAAAAAAAACGATTCGCCCCCTGACTGCTGGGACCCACCAGCTACACCTTCGCACGCAAGGAAGTGCGTCCGGGCAAAAAAAAACAAAATGATTCGCCCCCCTGACTGGTTGGACCCACCAGCTACATCTTCGCAGGCAAGCAAGTGCCTGACAGTCGGGACCCACCTGGTCGAAGCGTACGTAGCGTTGTCATCCTTGTCGCAATTGTGTACGTACATACAGGTCGATGGAGAGGCGCGCACGTGTCGTAGTAGAGGCGCGCACGTAGCATGTACATGTACGTACAACGGCCAGTGTACAAGAAAGAAAATACGGCCACGTATGTGTACATACGGGCGGGGTCTCGAACGCCTACTCGTGCATACGTACGGCCAGGGCTCGTGTACATGGCTGGGTCGGAACGGAGAAACAGCGTCGTCGTCGTGTTCATGGGGAGGCAACCGGCTGGGTCGGAATGGAATGCGTCGTCGTGTTCATCGGGAGGGCTTGGACGGAACAACCGATGGAAACGAGGCCTAGCGTACCGCAGAACAGAGGAAACGGCATTGTGTACGACCGGCCACGTTCGAAACGGGATCCTGTTCATCGGGATGGGTCTGGCGTACCACAAAACGGAGGAAACGGACCTCCTACAATCGAAACGGGGGTCCTGTTGATCTTGAGGGGTATGGCGTACCGCAAAACGGAGGAAACGGACTTGTGTTGGAGCGCGACGGTTGAAACGGGGGTCCTGTCATCGGGAGGAGTGTGGCGTACCGCAAAACGGTACTCCACGGGATACTGTTCATCTCCACTGTCGACCCCCTCCAGCCTCCACAGGCTACTATTCATCCACCATCGACCTCCTCCAGCCTCCACCTGCGACTGTTCATCCATGGGCTCCTGTTCATCCAGCCTCCATCGCGCACTACTCCACCGGCTACTATTCAACAAGCCCACTCCACGGGATCCTGTTCAACCACCCCTCCACGGGCTACTGTTCATCCATCTCTCCACCGTCTACTGTTCATTCTGCCCTCCATGGGGTGGTCCTGTTCATCCTGCCCTCCACGGGGTCCTGTTCATCCAACCCCAACCGGCTCAATCGATCGGGGTCCTGTTCATCCAGAGGCAACACCACGGGGTCCTGTTCATCCACCCCACCGGAACTGCTCATCCAACCCCCCGCAACGCCATTGCTCATCTAGAGGCAGCATCGATCGGCTTCGCTTAGCAGCGAGAGCGAAGAATCACTCGATCGGGTTCGATTAACAGCCATCGATCGATCGCTCGGGTTCGATAACGCGTAGCTGCAGGTGCAATCGCCGGGTTCGCTAGAGCCCAACACCTCGCACTCCACGCGGCGTGCGTACGAGAAACGCATCGCATCGCTCGGCCCCGACCACCCACCCTAACCAGGAACACCCCGATATTTTCCTCGCCGTCGCTTCTACCACGGTTTTTTCCGTCATGGACGGCCCAAAGAATGTCATGCAGCTGCTTCTCCGGCCCGCCCAGGACGAAAAGCCCGTTCTCTGTCATGATTTTTTGTCATAGAAGTAGGACCCCACCACATCTATGATGATACCGTGTTTTGTCACAATTATCGTCATAGAAGTGTCATAAGTATGACAGAAAAAATTCGTTTGGCCCAAAATGTGACGGATGTGTCTTTTTTTGTAGTGCTCTGACTAATCTATTACAAAAAGATATACCATTTGTCTTTGATGATGATTGTGTAGAAGCATTTGAAATACTTAAGAAAGCATTAATTTCTGCACCTGTTGTTCAGCCACCAGATTGGAATTTACCATTTGAAATTATGTGTGATGCTAGTGATTATGCTGTAGGTGTTGTTCTAGGGTAAAGAGTTGATAAGAAATTAAATGTTATTCAATATGCTAGTAAAACTCTAGACAGTTCACAGAAATTATGCTACTACTGAAAAAGAATTCTTAGCAGTTGTATTTGCTTGTGATAAGTTCAGACCTTATATTGTTGATTCTAAAGTAACTATTCACACTGATCATGCTGCTATTAAATATCTTATAGAAAATAAAGATGATAAACCTAGACTTATTAGATGGGTTCTCTTGCTACAGGAATTTGATTTGCATATTATTGATAGAAAGGGAGCTGAGAACCCCGTTGTAGACAACTTGTCTAGGTTAGAAAATGTTCTTGATGACCCACTACCTATTGATGATAGCTTCCCTGATGAACAATTAAATGTCATAAATGCTTCTCGTACTGCTCCATGGTATGCTGATTATGCTAATTACATTGTTGCTAAATTTATACCACCTAGTTTCACATAACAGCAAAATAAAAAGTTTTTCTGTGATTTGAGACATTACTTCTAGGATGACCCACATCTTCATAAAGAAGGAGTAGATGGTGTTATTAGACGTTATGTACCTGAGCATGAACAGGAACAGATCCTACACAAGTGTTACTCCGAGGCTTATGGAGGACACCACACTGGAGATATAACTGCACATAAGGTATTGTAATCCAGTTTTATTGGCCTACTCTCTTCAAGGATGCCCGTAAGTTTGTCTTATCTTGTGATGAATGCCAAAGATTTAGTAATATTAGCAGACGTCAAGAATGCCTATGAATTATTCACTTGTTATTGAACCACTTGATTTTTGGGTCTTTGATTATATGGGACCGTTTCCTGCCTCTAATGGGTATACTCATAATTTAGTTGATGTTGATTACGTTAGTAAGTGGGTAGAAGCTATTCCAACTAGTAGTGCTGATCATAACACTTCTATTAAGATGCTTAAAGAAGTTATTTTTCCGAGGTTTGGAGTCCCTAGATATTTAATGACTGATGGTGGTTCACATTTTATTCATGGTGCTTTTTGTAAAATGCTTGCTAAGTATGATGTTAATCATAGAATTGCATCTCCTTATCACCCACAGTCTAGTGGTCAGGTAGAATTGAGTAATAGAGAGCTCAAATTAATTTTGCAAAAGACTGTTAATAGATCTAGAAAGAATTGGTCTAAGAAACTTGATGATGCATTATGGGCCTATAGAACTGCATATAAAAATCCTATGGGTATGTCTCCGTATAAAATGGTTTATGGAAAAGCATGTCACTTACCTCTCGAATTAGAACATAAGGCATACTGGGCCATTAAAGAGCTCAATTATGATTTTAAACTTGCCGGTGAGAAGAGGCTATTTGACATTAGCTCACTTGATGAATGGAGAACCCAAGCCTATGAGAATGCCAAGTTGTTTAAAGAAAAAGTTAAAAGATGGCATGACAAAAGAATACAAAAGTGTGAGTTTAATGTAGATTATGTATTATTATACAACTCTCGTTTAAGATTTTTTGCAGGAAAACTTCTCTCCAAAAGGGAAGGCCCTTACATTATCGAGGAGGTCTATCGTTCCGGTGCCATAAAAATCAACAACTTCGAAGGCACAAATCCGAAGGTGGTGAATGGTCAAAGAATCAAACATTATATCTCAGGTAATCCTATAAATGTTGAACTAATGTTATTGAAACCGTAACCCCGGAGGAATACATAAGGGACACTTTCCAGAATGTTTCAGACTCCGAAAAGGAATAGGTATGTGGTACGGTAAGTAAACCTACTCCAAAACAATTCTAATGGCAATTTTTCTCTGTTTTGGAATATTTAGAAAAATAGAAAATAAGAAGCAGTCCGGGAAGAACACGAGGCCTCCACGAGGGTGGAGGGCGCGCCCTACCCCCCTGAGCGCGCCCCCTGCCTCGTGGGCACCTCATGTGCTTTCCGGACTCCGTTTTCTTGCACGATACATATTTTGGTCGGTAAAAATTCATTATATAATCTCCCGAAGGTTTTGACTCATGTATCATGCAAATATCCTACGTTTTCGTTTCGAGCTGTTTTTCTAACTGATTTAGATCACCATGACATCTCCAAGCGCCCCCAAGGACAAGTTCTTCGAGAAGGTCATCAACCCCTACCTCGCGGAGGTGCTGCAACACCCTCAAACCATTGAGATGAGTGATGGGTTGCTGCACATCCGCGATGTTGAGGGACCAAGGAGGACCGGAAGCGTGGAGACGAGACTCGAAGCAATGGAGCAACAAGTTTTCAAGTGCCAGGGGATGGTGGAACGTGGGCTCAACGCCAACCATATGATGATCACGGAGTTCACCAACAACCACAAGCTGGATGCCAAGAACATTGGGGAGACCATCTTCAAGCTTCACGAGAAGATCGAGCACCTCCAAGCCCAAATCTATGACCTGCAAAACCAAAACTGTGAGTATGAATATAGATTCAAGAGGATGAGTTTGGCTGCAGATTTGAGGATCCCGGAGACTCGATCATCCTTCTATGATGGTGAGCCTATGCCTTGGAAGATGGACGACAAGCCCACATCATCAACAACTCCACCACCCTCTTCACCGGCAAAGGAGACATAATCATATGGGTATGGGCACTCCCCTTGGCAACAACCAAGCTTGGGGGAGGTGCCGCGGTATCGTATCACCATCACATCTCTATCTTTACCGTTTTCTTAGTTCGATCCTTTTAGTAATATCTTGATCTAGTAGAATAAAGTTTTTGGTATGATCTAGTTTTGAGTTTTGCTTTATGATCCCTTTATGTAATCGAGTCCGTGAGCTATATAATAAATATTAGTGTTGAGTCAAGGGCTTGATTATTTTGCTATGATCTTGAGGGAATTAAAGAAAAGAGAAAGAATAAAAAGGAATAAAAAGAGATCATATTGATCCTATGGAGAGTAATGACTTCACATAGAAAGAGTATGATGATTAAAAGTTGTTGAGAGTTGACAAACATAGTTTTGGTCATCGTTGCAATTAATAGGAAGTAATAAAGAAAGAGAGGTTTCACATATAAATATACTATCTTGGACATCTTTTATGATTGTGAGCACTAATTAAAATATGACATGCTAAAGTATATTGTCATGGATCATCCAACATGTTGAGCTTGACTTTCTCCCTCATGCTAGCCAAATTCTTTGCACCAAGTAGAGATACTACTTGTGCTTCCAAATATCCTTAAACCCAGTTTTGCCATGAGAGTCCACCATATCTACCTATGGATTGAGTAAGATCCTTCAAGTAAGTTGTCATCGGTACAAGCAATAAAAATTTCTCTCTAAATATGTATGGTTGATTAGTAGGAAATAAACTTTATACGATCTTGTGATGTGGAAGAAATAAAAGTGACGGAATGCATAATAAAGGTTCATATCACAAGTGGCAATATAAAGTGGCGTTCATTCGCATTAAGATTTTGTGCATCCAACCCTGAAAGCGCATGACAACCTCTGCTTCCCTCTGCGAAGGGCCTATCTTTTACTTTTATCTTCTACCTTATGCAAGAGTCATGGTGATTTTCACCTTCCCTTTTACATTTTATCCTTTGGCAAGCACGATTGTGTTGGAAAGATCCCACACACACACACACACACACACACACACACACACACACACACACATATATATATATATATATATATATATATATATATATATATATATATATATATATATATATAATTGGATGTAAGTTAGCATGAACTATTATTGTTGACATTACCCTTGAGGTAACAGTTTGGGAGGCGAAACTATAAGCCCCTATCTTTCTCTGTGTCCGATTAAAACTCCGTAACCGCAAGTATTGCGTGAGTGTTAGAAATTGTGAAAGACTAAATGATAGTTGAGTATGTGGACTTGCTGAAAAGCTCTTATATTGACTCTTTCTGATGTTATAATAAATTGCAATTGCTTCAATGACTGAGATTATAGTTTGTTAGTTCTCAATGAAGTTTCTGATTCATACTTGACGTTATGAATATATTACTACTTTAGCATAAGAAATCATATGACAATATCCATATATGTTGCTGTTATAAGAATGATCATGATGCCCTCATGTCCGTATTTTATTTTTTTCGACACCTCTGCCTCTAAACATGTGGACATATTTATCGTTATCGGCTTCTGCTTGAGGACAAGCGAGGTCTAAGCTTGGGGGAGTTGATACGTCCATTTTGCATCATGCTTTTATATCGATATTTATTACATTATGGGCTGTTATTACACATTATGTCACAATACTTATGCCTATTCTCTCTTATTTTACAAGGTTTTACATGAAGAGGGAGAATGCCGGCAGCTGGAATTCTGGGCTGGAAAAGGAGCAAATATTAGAGACCTATTCTGCACAACTCCAAAAGTCCTGAAACTTCAAGGAGTTATTTTTGGAAATAATAAAAAATACTGAGCGAAGAAAAAACCAGAGGGGACCCACACCCTGGGCACGAGGGTGGGGGGCGCGCCCTACGCCCCTGGGCGCGCCCCCTGCCTCGTGGACCCCCTGGTGGCCCTCCGGTGCCCATCTTCTGCTATATGAAGCCTTTCGTCCAAGAAAATCATAAGCAAGCTTTCGGGACGAGACTCCGCCGCCACGAGGTGGAACCTTGGCGGAACCAATCTAGGGCTTTGGCGGAGTTGTTCTGCCGGGGACACTTCCCTCCGGGAGGGGGAAATCATCGCCATCGTCATCACCAACGCTCCTCTCATTGGGAGGGGGCCAATCTCCATCAACATCTTCACCAGCACCATCTCCTCTCAAACCCTAGTTCATCTCTTGTATCCAATTCTTGTCTCTGAGTCTGAGATTGGTACCTGTAGGTTGCTAGTAGTGTTGATTACTCCTTGCAGTTGATGCTAGTTGGTTTATTTGGTGGAAGATCATATGTTCAGATCCTTTATGCATATTAATACTCCTCTGATTATGAACATGAATATGCTTTGTGAGTAGTTACGTTTGTTCCTGAGGACATGGAGAAGTCTTGCTATTAGTAGTCATGTGAATTTGGTATTCGTTTGATATTTTGATGAGATGTATGTTTTATCTCCTCTAGTGGTGTTATGTGAACGTCGACTACATGACACTTCACCATTGTTTGGGCCTAGAGGAAGGCATTGGGAAGTAATAAGTATATGATGGGTTGCTAGAGTGACAGAAGCTTAAACCCTAGTTTATGCGTTGCTTCGTAAGGGGCTGATTTGGATCCATATGTTTCATGCTATGGTTAGGTTTACCTTAATACTTCTTTTGTAGTTTCGGATGCTTGCAATAGGAGATAATCATAAGTGGGATGTTTGTCCAAGTAAGGACAGCACCCAAGCACCGGTCCACCCACATATCAAATTATCAAAGTACCGAACGCGAATCATATGAACGTGATGAAAACTAGCTTGACGATAATTCCCATGTGTCCTCGGGAGCGTTTTCCTTCATATAAGAACTTTTACAGGCTTGTCCTTTGCTACACAAAGGATTGGGCCATCTTGCTGCACTTTATTTACTTTTGTTACTTGTTGCTCGTTACAAATTACCTTATCACAAAACTATCTGTTACCTATAATTTCAGTGCTAGCAGAGAATACCCTGCTGAAAACCGCTTATCATTTCCTTCTGCTCCTCGTTGGGTTCGACACTCTTACTTATCGAAAGGACTATGATAGATCCTGTCGGATCACGGGTTCCGACAGACCCTTACGGTTCAAACTCTGGGGTGCGCACGGAGATCCAACCCTCCACCGTCTCGTACCTCGCCGAATCGCAGGGACCTAAACTACTAACAAGAACAACACGAGAGACGCAAGATTTATACTAGTTCGGGCCACCATTGTGGTGTAATACCCTACTCTAGTTTCGGGTGTGTGGATTGCCTCTGGGGCTGACGAAGAATAGTACAGCGAAGAACAGCCTCGCGAGGGTCTGTTCTTGGTGGGTGTGATGGACTGCTTAGTGGTGCCCCATCGCTCTAGCTTGAGGGACGGGTTTCTCTCTCTCTCTGGAGTCCGAATGCTCGATCCGAGCGTCCCCGTCCCTGAGTGTGGCTACCCCTATTTATAGGCGAAGGCCCTGGGCCTCTTCCAAAATATCGAGCGGGAAGGGCGCCAACAATTGGCCATTTTGAAGGGGAACAGCGAGTACACTTATCCTGACTAAAGTTGGTCCTCGTCTGCCAAAGGCTCTGGTGATGACGCCTGCTTGGGCTCCACGATGACTGCATTCCAGCCGTTGGGGCTGGTCTTGGTCTTGTTGCACCGAAACGGGTGCCTTTGCCTGATGCCCTTGCCTGCGCTTGCCCCCTTTGCACCAAAGAGGAAAGGAGGACGCTGCGCGGGCTGGCGCCCGACTAGCGCCCTTGGTCGTCATGGCTTACGTCACGGGCACCTCGCGAGGTACCCCGCCTTGAGTTCTCCGCCCCCTCATGAGCCAGCCTGACGAGGCCGCGCTCGAGGGAGCTCTTGGTCGTCCGCCCCGCGAGGCTTGGCCCCTCGCGAGGGTCTTGAGCTTGTGTTGAGGAAAGGAGGACGCTTGCGTCGGCTGGCGGAGGCGCAGGGCGTCAGCGGAACGGCGGTGTTCAAGGCCGGCTCCTCCGCCCCTGAGGGTCGGGGGAGTACCTTCTACCCGTTCTTCGCGGGCGCCATTATTGCTGGTCTGTCGCCTCCCTTCTCTGAGTTCTTCTTCTTCGTCCTTCGCCATTACAACATTCACGCTCTGCACCTCCATCCCAACTCCGTCCTTCTCCTGGCAATCTTCTCCTACTATTGTGAGGCCCATGTTGTAGCCCTCGGTGGCCTTGCTACGCCACTACTTCTTCCTCCGATTCTCCCGTGGTCCCGTCTCCGCGTGTGCGAGCTTCGTCACATATGGCAGAGCCATTGCCATTTCAAACACTGGGAAGCGGATTGAGGGCTTCAGGAGCAAGTGGGTCTTGGTGGATGCCGGGCGGATCCACCCTCGACTGATCCTGCCCACGGAGCCCGCCGAGAGCTCCGACGACTGGTCCCGGGCGAAGCTTCGGGATCCTCGCGCGAAGCTGGTGCTGGAGAGGATGGACGCAGATCTGAAGCCGGACGATGCGGCGGCGGCGAGGCTGACCGGTGCGTCGTTGCTGAGGGAGTTCCTGGAGCACCAACTGGCTCCGCTTCGCCAGTACTCGCTTCCGATGTGGAGGCCTAACCCGAGCCCCGTGGCCCTGGCCAGCGAGGATCTGGTGACGGTCCTCCAGTCCTTGGTAGGGGGCGATGTGGCGAGACCGGAGGGCGCCCCCGCGCCCCTGTTTCTTCGCGAGGATTGGGAGCAGGTTGTGGGGTCCATGCCCGCCTTCAATGGGGACGGGCTCGTGCCCGCGGAGGCTCCGGAGGACCTGGTGGACGTGCCCTCTTCCGACTCCAGCGAAGAGGTGGAGGAAAGGGAGCCAGGAGAGGGGGTTGATTCGGGGGCGGAGTCAAGGGCTCCCTCCCTGCAGCGCAGGCCCCGCGTTCTCCGCCTCCTCGAAAGTGACGACGACGAAGATAAGGATGAGAGGGGAGGCAAAAGCCTGCCCCCGGTCCCGAAGAAGGACCGGACTGGGCTGGTCCCCCGCGGGTCCGCCCCGGCACCAGGGCAATCCGCGGACGCGCCTGCCGCTCCTGGTCCCCTTGAAGCCGATCCCAGCAGCCGGCTCTCGGGCTTCAAGTATGGCCGGAGGCTGCTCGAGTCCACCAGAGATGACCTGTAAGTGCCCGCCTCCTGTCTTGATTATTGCTTCGTTGACGAGATCTGATGTCCATGCTCTTGATCAGCCAGCGCTGCGAAGAAGCTGAAGGGGGCTCCTGAGGCCCCGTCCGTGGTGGTGCCTTTGCCCGAAAAGGAAGATGACCCCGATGCCCAGGCCTCTCCTGCCCCGGCGTCCTCGCGAGGCCTGGCTGAGCCCGCTGGGACGAGCTCAGCCCCCTTGTCCCTAGCGACTCCCGAGGCGGCCTTGCCGGGCGCAGCCTCCACTGTCGTCGTGGCGCCGCTGGTTCCGCCTCAGGGCGCAGCGGTTACGCCGTCGCCAACTCCTCCTACTCCGCCGACTACTGTCTCTCCGACTCCTCCCGCGGTCCTGGACCGCGCTGCTGCTGAACTGGACCGGCTGCGGCAGGATCTTCTGGGCGCCGACCCTCGCTTGGTGGCCGGGCGCCTGGAGCTGGCCTCTGGCTGGATTCGTGCCGACGCTTCGATTCGGGCGGCGCTGGTCCAGGCTTCGACGGCCTATGACGAGGAGAAGCAGGCTGTTCGCGAGGGGAAGGTGGCCCGCGATGCTGCCCTGGGGGAGGCAGCCAGCATCCGAGGTCGCTGCGAGAAGCTGGAGGGTGAGCTGAAGGGCCTGCAGAACCAGCTCGCCGAGGAGGCTCGCCTCCGTCAGGAGCAGGAGGAAGGCATGAAGGCTCGTGAGGTGGCCATCAAGGACCGGGAGGCCAAGCTGAGGAAGCGCCGCGACCGTCTTGACGCGCTGGGGTAGGAACTGGAGGCGAGGAAGGTCGAGCTGGACGCCAAGCCGCGGGTTCTGGCTGAAGACCGCGTGGCCTTCATGGATATGGAGTTGAAGGCTCGCGTCCTGCTGAGGGAGCTTTATGACAGCGGCCTGGAGAGCCCACTGGCCAGCGCGGAGGACGGCCCTGCCAAGCTGCTTCCCTTCCTGATCCGCGCTCTTGAAGATGTCTCCCTTGGTCTTGGCCCCACGGCTGAGGCCGAGGCGCGGGTCTTGTCTTCTGCGGCACTGTCACGGATCCTCACCCTCATCTATCTTCGCGACCCCAGCGTCGACATGGACAGCCTGTTGGAGCCGGCGAGCGGCGAGCACGCAGCTGCCGCTGCCGAGGCTGTGAAGGGTCGCGCGGAGGCTCTGTTGGGGAAGTTCCGGGCCTTCAGCACCAAGCCGAAGCGAGGCGCTACTGGCCCTGCTGCTTCACGAGGCGAGCCCACTCCGCGCCCGCCGCTTGCCGACAAGTGACTCACTGTGGCTCTGCCTTGCTTTTAATTCCTGCACATGTATCATGCCTCGTGGAGGCGTTTAAACTTATGCTTGGTACTGCGATAACAGTGTGGACTGTAATATTTGAATTTGAATTCCTTGAAATTTGTGCTTCCTACTTGCTTATGTTCTACGCCGGCAGAGTCTGCCTCACAGATACCTCAGCCGCCGTTAGCCCCGACCGGAAACCAGGGCGGGACCAAGGGGTGAGGGGCTACGTGACAAGTTTGGCTCTCGAGTCACGATGCCCGAGAGTCCCCTTGGCGCCTGAAACAGCAAGTAGGGAGGTGAGGCGCGGCGGATCCACCGTTCTCGCCTCACAGTGGCCCGACCCGCGCATACCCCAACCGCCGTTAGCCTTCGGAACTAAGGGGTGAGGGGCTACATGACCAGTTAGGCTCTGAGTCGTGATGCTCGGAGTCCCCTTGACGCCAAACGGCATGCGTACCTTAGCTCCGCTCAGGAGTGGCGTCTGACGAACCAGGCCCGAGGGCCCGGCTGGGTGGCGTGCATCCGGGCGTGACTCAGCGCAGCCCGTGCCCAGCCCCTCGCGGGCGCCCCGAGAGGAGGCGCGGCGACGAGGCCGACACTCGAGCTCTGGCTCCCGAGGTTGACGCGACCCGAGGCCACCTCGCTTGTTTATCACCAGCGGAGCATAGCGCTCCGCATGCGTGACGGGCATAGCCGCTCCTCGGCTGTGTCGTCAGCCAGCGCGGAGCATGATGCTTCCACTGGAACGTGGGAGGGGGCTCCCCTCTGGGAGGAGCCCCCGGGGCGTATACAGCCCCACCCTGACACGTGGATGGCACGGTAGGGCTAGACGAGGTGTATCTGGGCACCCGTGAGCCAGCGCGGGACTCACGAGGCCCTACCTCAAGGCGGGTTGCGCTTGGCTCTGGGCCTTATCTTCGAGTGTGCTCCTGCAAAAATGGCTAGATGTCAGTGCTCTACGTCTTCGGGTCCCGGCTCTCGGGATGATCTCTACCGTCGCTGGCAAGCCAGGTCGCGATGCCATGGACAAGACCAGAGGGTGAGGGCCGAAGAGCCGGTAGGAGCCCTGAGTCGCGATGCTCAGGCACCCCCCCTTTAACGCGCAAGCTGGATTAGATGACACAACTCTACATCCTCGGGTCCCGGCTCTCGCGCCGGTCTCTGCCGTCGCTGGCAAGCCAGGTCGCGATGCCATGGACAAGACCAGAGGGTGAGGGCCGGCGAGCCGGTAGGAGCCCTGAGTCATGATGCTCAGGCACCCCCCCCCCCCTTTAACGCGCAAGCTGGGTCGGAGGCAACAACTCTACGTCTTTGGGCCCCGGCTCTCGGGCTGGTCTCTACCGTCGCTGGCAAGCCATGCCGCGATACCATGGACAAGACCAGAGGGTGAGGGCCGAAGAACCGGTAGGAGCCCTGAGTCGCGATGCTCGTGCACCCCCTTAACGCGGAAGCTGGATTGATGACGAAACTCTACGCCCTCGGTCCCTCTCGGGCTGGTCTCTACCGTCGCTGGTAATCCAGGTCGCGATGCCATGGACAAGACCAGAGGGTGAGGGCCGAGAGCCGGTAGGAGCCACGAAGTCGCGATGCTCAGGCACCCCCCCTTTAACGTGCAAGATTTTGCCACCCAGGAGAAGGCACCAAATAACAAGCATGGTGGAGCATAATCCTAAGGAAAACGCATGAAGGATACATGCCGCCGGGACTGGCCCGAGCAGCTTGGGGATGATGCAGCCCGAGGGGCGCCCCCAACGGGGTAAGCTAAGGACGTGAAATAAAAGGGATACATGCCACAGGGACGGACCCACGCGGCCTGGGAATAATGCGGCCCTGTAGGCGCTCCCAGCCGGAAATAAACTTAAAGATGTCACCTGGTGATGTTGGGGATGAAGGGCTGTTGATGGAGCAGACTCGGTGGGCTGCGGGAGCCGATCCTCACGAGCCCTCAGGCTCAGGGGCCTCGGGAGGCTCCGGAGGCGTTGGCGGCCCCTCACGTGCCATCTCCATCTCCGCCAGGGCTGCGGCGTGCCTGACCTCTTGAGCCTCCAGGATGGTCCTCATGAGACGCTGGTGTGCAGCAGCCGCGTTTGGCAAGGCATAAGGCATGCGTACGTAGCTGTGGGGCGGGCCCTCGCAACGTCCCACTCGCGAGGGCCAGAGGCGCTCTTGAGATGCAGCTCGGTTGAGCCCTGATACGTCGATGTAGACGCGCAGCCCACCATCCTCGCCTGGATGGGGGGCCACAACGGGTAGGCGGCGGCTGCCCCTCATGACCCTTGACTCCTGTAACTCCTGAATGGCCTTGCTGATGAACTCTCTGGGGTTCTGTCCTCCTTGTCTTGCTCCTGCTTGCGGGAAACGTGCTTCGAAACACGCCTCCACGTGGTGCCCAAGCGCCTCCCTCGAGACCTTGGCGAGGTCGGTGGCCCTCCAGGGGAGAGCCCCCGAGCCCTGCCGGAGGAGGGCGCCGGGCGCGCTTTACTATGCGACGGAAGGAGGCTCCCCCTGGCCCGGCGCGGGCCCTGAGGGGCCTGTCTCTTGATGAGACGGGCCGGTCGATGTCTTCTTCTTGGGTCCTGCCTCGGGAGGCGTCCTGCTGTTGTGGTCTGGGTCTTCCAGCGACGCGGCCTAAAAAGCTCGCTCCAAGGAGCACACTGCATCTCTCTCTTCACAGGGCACCGTGATGACCCCGCCACTTCCTGGCATCTTGAGGATGTTGTAGCCATGGTGGGTCACGGCCATGAACTTGGCCAACGCAGGGTACCCGAGGATGGCGTTGTACGGCAGACGAATTTGGGCGACGTCGAAGTCGATGAGCTCGGTGTGGTAGTTGTCGCGGGCCCCGAAGGTGACAGGAAGGCGGACCTGCCCGATCGGGACTGTGGAGCCGTCGGTGACTCCGGAGAAGGGCTTGGTTGGCTGAAGCTGGCTGTAGGGCACTTGAAGATTGTTGAAGGTCTCCACGGACAGGACATTGAGCCCTGCTCCGCCGTCGATGAGGGTCTTGGTGACCAGCAGTTGCTGACGATTGGGGAGCAAAGCATTGGGAGAACTCCGGCGGTGGTTGCGCACTTGAGCTGGTCCGCTGAGCTGAACGTGATGGTGCACACCGACCACCTGAGAGGGCGCGTAGACTCAAGCTTGGGGAGGACTGCATTCACTTCACGGGCGAACTGCTTGAAGATGCGGTGAGAGGCTGGGGCTTGGGCTCCGCCCAGGATGCAGGCGATCGCGCGCGCTTCCTGGAAGCCCCCAGCCCCCTCGTCCTGATGACGATCTTCGATTCTCCTTGGTGGCGGCGGCAGCGGAAGGAGGCATGCGTTCCCTTGCGGGCGATCCTCACGAGGCTGATCCCTCCAGCCCCCCTCGCGAGGTGGGTCTTGCCAGTGGTCCTCGCGAGGTTGGTCGCGTCACCCTTGGCGCGAGCCGCGGTCTTCCCAGCGTCCTACATTTCTTCCTCCTCCTCGGCCGTAGCCCCGGTCGCTGTGCTCAGGGCGTCTGCCGACCCTTCCTTCGCGCACGGCCCGGAGCTCTTGACATTCATTGGTGTTGTGGGTGTGGAGGTCGTGGTACACGCAGTACCGGCTGCCCTTGGAAGACTCGGGCTGATCTCTGCCCCGCTTTACGTCCTTGGCCATGGACTTCTTCTCTTCGGGATCCGCGGCAAGCAGCTCGAGGAGGGAGAGGCGCCCCTCCTCAGCCCTGGCGCACTTGGTTGCCAAGTTGAACAGCTCCAGGGAGGTGCACAGATCTTCATACATCGCCAGCTCCTCCTTCATCTTGACGTCGCGCACGCCGTCGGAGAAGGCAGAGATGATGGCCTCCTCCATCACCCTGGGGATCTTGAGGCGCGCGTTGTTGAAGCGCTGGATGTACTTTTGAAGGGTTTCCCCTGGCTGCTGCTTGATTCGGCGCATGTCGCTCACGCCGGGTGGCCGGTCGCGAGTACCTTGGAAGTTGGCGATGAAGCGGGTGCGCATCTCGGCCCAGGAAGAGATCGTGCCTGGGGCCAGATTCAGGAGCCAGGTGCGGGCTTCGTCCTTGAGCGCCATGGGAAACCAGTTCGCCATGACCTTTTCATCTCCGTTGGCAGCCTCAATGCCCAGCTCGTAGAGCTGGAGGAACTCCGTAGGGTCTGCCGTGCCGTCGTAGCGTGGGGGCAGGTCTGGCTTGAACTTGGCGGGCCAAGCGACGCCGTGCAGCTCAGTGGTGAAGGCGCGGCAGCCCGCCGTGGCCGCGGGGGGCCTCGGACGGCAGAGAGCTTGGTCTTGCAGGCCTCCCCGCACCGCGGCTGGGGGCAGTGCAGGGTCTTGACGTGCTGGAGCGGGGAGCGCTCGGGCAGCTTCTTGTGGGCGAGGAACTTCTTGGCAGCTCTGCTCTTGCCGCGCCGGCGCCTGGCGGAGCGGGTTCCGCCCAGGGGCCACACGCCTTGGGGCCAGGGCGCCGTCTTGAGGAGGAGGCGGCTGAGGCGCCCCGGGAGCTTCATCGCCCGCGCGGGGCGGGGTGCGGTGCAGCGAAACGGACGGCACGGGGTCGCCTCCTGCAGCGCGGACGAGCCCGGCGACGCGGTCGAGCCATTCTTCGTAGACGTCGTCGACGGGTGGTAGCGCAGGAGCTCGTTGGCCGTGATGAGTGCAGCTCGGGCCTCCATGGCAGCGCGGGGCGCGCGCGACGAAGAACCAGCGGGGGTGAGCGAAGGCGTGGCGGTGCGGCCGTCCCGCCTCATGGACGGGTGCTGGGACGACGCTTGCTACTCGTTTCCGCCGGGCGATGGCGGCGTTGATACCGGTGATGGGAACGACGAGGGCGTCCGCGGCGGGGCCGCTGGCGACGTGGGAAGCGAGGCGGCTCGGCGCTTCGGCGCGAGCCCGACAGCGCCGAACATGGTGGCGGTGGTCGGGAAGAACGAGGCGCCGAAAAGCAGATTCCGGCGCACCCTACCGGGCGCACAAATGTCGGATCACGGGTTCCGCAGACCTTACGGTTCGAACTCGGGTGCGACGGAGATCCACCCTCCACCGCCTCGCACCTCGCCAATCGCAGGGACCTAAACTACTAACAAGAACAACACGAGAGACGCAAGATTTATACTAGTTCGGGCCACCATTGTGGTGTAATACCCTACTCTAGTTTGTGGTTTGTGGATTTCCTCTGGGGCTGACGAAGAATAGTACAGGGAAGAAAATCCTCGCGAGGGTCTGTTCTTGGTGGGTGTGATGGACTGCTAAGTGGTGCCCCGTCGCTCTAGCTTGAGGAACGGGTTTCTCTCTCTCTGGATTCCGAATGCTCGATCCGATCGTCCCCGTCCCTGAGTGTGGCTACACTATTTATAGGCGAAGGCCCTGGGCCTATTCCCAAATATCGAGCAGGAAGGGCGCCAACAATTGGCCATTTTGAAGGGGAACAGCGGGTACACTTATCCTGACTAAAGTTGGTCCTCGCCTGCCAAAGGCTCTGGTGATGACGCCTGCTTGGGCTCCATGATGACTGCATTCTAGCCGTTGGGGCTGGTCTTGGTCTTGTTGCACCGAAACGGGTGCCTTTGCCTGATGCCCTTGCCTGCGCTTGCCCCCTTTGCACCAAAGACGAAAGGAGGACGCTGCGCGGGCTGGCGCCCGACTGGCGCCCTTGGTCGTCATGGCTTACGTCACGGGCACCTCGCGAGGTACCCCGCCTTGAGTTCTCCGCCCCCTCATGAGCCAGCCTGACGAGGCCGCGCCCGAGGGAGCTCTTGGTCATCCGCCCCACGAGGCTTGGCCCCTCGCGAGGGTCTTGAGCTTGAGTTGATGAAGATGGGCCGTCCTGGGCCTCCTTTGAGCCACGCCGCAGGCCGCAGGCAGGCAAGTCTAGGGACCCCCGTTCCCAGAACGCCGACAGATCCCCTATACTTGTGGGTCATCAGTGGCCCTAGTGGCTTCTTGGGGAGCATTGTGCCTCCACACCACTCCAACGGAGACGTACTTCCTCTCAAAGGGAAGGAACTTCCGTAACACATCCTCGTCTTCACCGGCTCCACTCTTGGTTATCTCATACCCTTACTTGTGCAAGCTTATATTGTGTTGTTCCCTTTCTTGCTTGTGTGCTTGTTGTTGTTGCATCATATAGGTGGCTCACCTAGTTGCATATCTAGACAACCTACTTTGATGCAAAGTTTAATTTGGTAAAGAAAAGCTAAAAATTGTTAGTTGCCTATTCACCCCCCCCCCTCTAGTCAACTATATCGATCCTTTCACACGTGGCGTCACGTAGATGGTTAACAGAATTTTGGATTCACTAGAATTTAAAAACCAGGCATCTCAATGTTTTGCCGGCAATCAACGGTGCCCTGGTGTTTGAAATTCATTCCCATTTCTTGCATGGGACCTAAGCATGCACCCAAGGACACATTTTGATTTTTCAACTAATTTATATGCACTCGAGCATGTGCATGTAGTTCAAATTTGAATTATGCACATAAATGCATTGAAAACTCAGTTAATGCATAAAAATGTCCAAACGAACCCCCAAAAACCACAAAAGTTCACACAACACTCTTCTTGTTCTATGTTGACACAAGAAAAAAAATTGAAAGCAATAAGAGGCAACGGATATCGTTTCGTCCACAAAGGTGGGACGTTCCCTACCGAAAACCAGCATGCTTGTTGTGAGAAGCTCCGGTTTGTGAAAAGCATATACCCAAACCAGCCCCAAATGGGACAAAATTTGTACCACGGCATGTCGATGCCGCTCCATGATAGCATGCCAAGTTTCATGAATTTCAGGCGAGTTTTGGACTTACTAGAATTTAAAAACCAGGCATCTCAATGTTTTTCCGTCAATCAACGGTGCCCCGGTGTTTGAAATTCATTCCCATTTCTTGCATGGGACCTAAGCATGCACCCAAGGACACAGATTTGATTTTTCAACCAATTTATATGCACTGGAGCATGTGCATGTAGTTCAAATTTGAATTATGCACACAAAGTGCATTGAAAACTCAGTTAATGCATAAAAATGTCCAAACGAACCCCAAAAAATCACACAACACTCCCGTTGTTCTATGTTGACACGAGAAAAAAATTGAAAGCAATAAGAGGCTATGGATATCGTTTCGTCCCCAAAGGTGGGACATTCCCTACTGAAAACCATCATGCTTGTTGTGAGAAGCTCCGGTTTGTGAGAAGCATATACCCAAACCTGCCCCAAATGGGATAAAATTTGTACCACGGCATGTTGATGCCGCTCCATGATAGCATGCCAAGTTTCATGAATTTCGGACGAGTTTTGGATTTACTAGAATTTAAAAACCAGGCATCTCAATGTTTTGTCGGCAATCAACGGTGCCCTAGTGTTTGAAATTCATTCCCATTTCTTGCATGGGACCTAAGCATGCACCCAAGGACACAAATTTGATTTTTCAACCAATTTATATGCACTGGAGCATGTGCATGTAGTTCAAATTTGAATTGTTCACCTGAAATGGCTAGAAAACCAATTTAATGTATAAAATGTTCAAACGAACCCTGAATAATTCCAATTCTTTTACGACACGTATATAGTTGCATGTTCACTCCAGATAAAAGGTCTAGCAATTCAAACACCGCCCATTGCCGCTCTGACACCATTGTGTAATTCAAATCAAGATGAAAAATCAAGTAGATCGCACACAGTTTATTATCAGCAACCGTGTGAGATGTAGTACAAAATATCTTGGAGCACTGTCAGTGTATTGTACGCCTATGGCTTACGCGAGAAGGTGCGTCGGCTACAGTCCACAGCCAGCGTCTGTAGCACACTAGCTCGCTCCCCAAATATCACTTCACTTTTCAATCGTCGCCGGTGAAAGATGGGCATGTGGACCCGCGTCGTGAGGGCACCTTCGATGGCCCACTCTGACGAGAGCGCGGCCGTAGCCGCCATGCGCGTGCTAACAAGGTGCATGAGCGTGGCCGAAATTTGCGATCGGGCGGCAAAGGCAGCCCAAACGGCCATTATTGCTTCTCAGGTGGCGGCGGTAACATCTGCCTCGGGGATAGCAACTGGTGAGAGCGGCACAACAGCTGTCCGTTCTGCAGCGGCGGCCTTAGCCCTTGTGGAGGCCGCCCACGGCCATGTCGAGGCCGCCCATGCCGAGCTCCTGGCGGTCACCGCACAAATCGAACGAAGCTTCTTCGACAACGGTTGGCAACCCACGACCTAAGAGCTGGCAATCACCGAGTGTTGGGGAACGTAGTAATTTCAAAAAAAATCCTACGCACACGCAAGATCATGGTGATGCTTAGCAACGAGAGGGGAGAGTGTGTCCACGTACCCTCGTAGACCGAAAGCGGAAGCGTTAGAACAACGCGGTTGATGTAGTCGTACGTCTTCACGGCCCGACCGATCAAGCACCGAAACTACGGCACCTCCGAGTTCTAGCACACATTCAGCTCGATGACGATCCCCGGACTCTGATCCAGTAGAATGTCGGGGAGGAGTTCCGTCAGCACGACGGCGTGGTGACGATCTTGATGTTCTATCGTCGCAGGGCTTCGCCTAAGCACCGCTACAATATTATCGAGGGCTATGGTGGAGGGGGCACCGCACACGGCTAAGAGATCAAGAGATCAATTGTTGTTGTCTAGAGGTGCCCCCCTGCCCCCGTATATAAAGGAGCCAAGGGGGAGGAGCGGTCGGCCAAGGAGGGGCGCGCTAAGGGGAGTCCTACTCCCACCGAGAGTAGGACTCCCTTCTTTCCTAGTTGGAATAGGGGAAGGGGGAAGGAGGAGGGTGAGAGGAAGGAAAGGGGGGGCGCCGCCCCCCTCTCCTTGTCCTATTCAGATTAGGGGGGAGGGGCGCGCGACCCAGCCCTTGCCTCCTCTCTTCCTCTCCACTAGGGCCCATGTTGGCCCATTAAGCCCCCCGGGGGGTTCCGGTAACCTCCCGGTACTCCGGTAAAATCCTGATTTCACCCGGAACACTTCCGATATCCAAATATAGGCTTCCAATATATCAATCTTCATGTCTTGACCATTTCGAGACTCCTCTTCATGTCCGTAATCACATCCGGGACTCCGAACAAACTTCGGTACATCAAAACTCATAAACTCATAATATAACAGTCATCGAAACCTTAAGCGTGCGGACCCTACGGGTTCGATAACTATGTAGACATGACCTAGAACTATTTCCGGTCAATAACCAATAGCGGAACTTGGATGCTCATATTGGCTCCTACATATTCTACGAAGATCTTTATCGGTCAAACCGCATAACAACATACGTTGTTCCCTTTGTCATCGGTATGTTACTTGCCCGAGATTCGATCGTCGGTATCCAATACCTAGTTCAATCTCGTTAACGGCAAGTCTTTTTACTCCTTACGTAATGCATCATTCCGTAACTAACTCATTAGCTACATTGCTTGCAAGGCTTATAGTGATGTGCATTACCGAGAGGGCCCAGAGATACCTCTCTGACAATCGGAGTGACAAATCCTAATCTCGAAATACGCCAAATCAACAAGTACCTTCAGAGACACCTATAGAGCTCCTTTATAATCACCCAGTTACGTAGTGACGTTTGGTAGCACACAAAGTATTCCTCCGGTAAACGGGAGTTGCATAATCGCATAGTCATAGGAACATGTAAAAGTCATGAAGAAAGCAATAGCAACATACAAAACGATCAAGTGCTAAGCTAACGGAATGGGTCAAGTCAATCACATCGTTCTCCTAATGATGTGACCCCGTTAATCAAATGACAACTCATGTCCATTGCTAGGAAACTTAACCATCTTTGATTCACGAGCTAGTCAAGTAGAGGCATACTAGTGACACTATGTTTGTCTATATATGTATTCACACATGTATCAAGTTTCCGGTTAATACAATTCTAGCATGAATAATAAACATTTATCATGAAATAAGGAAATAAATAATAACTTTATTATTGCCTCTAGGGCATATTTCCTTCAGTCTCCCACTTGCACTAGAGTCAATAATCTAGTTCACATCGCCATGTGATTTAACACCAATATTCATATCTGTATAGATTAACACCCATAGTTCACATCGTCATGTGCCCAATGCCCAAAGGGTTTACTAGAGTCAATAATCTAGTTCACATCGATATGTGATTAACACCCAAAGAGTTCTAAGGTGTGATCATGTTTTGCTTGTGAGAGAAGTTTAGACAACGGGTCTGCCACATTCAGATCCGTGTGTATTTTGCGAATTTCTATGTCAACAATGCTCTGCACGTTGATACTCTAGCTAATTTCTCCCACTTACAATATGTATCCAGATTGAGACTTAGAGTCATCTAATTAGTGTCAAGATTTGCATCGACGTAACCCTTTACGACGAACCTTTTTGTCACCTCCATAATCGAGAAACATATCCTTATTCCACTAAGGATAATTTTGACCGCTGTCTAGTGATCTACTCCTAGATCACTATTGTACTCCCTTGCCAAAATCAGTGTAGGGTATGCAATAGATCTAGTACACAGCATGGCATACTTTGTAGAACCTATGGCTGAGGCATAGGGAATGACTTTCATTCTCTTTCTATCTTCTGTCGTGGTCGGGCTTTGAGTCTTACTCAATTTCACACCTTGTAACACAGGCAAGAACTATTTCTTTGACTGTTCTATTTTGAACTACTTCAAAATCTTGTCAAGGTATGTACTCATTGAAAAAATTATCAAGCGTCTTGATCTATCTCTATAGATCTTGATGCTCAATATGTAAGCAGCTTCACCGAGGTCTTTCTTTGAAAAACTCCTTTCAAACACTCCTTTATGCTTTGCAGAATAATTCTACATTATTTCCGATCAAAAATATGTTACTCACCTATATTTATCAGAAAGGCGGTAGTGCTCCCACTCACTTTATTGTAAATACAGGCTACACCGCAAGTCTGTATAAAACTATATGCTTTGATCAACTTAACAAAGCGTATACTCCAACTCTGAGATGCTTGCACTAGTCCATAGATGGATCGCTGGAGCTTGCACATTTTGTTAGCACCTTTAGGATTGACAAAACCTTCTGGTTGCATCATATACAACTCTTCTTTAAGAAAACCATTAAGGAATGCAGTTTTGACATCCATTTGCCAGATCTCATAAAATGTGGCAATTGCTAACATGATTCGGACAGACTTAAGCATCGCTACAGTTGAGAAAATCTCATTGTAGACAACACCTTGAACTTTTCGAAAACCTTTTTGTGACAAGTCAAGCTTTGTAGATAGTAACACTACTATCAGCGTCATCTTCCTCTTGAAGATCCATTTATACAATATGGCTTGCCGATCATTGGGCAACTCCAACAAAGTCCACACTTTGTTTTCATACATGGATCCCATCTCTGATTTCATGGCCTTAAGACATTTCGCGGAATCTGGGCTCATCATCGCTTCCTCATAGTTCGTAGGTTCATCATGGTCTAGTAACATGACTTCCAGAACAGGATTACCATACCACTCTGGTGCGAACTGTACTTTGGAAGACCTACGAGGTTTTGTAGTAACTTAATCTAAAGTTTCATGATCATCATCATTAGCTTCCTCACTAATTGGTGTAGGAATCACTGGAACTGATTTCTGTGATGAACTACTTTCCAATTCGGGAGAAGGTACAAATTACCTTATCAAGCTCTACTTTCCTCCCACTCACTTCTTTCGAGAGAAACTCCTTCTCTAGAAAGGATCCATTCTTAGCAATGAATGTTTTGCCTTCGGATCTGTGAAGGTGTACCCAACAATTTCCTTTGGGTATTCTATGAAGACGCACTTCTCCGATTTGGGTTCGAGCTTATCAGGTTGAAAACCTTTTTCACATAAGCATCGCAACTCCAAACTTTAAGAAATGACAGCTTAGGTTTACTGCTAAACCATAGTTCATACGGTGTCGTCTCAACGGATTTAGATGGTGTCCTATTGAAGTGAATGCAGCTATCTCTAATGCATAACCCCAAAACGATAGTGGTAAATCGGTAAGATACATCATAGATCGCACAATATCCAATAAAGTGCGGTTACGATGTTCGGACACACCATTATGCTGTGGTGTTCCATGTGGCATGAGCAATGAAACTATTCCACATTGTTTAAAAATGAAGGACAAACTCGTAACTCAAATATTCTTTTCTACGATCAGATTGTAGAAACTTTATTTTCTTGTTACGATGATTCAACACTTCACTCTGAAATTCTTTGAACTTTTCAAATGTTTCAGACTTGTGCTTCATTAAGTAGATATACGCATATCTGCTCAAATCATTTGTGAAGGTCAGAAAATAACGATACTTGCCACGAGCATCAACACTCATTGGATTGCATACATCGGTATGTATTATTTCCAATAAGTCAGTAGCTCGTTCCATTGTTCTAGAGAACGGAGTTTTAGTCATCTTGCCCAAAAGGCACGGTTCGCAAGCATCAAATGATTCATAACCAAGTGATTCCGAAAATCCATCTTTATGGAGTTTCTTCATGCGCTTTACACCGATATGACCCAAACGGTAGCGCCACAAATAAATTGCACTATCATTATTAACTTTGCATCTTTTGGCATCAACATTATGAATATGTGTATCACTATGATCAAGATTCAATAAACCATCACCATTGGGTGTATGACCATAGAAGGTTTTATTCATGTAAACAGAATAACAATTTATTCTCTATCTTAGATGAATAATTGTATCGCAATAAACATGATCTTATCATATTTATGCTCAACGCAAACACCAAATAACATTTATTTAGGTTTAACACTAATCTCCAAAATATAGGGAGTGTGTGATGATGATCATATCAATCTTGGAACTACTTCCAACACTCATCGTCACTTCCCCTTCAACTAGTTTCTGTTTATTCTGTAACTCCTATTTCGAGTTACTAATCTTAGCAACCGAACAAGTATCAAATACTCAGGGGCTACTATAAACACTAGTAAGGCACACATCAATAACCTGTATATCAAATATACCCTTGTTCACTTTGCCATCCTTCTTATCCACCAAATATTCAGGGTATTTCCGCTTCCAGTGACCATTTCCTTTGCAGTGTAAGCACTCAGTTTCAGCCATTGGTCCAGCTTTGGGATTCTTCACGGGAGTGACAACTTGCTTGTCATTCTACTTGAAGTTCCCTTTCTTTCCCTTTGCCCTTTTCTTGAAACTAGTGGTCTTGTCAATCATCAACACTTCATGCTCTTTCTTGATTTCTACCTTCGTCGATTTCAAGATCACGAAGAGCTCGGGAATCGTTTTCGTCATCCCTTGCATACTATAGTTCATATCGAAGTTCTAGTAACTTGGTGATGGTGACTAGAGAACTCTGTCAATCACTATCTTATCTGGAAGATTAACTCCCACTTGATTCAAGCGACTGTAGTAGTCAGACAATCTGAGCACATGCTCATTAGTTGAGCAATTCTCCTCCATCTTTTAGCTATAGAACTTGTTGGAGACTTCATATCTCTCAAGTCGGGTATTTTCTTGAAATATTAAGTTCATTTCCTGGAACATCTCATATGGTCCATGACGTTCAAAACGTCTTTGAAGTCCCGATTCTAAGCCGTTAAGCATGGTGCACTAAACTATCAAGTAGTCATCATATTGAGCTAGCCAAACGTTCATAACGTCTGCATCTGCTCGTGCAATAGGTCTGTCACCTAGCGGGGCATTAAGGACATAATTCTTCTGTGCAGCAATGAGGATAAACCTCAGATCATGGATCCAATCCGCATCATTGCTACTAACATCTTTCAACACAATTTTCTCTAGGAACATATCAAAATAAACATATGAAAGCAAGAACGCGAGCTATTGATCTACAACATAGTTTCCAAAATACTACCAGGACTAAGTTCATGATAAATTTAAGTTCAATTAATCATATTACTTAAGAACTCCCACTTAGACAGACATCTCTCTAGTCATCTAAGTGATCACGTGATCCAAATCAACTAAACCATGTCCGATCATCACGTGAGATGGAGTAGTTTTCAATGGTGAAAATCACTATGTTGATCATATCTACTATATGATTCACGCTCGACCTTTCGGTATCCGTGTTCCGAGGCCATATCTGTATATGCTAGGCTCGTCAAGTTTAACCTGAGTATTTCGTGTGTGCAACTGTTTTGCACCCGTTGTATTTGAACGTAGAGCCTATCACACCCGATCATCACGTGGTGTCTCGGCACGAAGAACTTTCGCAATGGTGCATACTCAGGGAGAACACTTCTTGATAATTAGTGAGAGATCATCTTAAAATGCTACCGTCAATCAAAGAAAGATAAGATGCATAAAGGATAAACATCACATGCAATCAATATAAGTGATATGATATGGCCATCATCATCTTGTGCTTGTGATCTCCATCTCCGAAGCACCGTTGTGATCACCATCGTCACCGGCGCGACACCTTAATCTCCATCGTAGCATCGTTGTCGTTACGCCATCTATTGCTTCTACGACTATTGCTACCGCTTAGTGATAAAGTAAAGCAATTACAGGGCGTTTGCATTTCATACAATAAAGCGACAACCATATGGCTCCTTCCAGTTGCCGATAACTTCGATTACAAAACATGATCATCTCATACAATAAAATATAGCATCAGGTCTTGACCATATCACATCACAACATGCCCTGCAAAAACAAGTTAGACGTCCTCTACTTTGTTGTTGCAAATTTTACGTGGCTGCTACGGGCTGAGCAAGAACCGTTCTTACCTACGCATCAAAACCACAACGATAGTTCGTCAAGTTAGTGTTGTTTTAACCTTCGCAAGGACCGGGCGTAGCCACACTCGGTTCAACTAAAGTTGGAGAAATAGACACCGCCAGACCACACGTGTGCAAAGCACGTCGGTAGAACCAGTCTCGCGTAAGCGTACGCGTAATGTCGGTCCGGGCGGCTTCATCCAACAATACCGATGAACCAAAGTATGACATGCTGGTAAGCAGTATGACTTGTATTGCCCACAACTCACTTGTGTGCTACTCGTGCATATAACATCTGCGCATAAAACCTGGCTCGGATGCCACTGTTGGGGAACGTAGTAATTTCAAAAAAATTCCTACGCACACGCAAGATCATGGTGATGCTTAGCAACGAGAGGGGAGAGTGTGTCCACGTACCCTCGTAGACCAAAAGCGGAAGCGTTAGAACAACGCGGTTGATGTAGTCGTACGTCTTCACATCCCGACCGATCAAGCACCGAAACTACGGCACCTCCGAGTTCTAGCACACGTTCAGCTCGATGACAATCCCCGGACTCCGATCCAGCAGAATGTCGGGGAAGATTTCCGTCAGCACGACGGCGTGGTGATGATCTTGACACTACAAAAAAAATACACTTCCGTGATGATACGTGTTTGTCACAGTAGGTCGTGTTTTTTGTCATGCATGTACATCCATGACAAATTTATGACAGAATCAAGATAGTCATACATGTGTTGTCGTAGAAGTGTTCCATGACATTACCAAAATTGTCATCACGGAAGTGTCCACTTCCATGACAATAAATCGCGCGTCACATAAGTGCTTTCGTCAAGGGTGACCGACACGTGGCATCCACCGTAACGGAACGCCGTTAAGCTATCGGGTCGGGTTTTGGATCCGATAACCCGTTAACAGCCCCAACCAATGGGGATTTTCCACGTGTAAAATCATCATTGGCTGGAGGAAACACGTGTCAGCTCATTGTTGGGACAGATGTCATCCACTCATTGGACAGAAGGCGCCTATGATAGGTCGACACGTGGCACGGCCCAACAGAGGCCCATTCCTGTGAAAAGGCCGGCCCGTTCGACTTTGGTCAAAAGGTGACGGGCCGGCCCATGGAAAGCCTGTTAACGGCATGTTCGCATATAGCCCATTTACAGCCCGCTAACCCAAGGCCCATTACGCCCTATCCGAATTAGGCCCAGTAGCGTCATCTGGGCCATCCAATATGATTCCAGCCTGTTTTCACTTCTAGCCCATGTATAGCCCATGACGTTTTTCGGCCCATATGAAGCCCTATGTAACTCTTGGCCTATTAATGGCCCGTGGTGAAACTGGCCCGCAATGAACAGTGTATCACTTTAGACCCATTAACGGCCCGTGGTGAAACTGGCCCGTAATGAACAGTGTGTCACTTTATACCCATTAAGGGCCCGTTATTCAGTTGGGCCATTTCCAACCCATGTTATCTTTCGGCCTTCTCAGAGCCCATTTATTCTTGGGCTCATTTCGAGCATTCGTTTACTTACGGCCCGTTACTGTCATTTTCTGCTTTGTGGGCCAAATTCAGCCCGTGGTTACAGTCGGCCCGTTTGTGGTCCATAATACATTGGGCCGTTTTCATAGCGTCATCAAATACAGCCTATTAACGATGGCCCGTTATGGTCGGCCCATGAGCAGACGATTCCAACTCTAGCCCGCTTACGGCCATAATGCTGACTCGTTATTGGCCCATGTTTGTGTAATCGATCATACTGCCCGTATAAGGCCCATTGATGATACGGCCCGTAGAAGGCCCATTGTTCCTACGGCCCGTAGAAGGCCCAATGTTTCTCTGCCCGTAGAAGGCCTTCTGTTTCTGACCCGTAGAAGGCCCATCGTTTCTGGCCCGTAGGAGGCCCAAGTCACTACGGTAAATATTAGCCCATGGTTATTGTGGCCTAGTTTTTAAAAATAGGTTATTGCGGCCACTAGCAAACCGCGGAAAGAGAACTGCACTGACTACAAGAAAACAAATAAACAAGACAACAAGGAAATAAATAAGCAAGCAACTTATGCTAGGCTATCACGGCTATTACACATATTACATCCACTAGGCATCAAAGTTCACCACCAGTGCAAATATAGGGAACACATCAGCATATAAACGCCGCAGCAAAACAAGTCCAGAACTGAAACCACTTCAGAAGAGTTCAAGAAACAATATCCTAGGTACCCATAATGCTGGCAAGATGCTTAGCAAGATTGTTAACTTTCTCTTGTTTGGCGATTAAATCCTCCAGCGCTTGTTGTTGCACAAGAAAGTACGCATCTGAATTCTGCAGGGACTTCCTCAGTCCTTCGGCTTCTTGCCACAGCACAGCTAACTGATTCCTTTCAGCTTGTAGCTGAGACTAAAGAAGCCGAAGTGATTTAGGCAGCGAGTTCGAAGAGCTTGTGCCAGCGGTACTGGCCAGTAACTCGAACACTACATCAACGCAGGACTGTGGGGTTTTCTCACTGTCTACAAGATCGTTTTTATCACCTTTCTTGGAGACCAACAGGGTTGTCTCACTATCTTGAACCTTATCTGCATTACTTTCTCTACCATTTCATAGTGGGGTGGTCTTCTCCAATATTCCGTTTGCATACTACAAGAGAAACAAGCAGACACATCATAGGTTTAGCTTGTAGTATACCAAACTCATTTTGGTAAACTGGTTCAGTAGTAAGGTGGACAGGATAACAGCATGAAACAAACAAATATCTATGTACTATGGTCACTGTATTGTCCATATCATTCTAGTTTATGTTCCCTAATCAAGATAGAGACACAGTTCAACTCATATATTTTTAAGACACAAAGAGCATAGACAGAATATAAGTGTGAGAAACTACAAAGATTGGCAGCACGTGTAATGTGCATCACATGAGAACATAACTGTTTATACAACTTAAACTGAAATCAACATAGAGCAATAAGTTAGAACAGCAATCCAGTTAAAGAAATAGGTTTAAAACATACATTGCGCCATTGGAGTTTCAATTGGATCCTTCAAATTCGAAAGTAGTTGGTATGAGTAAATCTGGTGATGCAACAGACAAAGGAGTATGGACCATAGCTACGGAATCGACACGAGAACAGCTTGCTCTTCGCTTTAAACATGGAGTTTGGGTTAGCTGTGGTGGTATTAGTGCTTTGGGCACTGCAGTAGCTTTACAAACTGCTCGTGTGGGGTACTGTGGTGGACATGGTGCTTTGTCAACTATAAGTGGGTTACTATCCATTTGGGGTTGCGGTTAGATGGGTTGTAGCTGGTTCTCTGCCCAACTGTGTAAGTGTGCAATCTGGAAGAGTCTCGATTATGTGTGGTGGGGCTGGTTTGTGGGCCAGTACAACCATGGTTCTATCTGCATCGACAGGTAGCACTGTCTTTTGTGAAGAACGGGTTTTTGCTCCCTTAGATACTGCCATCACCCCCTCCAATTCAAATGGCTGATAAACAAGAAAAGAAATTGAACGTACATACATTGTATGATAGACAGATGTGGTAATTCACATATATGTTGTCTAACCAAATAGGACAGCATGACACAATTTCACATATATGATGCCTAACTAAACAGGATAGCATGACACAGTTTCAGATATATGATGGATAACTTAACAGGATATAATGGCATAATTCAACATATGATGAGTACCTAAACAGGATGACATGACAAAACTATATGATGTCTTTCTAAAATAGGTTGGGATGAAATAATTCACATACATGTTGTCTAAGTATACAGGATGGCATGATATAATTGATATAATTGATTCATATACTAAGCGGTGACACTGCATGTATGATCTCTAAACTAAGCAGATAGAATTCAATATTGTGCATATGATGTCTAAACTAAGCAATGCAAGACACCATATGCATCATATGAGAAATATAAACATTGCAACTTAGAGCATACACCTCAGGTGGGATATAGGACTGGTCATCTGTCTTTGAATCCTCCTCGAGGAGCTCCTCAGAACCATCGAGATATATGCTTCAACAGTACCATTGCACTCTCTCAAGACCTTGTTTTCACTCCAGATTTTTCCATAACCGGCTCAAATGGCTGATACACATGAAGAGTAGTTCAATATACACAGATTGTCGACAAATGGAATACGTAATGAAAAAAAAGATGGCATGAGATAATTCACATATATGATGCCTGGCTCCATGGTGGTGCATAATTCACATATATGATAACTGGCTGAAAAACATGGCATTGCATAATTCACATATCTGATATAGAAAGCAAACAGGAGGCACTCACACAAAGCATGTCTAATCTAAGCTGATGGCATGGCAATGCAAGACACCATATGCATGATATGATCAATATAACCCAGCCAAGTTAGAGCATGCACCTCGGGGGGGAATACGACTGGTCATCTCTCTCTGAATCCTCCTCTGAGGAGCTATCTATAACCATCAAGAAATATGCATCGACGGGTAGCACTGACTGCTCAGAAGACCTTGTTTTCACTCCAGATTTTCCCATGACCGACTCAAATGGCTGATGCACAGGAAGAGTAGATGAATGTATAAACATTGTTGACAAATGGAATACATTATGGAAAAAAATATGGCACGATACAATTCACATATCGATGGTGGCTAAACAGGATGGCATTGCATGATTCACGTATATGATCCCTGGCTAAAGAAGATGGCATTGCATAATTCCCATATACTCCCTCCGTTCCTAAATATTTGTGTTTTTAGAGATTTCAAATGGACTACCACATACAGATGTATATAGACATATTTTAGAGTGTAGATTCACTCATTTTGTTCCGTATGTAGTCACTTGTTGAAATCTCTAAAAAGACAAATATTTAGGAAAGGTGGGATTATGATATAGAAACCAAACAGGTGGCATTCACACAAAGCAAATATAAACTAAGCTGATGACATATAAGATGTATAATGTAAGCAATGCAAGGCGCCATATGCATGATATGACCAACATCAGCATGCCAGGTTAGAGCAAACACCTCAGGTGGTAAACAGGCATGATCGGCTCCTTCGAATCTCCATCTCAACAGTTATCTTCCTCTCGAATGCAATCTGGAAATGCAGGAGAGGGGCACTTCGCCCACCATGGAGCAGCGTCGCATGACATTATATTCGCGCAACAGTCTTCTCTTTTCTCTACATGTTCATGACGATTGTGTACAATATCGACATGCATAATAAAAAATAGTTAAATTTTGTAAGGCCTAAGGGTGCATGCAAAATCAAGACTGATGGTAGCAAACGAGTGGATGGATCCAAAACTAATGATAGCGGTATATTATAGCTTCAGTTTAAAAGATAGACAATGGATCATCTATTGTTTGTTGCCCACCCAACATGAACCACATAGAAGACCCCAGATGAACCAGATAGTAGACAAATACTATTCGTTGCTGGCTCGATATGAGACCCATGGGCAATTCAAAACTCAAGATTGAACGATAAAGTAGCAGGTAATAATAACCGATGTATAACATAAGCAAACACGAAAGACTGCGACATCTCTTCCGGAACTGTCTAGTCCTCAGGTTCATCTGCTCAGTCAATGATGGTAATGCAGTTGGCGTGGCTGCCGGCAACGGGGAAGATGATCTGAGGCGGCGAAAGAAAGTCTGCAGGGGGGATCTCTGCTGCAGTGAACGCTTCTGTCGATGGTGCACCTCAGGTGGGGTGGATGACGGCACGGAAGGAGCGGGACATAACACACAGAGTTTTCTTTGAGGCCAATCTGAAAATGAAGTAAATCTATAAGGGCTCCTTAGAATTGGAGGCTTCTATAAACGCAGGGACAGGAAAAACACAAGAATAGGATAGGAATGCACTTGCAAAATAGAGCATTTGGAAACATAGGATTTCAGTCAACCTGGGTGTTTGGCTCACATGAATTGGAAGAACAGAGGAATGGAGAAACAAAGTGATGCGACGAGTGTACAACCTCTTTGGCATAGCCTTGTGGACCTCAGCATCATTGGGTTGGACGTGGAGGATGGTGATGATGCTGGTGAGACTGTCGGAGGCGGGGATGAAGATTCGAGGCCTCTGGAAACGGCGCCGAGGGTACTGCTCCGCTGTGATGGACGGTTCCATCGTTGGAGCAGCTCCGCTAAGGTGTACAGCGACGAGGCTGAAGCATGATAAGACAAACAACTTTAATCTAAAGTGGGACCCTAATATCATCTGCAATAGATGATGTAAAATACATCACCAAAAAGTGCTAGATGTAAAACGCATCAGCCACATCACGGCCGCTCCGACAGATGCTGTAAGTACTGTTCACTCTGAACTTAACTGAAGAAAATGAACTTCACAGTCGAAACTGAATTTTACTGTCGAAACTGATTGAACTAGTAACAGAGCATTGCAATAGATGTTTAGGGCATTCGAGCACTAGTAGCAGAGAAGCAGTGATCTAAATCAGCAGACGCTCGAGCAAGGAACGCACTAGCAGAGAGCAAGTCGTGCAGTAGCATCGCGAGCGAGTGCTAAAGCAGCAACTCCTGTAGCTGCCGGAGGTCGTGCAGCAGCAGCAGCGCAAGCGAGAGCAAGAGCAGAGCAGCAGCACGAACGAAAGCAGGAGCAGTGCAGCAGCGTGACCGACAGCAAGAACAGAGCCGCAGCGCGAGCGAGAGCCGGAGCAGCTACATCTAGTGCCGTTGTGGAAGTCGCCGCCGAGGAAGCAACGACATGGGGGAGAGACGCCGTGGATGATGTGGCCGGCGAAGGCGCCGTCGATGGAGACGCCATGTCTGCTCGGTATCGAGCACCGCAGCCCGTGAGATCGAATAAAAGATAAAATGCAGCGGTGAGTGCAGAACCTCCTTGGTGGCGCCGAGTTGGCCTCGGCTTCATCGGAGGAATTGGTGAGGGTGCTGCGGTTCCGGTGGGGCAGGTCAAGACGGCGCTGTGGGGATTGAGGTGGCGCGATAGATGAGGCGAACATCGGGGCAGTTCCTTGGAGGTGGAGGACGGGGTGGCTGATCCGGCGGGACGACGAGATCGACAATGGATCCTCATCCGGTGCGGTGGATGAGGGACGGCGAGCTGTTGCGGTGGACGACGTAGTCAGGAAAGACTCTCCGGCTGAGCGGCGGTCGGGAGGCCGACGGAGGAGCGTGGGGTTTCGCGGGTTTTGGCGGCCTCGTGTACGAATGGGGGGCGAAGGGGGAGGGGGGAGGCAAGCTTAGGGACGCGCTTGTCCGAAATGTAGGGTAAGTTACCAGTGTACCCCCACCGGTTTTGACACCGCGACATGGAGCTTCATTTTCAGCTGAGGGGTAGAAGGGGGATTTCGCGTGTCTGGGCTGTGGGAGCGATTTCGGATGAGGAGGGAGTTCTCGCGCGCATCCAAATTTCGGGATAACAAGGCGCGGCGCGGGTAGAAGAAGTGGGAGTTTCAAAGCAGGTGAGACAAAAGATACTCGAGCTTGAAAATTTCAGGAAAACAAGGTGCGGATTCCTTGTTCGGCAGGACAAACTTAACGTGTAAAAAAATCATACGTTATTGCTATAGATGCCATTGAAAAAACTACAAGAAAAAACTACATTGCTATAGATGCCATTGAAAAAACTACAAACTTAACACAAGAGAGTCATGTCCCCTTTTACTATATTGCTATAGATGCCATTGAAAAAACTACAAGAAAAATGTAAAAAAATATCGGGAGAACAAGATTACCCTGCACAGTACCAAATCGATTCGCACTTCCCTCAACAACAACAAAAAACATATCAATTCCCACCAAAGAAAGAGTAATGTCCCTTTTTATATGATTAGAGATGCCATGATCTCGAATTTCAATTTTTGAATCCACGTTATGTTGAATTCGAATATATCATTAGGTGACCTTGCAGTTTATAATTGATGTAGTCGTACATTTTGATCTTCCATCATATATGAACATTTTACTCCACCATGTGAACATATATATTGTCGTCTACCATATGGACTAAATTTGAATCAATTTTCTATCACAGCCCTGGAATTTGTTTGTCATTAGTTGCATTAAGGCATTCATGTCATCATGTTTAATTTTCTCAGAAACCTGAAATGGGGATTGCCTAAACCCTAGCATTAAAGGAATTCACTAGGTTCAACCAAAATATTTCCAGAAAATCCAAATGGCTTCCCAAAAATGTTCATCATTCTTGGAAAATGCTGGAAACAATAACCAGAGGTGATGCACATTTTCCATGACATATTTGGGCTCTGGATTAAATCTTACTCTATTTGCATTTGGGAATTTAAATGCTATAAAATATTTTAAATGTCCAAATAATCATGAACTAAAATGTTTGCTGTTGGTAATATTCTAAACAATATCCATGAGCAGTTCCTTGATTTTTGGGTTTGTTTTGGTATTTTAAATAAAGCCCTAAAGTTACAGAATAAATAGAAAAGAGAAATAAAAATAGGAAAAGATTAGAGGCTCACCTGTGCAACCTACCTGGCGCCCACCAACCGGCCCAGCTCTTGTTTCGGCCGAGCCCACCACCGCCTGGCTCCCTGTCGCCTTCCTCCTCGCGCCAGTGGGCAGGGGCGCGTGCCCGACGCGCGTGGCCACACGCCAGCCACCTCCTCCCTACCTGGTTGCCTCCTCCTGCCCCTGGACGTCTCCCGCGATGCCACGCACCCCCCCTGGACCGCTCTCTCTCTCCCGTGCTTTCCCCTCCCCTGCTCTCTCTCCCTCTCGCCCTTTCCACCATGGCCGAGACGCCCGCGAGCTCGCTGCCACCATAGCCACAGCCACCCTGCTCCCCTCGCCGCCCCTCTGAGTCCGCAAGAACCGCCGACGACCGCTGCTTCGCCCACCCTGGCCCCAAACGCTGGGACGACCTGCATCTCCGGCTAATCCCCCTTCTTCCTCCTCGGTCACCGGAGATCGTCGCCGCTGATTCGTCGTCCACAGGGCCTCCCGAGCCCGACCCCTCTCCGACCCAGCTGTGAGCTCCTCTTCCTCTCCCCTAGCTCCCGTGCTTGTTTGGCCTCCGTAGCCGCCGTTCCCACCGCACCAGCTCCCGCCGCCCGGCCATGGCGCCGGCCGTGGCTGAGGCCACCCGCTGCGCTGAGTGCGTCACCATGTTACCCGCCCTCCCAGGAGCCCGCAGCGCCCTTCGGTCTCTCCTCTAGTGCACCGTAGCGTCGACCCCTTCCACGTTCGAACTCCGGCCACCGCGGGTGCGCTCGCCGTCGTCGATTCCGACGACCACGCAGCCTCCCGTGCGGCTAGCTAGATGCGGGCATGCTCGGGCTACCTTCTGGTGGCCTTCGCGCGTCCATACGCCGCCTATAGCGCAGCCCTGGCGAGCTTCCGCCGTAGATTTGGTCACCGCCGGTGGGACTCCGGCGAGCCGACGTGGCACACTTAGTTAACACTAATGACGCCATTAGCTGATCACTCTGCCACTGACGGATGGGCCCCACGTGCTAGATTAATCCCAGAATTATTCCCTGTTTAAATTAGACTAACCCACCGGGCCCACATGTCAGGTTGACTTTGCTGGCGTGGCAGTTGACTAGGCCCACCTGTCATCCACCCAAACCAGTCTGTGTCACTGACGTGTGGATCCCACATGTCAGGTTTGACCTAGACCCGCCTGTTGACCTGCTGACATCAGCATGACCTAATGCTGACGCAATAACTCTTTTTCTGGATTTATTTTAATTCAGGAAATTCCAGAAAATGATTTAAACTTCTAAAATTCATAGTAATTCAACCGTAACTCCAAATGAAATAAATTATATATGAAAAATTATCAGAAAAATCCAATCTATCCATCTGTACCACTTTCATGCATGATTGAACAAGTTAACCTCACTGAATAGGATGAATCATGATTAGGGCAACTTATGAACTAGCATTTGGAGTTGGAGTTTAACCTTGTTTGAATTCCACTTCAATTAACTTGGCTTACTGCTGCATTAGCTCAAAACACCAGCATGTTGCCATGTCATGATCATGCATCATATTGTGCATTGCATTGATTATGTTCTTCCTTGTTTGCCGGTGTTTGTCCCCTCTCGATAGACGTGGTTCCGGCGATTGTTCGATGACACCGATGAAGAACTATATTATCTTCAGAAGTGCCAGGCAAGCAAAACCCCCTTGTTCATTCCGATATAATCCCACTCTCTCGCTCCTGCTCTCTTTTACTGCATTAGGACAACAACGATTCATCTGTTACTTGTTGCGGTAGCTGAACCCCTTTATTCTCTACATGACATGTCATTCCACAGTAAATAGATGAAACCCACTAGCATGAGTAGGAGTTGTTTGAGCCCTGTTGTGCCTACTCATTCATGCTTGTTTCTCATGCCTGCTACTGCTTAGAGTTGAGTCGGGTCTGATTCATCGGGAATGAATTGGAATTGTTGTGAACATGTCCTACTGTTGAGAGCTAAGTGTGTGAACACGATTTGGTAAAGGTAGCTGTGAGAGGCCATGTAGGAGTACATGGTGGGTTGTCTCATTGCAGCCGTCCTCAGGAACTGAGTTCTATGTTTGTGATCCATGAAACAGTTACTACCATGCATTGGGCCCGAAACCAATGGACCCTCTCGGCTTCTTAACCACCCTTGTTCTCTGTCCGTGAGTTGCAACTAGTTTCTGGTGTTTGTAGGATATGTGTTGGAGGCCGTGCGTAGCGCTGACCCTAGGGGTGAGCTATGATGCGGTAGATACACCGTGGCCCGGTGTACCGAATGCCCGTTTGGTATCTCGGGAACCCTGCCACATCGTTCGGGGCCGTTAGTGGAAACCTCGGCGGACTCCTCATGGATGGAACCGAATAGGCGATAAACCTGGACTAGGGACTTGAGTGTTTAGGTAGGTCGTGGCCGACACCCTCGCTGGGCTTCCGCTTGAAGGTTGCCGAGTACATGTCGTGTAAACGGCGATAAGTGGTGAGAGCGTGTGTGAAGAAGTACACCCCTGCAGGGTTAATATGATCTATTCAAATAGCCGTGTCCGCGGAAAAGGACTTCTGGGTTGCCTATAACAGTTCATAGACAAGTGAAAGTGGATACTCTAAAATGTGCAAGATAAGCGTGAGTGCTATGGATGGCGTTCTCGTAGGGAGACGGGAGTGGATCCATAGTGGTGTATTGATATGGTGAATATGTGGACTCGTGTGCGCCACCTCAAAAGAGTTACTTGCAGTTGTAGTTCAGGATAGCCACCGAGTCAAACCTGGCTTGTTGCAGTCAAACTCCACCACCCCTTTTGTTGATAATGATGCATATGTAGATAGTTCTGATGTAAGTCTTGCTGAGTACATTTGTACTCACGTTTGCTTATTTTATGTTTTACAGAGAGACGTCAGTCTCGCTACTAGTTCCGCGTGGACTTCGACTTAGCTTGATACCTCAGCTACGATCTTGTGCCCTCGGCAGGATCTGGTAGATAGTCAGGCTTCTCAGCCTCTTTTCCATTTGTAGATGTCTGTACTCAGACATGTTAAGCTTCCGCTTGTGCTTTGACTTGTATGCTCTGAGTGTTGGGTCATGAGACCCATGTTTGTAATATCTCGCTCCTCGGAGCCTAATGAATAAATATTTGAGTCGTAGAGTTATGTTGTGATGCCATGTTGTATTGACACATATTGAGCATATTGTGTGTATGTTTGAAATGCTTGATATGTGTGGGATCCGACAATCTAGTTGTTTATCCTTGGCAGCCTCTCATATGGGGAAATGCAGTCTAGTGCTTCCTGAGCGATAGTAGTCCGCTACAGCCCGGTTCACCGGAGTCCTGCTAGCCCAGCACTACTGCTCTGGAAACTTGACTGGCCGGCATGTGTTTCACTTTGTTCCTGTGTCTGTCCCTTCGGGGAAATGTCACACGGTGACATCCGGAGTCCTGTTAGCCCAGTGCTACAGCCCGGATTCACACGTTGATGACCGACATGCTCGACGCGATTCATGTATGCCTGTCCCCATGGGTTAGTGCCGCTTTGGGTTCACGACTAGCCATGTCGGCCCGGGTTCTCTGTCATATGGATGCTAGCGACACTATCATATACGTGAGCCAAAAGGCGCAAACGGTCCCGGCCATGGTAAGGCGACACCGTGGAATACCGTGCGTGAGGCCGCAAAGTGATATGAGGTGTTACCGCTAGATCGATGTGACTTGGAATCGGGATCCCGACAGCGTTGGTATCGAGCCCGACCGCTGTAGGATTACCAAGCCGATCTGGTCGAAGTTGTGTCTAGAAATGCTTTAGTTATGTAAGGGAATTGATTGTGGTAGGGAACGTAAGGCTCTTTTTACTCCTTATACCTCATGGCCTTCTGATCTGAGTCATCCTCTTCTCTTCTACGGGGTTTAAGAACTAGGCTTCTCGTCTATCTATCAGGATGACGTGTTACTAATCCATAGACCTTTAAGATTGTTGGTTTTAAGCCCCAGTTCAGTTCCTACTATTTCTGTATGATAACTGTTGATCTCGGAACCTGGATATTGTGATGTTGAGTGGTTATGCCACCATTATTGCAGGATGTCTCAAATCATTTTGAGCAATTACAGCCGTTATGCTGTCCGAGTAATCCCAGGTCTCTAAATAGTCTGATGCATTTGCAAATCCCTTCTTTCCGTTCCCGATGTTCTTTTGGGTCAGAATAAGCACACTAATCGGTGAGTTGAGGTACTCTGTTGCCTCGACATATATGTTGGAACTATTACTATGATCATAGGTGTCCTAGAGGATCATCTAGTTATCTAGCCATGCTTTATATCCCTAGTGTGATGATTCTGGCCATCATTCTCGAAAGCATCCCGTGATGCCATTTAGTAGTAGGTATTCTATTCCTGGGTTCTTGAACCCGAGATTCACCCTACTTACTTCATGTTGATAGTAATTGATAGCTTCCTTAGGTTATTAGTAACCTTTGCATTAGTCCTCGAGGTCCGTGGTATTTCTTTCTTTCGAATACCATGAACCAATAAGGCAGAAGTCTTTGAATTGAAAGATCACAACCAGGGTGCTCTTGAGGGGTACTCCATTCTATATTGTGACTCTGCCAGTTCTACCTTCTCTGCATAGGTTATCCGGAAGAAATTTTGAGCTTTGTTCGACAACCTAATCCATGCATTCACAACTCAGAAAAACATGTGTTCCTTTGAGTTGTCCCTCTTTAGTTGTTTTCCGGCCCTCGTCTATCGATTGATAGTCAGGAGTAGTTATGCATTCTTGTTCATCGCTGCCACTACTCTTGTGGTCCGTCAAGCCATTCTATTTCGGAATGACTTGGAGAAACAAACTATAGTACCTTGTCCATTTCGAGGATTGGGTCAATGTAGTTGTATCCCGCAGATCAAAATGCCAACCCAGCTTTGAGTCTGTTCCATCTGGAGTGTTACCATCTTTATGTCAAGAGTGTCATGAGAGTTGCACCACCTCCTATGAATTCTTGACGCAGTGATACTTCTCGCTATCATTATTCATTCCTCGGTTTCATGTTGTTGTAACCGGAATGCCGACAAGTGAATCGTGATGTGTGAAATCTATACTCGTAGCAACCTCATTGCTTGGTAGTTAATGGACAATATCCTCATTCTTAGCGTGTTGGTTATTAAATCATCGTCCTAAGATTGATCGTGCTATCTAGTCCTTATTTCCGGTGTACTCTTCGATCAATGAGTTAGGATTGTATCAACCCCTCGCTCTTTTGATCATATCGTCTTGCCCTGAAAAGCAAGATTGCTCTCGATCTTAGTAACATACCGGTGGTTCGTGACTTTCCAAACATCTTCTTGAAAGTGTTACCGGGTTGATTTCTGACTGTTATGTTGAGCTCGTGATCAAGTTGGTTTCTTGTGAGCCACCCTTTCTCCAAGAATCTGTGTTGGATATTCCTGAGCTAGTTGGTTAAGCTAGACAATAACTTGGAGAGTTGGAAGATAAAAGCTTGTCCGACTTAGTTCATCACAAAGGGATATCCTTAAGTGTGTGTGTGTTGAAGAAAGATGATATGTTCATCGAATGGTTCCTGTGATCATTTGTTGAATCTATTGTCTTGTCCAAACTTTGACTCGAGTATGGGCTATCGTTAAGTCAAATCAGAACCAACGATGTTCGTAATGTTGTCTTACTCGTGGTTGATCCCTCGAGCATACACCATTATATCTTTTGGTCTGACCAATACTATCACCGTGTTCACATGATGGTGGAAGTCCAGTGATATGGAAATTCCGATGAGTTGCTGTTGAGCCCATCAGTAGCATTTTGTCTCCCCCATGATTCATGTTGAACATCAACCGAGTGTTCGAAACTTTGTAAGCAATGCCTTCGTGTGCCGTTCATGAAGCTTATGCTTGGATGGAAGAAGTGACTTCCTCTAGTTCATGTGCATTTGGTGCAAGTGGCCGCCGTGAATTTGAGAAGGGTTTGTTTTGCTTCCTCTGGAATCGTCCTGTAACATCCCAAATTTTGGATTGTTAATATAATTAATTGAATTGTTTGTTTGTTTGCTTGAGTGAATTAAACTTGAGTGAAAGATGAACCTTTTCAAAAAAACTTTTGAATGAGAGGGAATAAAATGACTTTCCCCTTCTCCGGTAAATTCAAATTCATCCTATTAAAATCAATGAGAGAAGATGACATGACTTCTTCAACTATAAAGAATTTGAACGGAGTTTTGCAATTTAATTCTTTCAAATATTTGCACTTGCTTCTCTATTTTTCTTCCCCGAGAAATACCCCGAAAAATAAATGCTTGCAAGCAAGAAAGAGCGGAGGAAAATGACCCTCCAAAATCAGGGGCATTTTGAAAATATTTGAGCCAAGAAAACCAAAGTTTTTATTTAAAATTATTCGCAAAAAGAAATAAAGCCTTTAGGGATTTTCTGAAAACATTTTTTTAGTTTTTATTTTGGCCGTGGAATAATGCTCATCATCTACATTTTATTTTTCTGATAATTTTAGTATATAAAACTCTTTATTCGAATTGATTTGATTTCCTTTTTATTGTTTTAGTTTCCTAATTTTAAAAATAGGAATGGAAATCGTTTTTATTAGGAAAAACCTGGCCCATTAAGCACTTTCCTATTCTAGCCCAACAAGAGATCATCTCCTTCCTCTGTTTCCTCTCACGTTCTGAAGCTTTCCATGTCCATGGAGACAGAAATCTCCACCTTCCCGATCTCCCTCGTCTTTCCATCCCAGCGCCTCCCGAGACCGCCTATAAAACCCCTCCTCTCCTCGCTCCATTTTTCCCATCACCACGCCTCCCTGCCCGTAGCCTTCTCGCCACCGTCCTCCTTTTCCTGCCTAGAACGCTCACCAAGAGCTCTCCTGGAACCTCCCCATCGCCCAGCGCCACCTCCCAAGCGCCGACCCCTCCTCTGCCACCCCCACCTCGCCGCGCGACCTCGCCCCCTCGCCGAGCAGCCCTCCACATCGCCGCCTCCTTCCTGCCATCTCTGCCTCACGTCAGGTAACTCCGTTTTCGTTTTCAGATTTATTCCCGTAACAGATTTAGTTCCGTTCTTGCTTAGCCTATAACTTTTGATCTAGAAGTCCAATGATGCTGATTCTTTTTGCGTTAGATCACAATTTTCTTGTAGTTTCCAAAATATATAATTTGTCTATGTTTAGATTTATAAAATTGAGTTAGATCAGATTTGAATTAAAGCTTGTTTTGCTTATTCGGGAGTTTCATAATAGATTTTTATTTAATTCTTTTTGCTCCTAGTTGCTTAATGAAATATTTTCTGTTTAGTTAACATAAAACCATGATTAGGTGATGTTAAGAAATTTTTGTTATATAAAACTATTTTTGTTGTTATTTGAAGTAGGAAAACTTTGAGTTGTTTTTTCTTTAAGTTTTCCTTTGGGTTTTGCTTTGTTGGTTTTGGTGTGTTACTTTGTTATGTTATGTTATGCTATGTGCTTATTATAGTTATTGTTTGCCTCGGTAGAATTTCCGAGTGCGAAGATTTGCTACTACTGAAACCCTAGTTTTTCAAGATCGTCAACAAGGCAAGTTCACTTTGACCATGCTTTCTTACCTATGTTTTATTGCATTTAGTGGCACCTTTGCAACCACCCCTCAGTAGTGTTATTGAAATTCTTGTAGTTGAGTAGTATGCATGAGGTAGGAACCCATCACCCTGTTACCAAGCCCGGACTTTATTTTATTCTAATGCTACGCTGTAGTAGACGGGTTTGGTATGAGTGTTCGAGAGTGGTGTGAAGAAGGAGGACTCTCGTCAATGACGATAACTCCATGATGGAATCTGCAAGAACTGCATCTTCAAGACCTCAAGACTTCAAGACTCGATGACAAGAATTCAATACACACTTGGGTGAAGGATTTGGTTGACGGGCACCTGGAGAAACCAGTGGTTGGCGGGATGCATGGAGAAGCGCCATGACATCTTGCGGAAAGCTTCACCCAGACTCAAAGAGACGGAAGAATACTTCATGCCCTAAGCTTACCTGTGCAACCGCAAGTCATTATGGGCTCGCTTGGTTGACCTTAGTTGTGACTCTGGCTGGGGCGGTGCTAGCAGATGTAGAACTACGGTAGGATTGGATGGGTACCGGACGGTGGTCGAGGAACTCTTTGGAAGACCATGTTTGGTCATCTTGTTCTCAAACACCACGAAGTGCGAGAACGTAAAGAGAGGGATCGAATCTTGCGGGTAAAGTGTACAAACCTCTGCAGAGGGTTTAAACCTAATCGATTAGCCGTGTCCCGATTCACGGACAATTTGAGCCTCTGGACTTGGATCTATCTCGGAACTCTCAACATCGGATTGATAACTTAATTGTGGGCAACTTATGATGATTTGGGCTATGAGACATCGGTTGGCGGAACCATGTCATGACAGAAAAACTCCATAGTACAGACTTCATTTATTCCTTTGATGTAGGGATAATAAAACCAGCTTTTACATAAACAAAACTCGATCTGAGCCACAAAGCCATACCGCATATAGTATAGTTCATCATCTGCTTTCTCTTATTGTGATCTTGCGGTACATTCAATGTACTGACCTCTGTGGCTGCAACGTATCATGTTGCAGATATTTCCTCGACGAGTAAGAGTTACGATACAGGGTTACGGTCTACACTCAACCTGCCGATGGCGTTGATGGGACTCCACACCCGATTACTTGTTTCCGCTGAGACTTATGAGGTATATATCAGTTTTACGTTATTTATGCATGTGATTGCACTTTGATATATACATTGATGTACTTGTGTGCAAAGATACTGATCCGTGGATGGCACGGATACACAGAGGCTTGACCGTCTGAGGTCGGGTCGCTACAGAGATGGTATCAGAGCACATGTTGACTGTAGGACGTGACCCTAGAAATCGGAATGCCCCTTGGACAGGATATCTCAAAAACTTTATTTACAAAAAGACTCTTACTTCTCATCTTTTCTGATTTTATCTAATAGACCCTCTCACCTCAAATAGTTAGAATATACCCTTATCCTTTGATCACCCGGAGGATCAATCAAGACGCCCAAGAAGGATTTGATATCGGAGAACTGATGACCCTTCAGAGTAAAGAGGATTTCTCCATTCGAATCTACAACAGTTGAAGACTCAAGACTTGAAGGATCTGAAGAATTAATTGACCTTAGAGACCAAACCCTGCTATACACCTCACGTTAGATGCGATGATTTGTGAGCTGTCATTTGTTTGATGTTTTCCGACAGCCCCAAAATAAAACTTGTTTCTTCAAAAAACTATTGGTTGTATTGTGTGTATATCCTCCCCACCTCTCTCATCTCACCCTAAAACCCTTGAACCCCATAGATGATGAATGAAGTTGGACTGATATTCTCGGATCAAGACTCAGCCGGAGGCGAGCTATGGATTCGAATATGGAGAATCACTTGAAGCAATTTGATTTCAAGGAAGTATGAGGTCCAATATGCTCTTCAGTACTTTACAGAAAGTGCTGCAACCTGGTGGAACATGCACCAAGCCATACAGGGATTTAATGGAGCAAGAACTTGGGAGGAGTTCAAGAAGACCCTGTTGAAATCACGTCTTATCCGGAAGCACTATGATAACCCAAAGAAGAAACCTTGTGCCTGCAAGATTTGCGGAGAAATAGGACACACCGAGGAGGAACACAAGGATGGATGCCCTCATTGTGAGGGGAAACACCCAGTGAGGAATGCCCAACTAGCTGTGTGACTTGCTTCCTGTGTGAAGGAACCACCCACTACCGGTGCAAAGGTCACATTTACTCCACGGTGCAACAAACTATTCGAAGCGGGAAGATGGAATGAAATAAGCCCTCAAGGAAGATCTAGAAGAACCAATAATGATCGAAAGTGTTGAAGACCTGGATGGAGAAGGTCTCAACAGATTTTCCCCAATGCCTGCTATTCATGTAGAGAAGAAGGACATTTTCACAAGATTGCACCAAGGAAAGAAAAGAGTATCCGGATACTTCCGACGGAAGCAATAGAGTTTGATCCACGGGAATAGAAGGTTTGATCGAACAAAGAAACCCAGAAGAGAAAACAAAGACACCCTCGAACAACCCAATTTCTGCAAATAGGGACAAGAGTCATATTACCTGTTTTGAATGTAAGGACGTCGGGCATTATGCCAATCATTGTCTCGAAGGAAGCAAGGAACTCAAGGAGCAGGCACCATCTCCAAGAAGCCCAAAGACTTATCGAAAGTCATTTGTTTTCGCTGCAAGGAAGCAGGACATTATGCTACTAAATGTTCCGACAAGACGAAAGCTGGAGCTGAGTAGTTGGAATTTTGATTATGGATAATAAGAGTAGTAGAAAGCAATTTCATTTTCATGAGCTCAATGAGTTGAGTTATGTAATAGATTTCTCAGAGTTTGTAATAGTTCATGACTCAATAAAGTTGTAATGTCACATGCTGAAAAGCTTTAAGGAGTTGTCATATTTTATCTTGGAAATTAATATTTTGGATGAACATGGAAGAAAGTGAGTTGTGATGCATAAACAGGAAATTGGAATTGAGTTTGAAGTTTTGTTTGGATGATATGAATGTGTGCCCAGGAGATATGTACCTCATTCTGAGCACCACTTTTGTTATACAACTGCAGATGACGACCCTTTACGAGTCTTTCCTTAAGGGCCCTGAAACGATCATGACCATGACCAGTGATCATGATTACCCGAAGATCTTGAAGGACATGATGAAGCATATTCACCTTGAAGGAGATGCAGTCTACAAAGGCTACCCCTTCATGCAAAAGGGAGTGGAACTTTGGTATGTGGAGGTACACCTCCACCGTTTGAAAGGAGTTTGCCCAAAGAGGATGGGGCATTACTTTTTCATCTCACGTGTGCCACAAGCAACTTTTTTCGACGCTGTTCGTGAAGCAGCCATGGAAGCCATACGCCAGATCGGAGAAATACTTGAAGCAAGACTCCGTTATACTCAGGAATACCTAAGCGAAGTGCATGCAGAGATGATGAAGGAGAAGCTCAAGACCACCATGATGAAAAAGAAGATTGAAGATTTCAAGGCTCATGTCGCACACTTCCAGTGGGACTGAAGAATCCTCAAGGAGGAAAAATGAATACAGTTGGAAGTAATGTCTGACCATACCGAACCATGTGGGTGGCAGCATTTGTAATAAACTTTTGGAATTTGGATTCACGAAAAATGGTTAAGGATGTAATAAAAGATTGATATGAAAATAATGAGATTTATGGATAAGCTAGTGCATTTTCTTTGGTTTCAGAGTACTCGTGAAACCACAGGATCAATGAAGAAAGAAATGTGTTATTCATGACGGTCCATAGAAGGAAGCCGGACAAAATAAGTTGGAGTTGTGCTTTTGATATGATGGTATGAAGAAACAGAGTACTACTGGATTTAAGGAGGTGTAACAAGAGAGTTACTCCAAGGATGAGTTAAAGCTGCACTAGTGTTGAAGTGGGCCATAACCCACAGGCCCAGGATTTTGAGAAGGAACCGTTGTAACCTTGATAAAGGAATAAATTTGGAAGAATCAGCAGTCCAATCAGCATACGTTTCGTAGGAGGTTACGCAAAAACCTAAGAGTGGTGAAGTAACGATAGATGTTTTGTTTGGCTTGCAGAAACCATGGATTTACTCGAAACCAATTCGAGGACAAGAGAAATTCTGCAATGCTTGTGAGTATGCCCAAGTGTTAGTATACGTGATTCACTGTTTACGTATGTGGTAATGATTCAAGTACGGGATGGATTGGCCCCCATACCGAAGACTTCTATCATGAACTATCATATGTTGATGGAAAATCAGAGAGCCTCGAAAAACCTTGAAGAGTGTCGACGCGATAAGCCATAAAACCATAGAATGGTAGGACGATGGAACCCCTTTACAAGCAACCGTTGCCAATCGTAGGTTATACGGTGAGGTTCAACCCAGACCCGTTTTCTGCAGGAGAAAACCATAAATTGTAGACCACCATGAGTGTTTCGATAGTTGTTTAGAATGGACACAGACCCATCAGCTAAGAAGATCCAGACTCGGACGAACTTCAACTTTGACGAACCGACCCAAGCTTTTGAGGAAAACTCTATGCTTCGATGTAAGAGCTTTAATGAAGGAGCTATTGTAAGATATGTGAAGAGACATACATTGTCAGCCCTCCAGAGGAAATATCTGAGTTTATTGGAACCATGACCTTGTTTTTAAGTGTGGTAGCACCCCGACCTTTCTCGACCAAGACATTTGCTAGAAGACCCCAACCCTAACCTTTTCTTGTTAGTTTCTTCAATCTCGAGGACGAGATTCATTTTAAGTGTGGTAGGTTTGTAACATCCCAAATTTTGGATTGTTAATATAATTAATTGAATTGTTTGTTTGTTTGCTTGAGTGAATTAAACTTGAGTGAAATATGAACCTTTTCAAAAAACTTTTGAATGAGAGGAATAAAATGACTTTCCCTTCTCCGTAAATTCAAATTCATCCTATTAAAATCAATGAGAGAAGATGACATGACTTCTTCAACTATAAAGAATTTGAACGGAGTTTTGCAATTTAATTCTTTCAAATATTTGCACTTGCTTCTCTATTTTTCTTCCCCGAGAAATACCCCGAAAAATAAATGCTTGCAAGCAAGAAAGAGCGGAGGAAAATGACCCTCCAAAATCAGGGGCATTTTTGAAAATATTTGAGCCAAGAAAAACCAAAGTTTTTATTTAAAAATTATTCGCAAAAAGAAATAAAGCCTTTAGGGATTTTCTGAAAAACATTTTTTTTTAGTTTTTATTTTGGCCGTGGAATAATGCTCATCATCTACATTTTATTTTTCTGATAATTTTAGTATATAAAACTCTTTATTCGAATTGATTTGATTTCCTTTTTATTGTTTTAGTTTCCTAATTTTAAAAATAGGAATGGAAATCGCTTTTATTAGGAAAAACCTGGCCCATTAAGCACTTTCCTATTCTAGCCCAACAAGAGATCATCTCCTTCCTCTGTTTCCTCTCACGTTACTGAAGCTTTCCATGTCCATGGAGACAGAAATCTCCACCTTCCCGATCTCCCTCGTCTTTCCATCCCAGCGCCTCCCGAGACCGCCTATAAAACCCCTCCTCTCCTCGCTCCATTTTTCCCATCACCACGCCTCCCTGCCCGTAGCCTTCTCGCCACCGTCCTCCTTTTCCTGCCTAGAACGCTCACCAAGAGCTCTCCTGAACCTCCCATCGCCCAGCGCCACCTCCCAAGCGCCGACCCCTCCTCTGCCACCCCCACCTCGCCGGCGACCTCGCCCCCTCGCCGAGCAGCCTCCACATCGCCGCCTCCTTCCTGCCATCTCTGCCTCACGTACAGGTAACTCCGTTTTCGTTTTCAGATTTATTCCCGTAACAGATTTAGTTCCGTTCTTGTTTAGCCTATAACTTTTGATCTAGAAGTCCAATGATGCTGATTCTTTTTGCGTTAGATCACAATTTTCTTGTAGTTTCCAAAAATATATAATTTGTCTATGTTTAGATTTATAAAATTGAGTTAGATCAGATTTGAATTAAAGCTTGTTTTGCTTATTCGGGAGTTTCATAATAGATTTTTATTTAATTCTTTTTGCTCCTAGTTGCTTAATGAAATATTTTCTGTTTAGTTAACATAAAACCATGATTAGGTGATGTTAAGAAATTTTGTTATATAAAACTATTTTTGTTGTTATTTGAAGTAGGAAAACTTTGAGTTGTTTTTTCTTTAAGTTTTCCTTTGGGTTTTGCTTTGTTGGTTTTGGTGTGTTACTTTGTTATGTTATGTTATGCTATGTGCTTATTATAGTTATTGTTTGCCTCGGTAGAATTTCCGGAGTGCGAAGATTTGCTACTACGAAACCCTAGTTTTTCGAAGATCGTCAACAAGGCAAGTTCACTTTGACCATGCTTTCTTACCTATGTTTTATTGCATTTAGTGGCACCTTTGCAACCACCCTCAAGAGTGTTATTGAAATTCTTGTAGTTGAGTAGTATGCATGAGGTAGGAACCCATCACCCTGTTACCAAGCCCGGACTTTATTTTATTCTAATGCTACGCTGTAGTAGACGGGTTTGGTATGAGTGTTCGAGAGTGGTGTGAAGAAGGAGGACTCTACGTCAATGACGATAACTCCATGATGGAATCTGCAAGAACTGCATCTTCAAGACCTCAAGACTTCAAGACTCGATGACAAGAATTCAATACACACTCTGGGTGAAGGATTTGTTGTGGGCACCTGGAGAAACCAGTGGTTGGCGGGATGCATGGAGAAGCGCCATGACATCTTGCGGAAAGCTTCACCCAGACTCAAAGAGACGGAAGAATACTTCATGCCGGAAGCTTACCTGCAACCGCAAGTCATTATGGGCTCGGCTTGGTTGACCTTAGTTGTGACTCTGGCTGGGACGGTGCTAGCAGATGTAGAACTACGGTAGGATTGGATGGGTACCGGACAGTGGTCAGAGGAACTCTTTGGAAGACCATGTTTCGGTCATCTTGTTCTCAAACACCCTGAAGTGCGAGAACGTAAAGAGAGGGATCGAATCTTGCGGGTAAAGTGTACAAACCTCTGCAGAGGGTTTAAACCTAATCGATTAGCCGTGTCCCCGGTTACGGACAATTTGAGCCTCTGGACTTGGATCTATCTCGGAACTCTCAACATCGGATTGATAACTTAATTGTGGGCAACTTATGATGATTTGGGCTATGAGACATCGGTTGGCGGAACCATGTCATGACAGAAAAACTCCATAGTACAGACTTCATTTATTCCTTTGATGTAGGGATAATAAAACCAGCTTTTACGCAAACAAAACTCAGATCTGAGCCACAAAGCCATACTGCATATAGTATAGTTTATCATCTGCTTTCTCTTATTGTGATCTTGCGGTACATTCAATGTAATGACCTCACGCGGCTGCAACGTATCATGTTGCAGATATTTCCTCGACAGTAAGAGTTACGATACAGGGTTACGGTCTACACTCAACCTGCCGATGGCGTTGATGGGACTCCACACCCGATTACTTGTTTCCTCTGAGACTTATGAGGTATATATCAGTTTTACGTTATTTATGCATGTGATTGCACTTTGATATATACATTGATGTACTGTGTGTGCCAGCATACTGATCCAGGGATGGCACGGATACACAGAGGCTTGACCGTCTGAGGTCGGGTCGCTACACGTCCCAATTCAGTCATGCATATGTGCGAACTATTCTGTGGTCTGGAGACTTGCAACCTTCATTCCATATGTATTCCTAGCACACCAAACCACTGATTGAATTGTTCAAGGAGAAGAAGTTCCTTCTTAAGAGCATGCCTTATGCAAGGACTTTGATATCCTCGACGATGGTTCCCAACCAGAATTTGATAGTATTTTATTGTAAGACTACTATGTGGTCATTCTTGTCTTGGACAACATGTTCACATGTATGTAGCAGAACCGGCTCATGTTTTGGAGCTTGCTATCGTAGTTCATATCCCGAGAAATCTCGCAACGTCATCTTGTCGATTTGTGTTGCAACCTTTCCTTTTCAGACATGCTGTCTGAAATGTCCCGTTACCAACCAGATCTGAATCTCAGGCAGATATGATGGTTGAAACATTCCCAGCATTTGCATTATGTTTCCAGCTTGCACCCCAGCAATTGTTGCCCAGGATCATCTTCAAAAGTGGTCCTACCATGGTTCCCATCCATTTCCGATGATAAGCAAAAATCATCTATTGCTTTGCCTTCAACAAGATAGTCCACATCATCCAATCAAATCTGGTTACGCCATTCCTTTGAACTCCGCCAAACGATCGATGGTGATTGCCTTAGGCTGGTATAAAGAGTTTCAATGATCTCTGAATCAAAAGTAATTCTTTTTGCCACTTGAGGGAATAATTCTACGAGTCATCTTTCTCGAGGTGCCCCGTTACGGGATCATGGTAAATATTTCCTCGCCACCTTGAAACCATCCACCATCTTTCTAAGCGTGGAATTGTTGCCAACCAATCAAACCCCGTCGTTTGTTCTTCCATCCCTCTCGATGTCTTCCGTGTCGCAGCTCGAGAGATGTTTCAATGTCTCGCTTGATGAGTGATCCTAAGTTGCTCGATCTTTAAGAAGATCGATTCCTGTAGAGTTTCTCTTTGTCGTTGTCGTGTTGGATGAAGTTCTCGAAAGCAAAGACGTCAAGATCAATTGGAGCAATAAATCAACATCTTTGAGAAGGGCTTTTGGATCATGAAGATCATGTTAGCTTGTGACCCCTTTGACTTCTTACCTCACATCTTGAATCTCGGGACGAGATTCTTGTTTAGTGGGGGTGAGCTGTCACAGCCCTGGAATTTGTTTGTCATTAGTTGCATTAAGGCATTCATGTCATCATGTTTAATTTTCTCAGAAACTTGGAATGGGGATTGGCTAAACCCTAGCATTAAAGGAATTCACTAGGTTCAACCAAAATATTTCCAGAAAATCCAAATGGCTTCCCAAAATGTTCATCATTCTTGGAAAATGCTTTGAAACTTGATAACGGAGGTGATGCACATTTTCCATGACATATTTGGGCTCTGGATTAAATCTTACTCTATTTGCATTTGGGCATTTAAATGCTATAAAATATTTTAAATGTCCAAATAATCATGAACTAAAATGTTTGCTGTTGGTAATATTCTAAACAGTATCCATGAGCAGTTCCTTGATTTTTGGGTTTGTTTTGGTATTTTAAATAAAGCCCTAAAGTTACAGAATAAATAGAAAAGAGAAATAAAAATAGGAAAAGATTAGAGGCTCACCTGTGCAACCTACCTGGCGCCCACCGACCGGCCCAGCTCCTGTTTCGGCCCAGCCCACCACCGCCTGGCTCCCTGTCACCTTCCTCCTCGCGCCAGTGGGCAGGGGCACGTGCCCGACGCTCGTGGCCACACGCCGGCCACCTCCTCCCTGCGTGGCTGCCTCCTCCTCCCCTGGACGTCTCCCGCGATGCCACGCACCCCCCTGGACCGCTCTCTCTCTCCCGTGCTTTCCCCTCCCCTGCTCTCTCTCCCTCTCGCCCTTTCCACCATGGCCGAGACGCCCGCGAGCTCGCTGCCGCCATAGCCGCAGCCACCCTGCTCCCCTCACCGCCCCTCTGAGTCCGCAAAAACCGCCGACGACCGCTGCTTCGCCCACCCTGGCCCCAAGCGCTGGGACGACCTGCATCTCCGGCTACTCCCCCTTCTTCCTCCTCGGTCACCGGAGATCGTCGCCGCTGATTCGTCGTCCACAGGGCCTCCCCGAGCCCGCCAACCCCCTCTCCGACCCCGCTGTGAGCTCCTCTTCCTCTCCCCCTAGCTCCCGTGCTTGTTTGGCCTCCGTAGCCGCCGTTTCCACCGCACCAAAGCTCCCGCCGCGGCCATGGCGCCCGCCGTGTGGCCACCCCAGCTGCGCTGGCGCGTCACCATGTTCGCCGCCTCCCAGAGCCCGCAGCCCTTTGGTCTCTCCTCTAGTGCACCGAAGGCCGACCCTTTCCACGTCCGAACTCGGCCATCGCGGAGTGCGCTTCGCCGTCGCCGATTCCGGCGACCACGCGGCCTCCCGTGCGGCTAGCTAGATGCGGGCATGCTCGGGCTACCTTCTGGTGGCCTTCGCGCGTCCATACGCCGCCTATAGCGTAGCCCCGGCGAGCTTCCGCCGTAGATTTGGTCACCGCCGATGGGACTCCGGCGAGCCGACGTGGCACACTTAGTTAACACTAATGATGCCATTAGCTGATCACTGTGCCACTGACGGATGGGCCCCACGCGCTAGATTAACCCCAGAATTATTCCCTGTTTAAATTAGACTAACCCACCGGGCCCACATGTCAGGTTGACTTTGCTGGCGTGGCAGTTGACTAGGCCCACCGTCATCCACCCAAACCGAGTCAGGTCACCGACGTGGATCCCACACGTCAGGTTTGACCTAGGCCCGCCTGTTGACCTGCTGACGTCAGCATGACCTAATGCTGACGCAATAACTTTTTTTCTGGATTTATTTTAATTCAGGAAATTCCAGAAAATGATTTAAACTTCTATAATTCATAGTAATTCAACCGTAACTCCAAATGAAATAAATTATATATGAAAAATTATCAGAAAAATCCAATCTATCCATCTGTACCAATTTCATGCATGATTGAACAAGTTAACCTCACTGAATAGGATGAATCATGATTAGGGCAACTTATGAACTAGCATTTGGAGTTGGAGTTTAACTTGGCTTACTGCTGCATTAGCTCAAAACACCAGCATGTTGCCATGTCATGATCATGCATCATATTGTGCATTGCATTGATTATGTTCTTCCTTGTTTGCCGGTGTTTGTCCCCTCTCGATAGACGTGGTTCCGGCGATTGTTCGATGACACCGATGAAGAACTATATTATCTTCAGAAGTGCTAGGCAAGCAAAACCCCCTTGTTCATTCCGATATAATCCCACTCTCTCGCTCCTGCTCTCTTTTACTGCATTAGGACAACAATGATTCATCAGTTACTTGCTGCGGTAGCTGAACCCCTTTATCCTCTGCATGACTGTCATTCCACAAGAATAGATGAAACCCACTAGCATGAGTAGGAGTTGTTTGAGCCTGTTGTGCCTACTCATTCATGCTTGTTTGTCATGCCTGCTCATGCTTAGAGTTGAGTCGGGTCTGATTCATCGGGAATGAATTGGAATTGTTGTGAACATGTCCCATCGTTGAGAGCTAAGTGTGTGAACACGATTTGGTAAAGGTAGCGGTGAGAGGCCATGTAGGAGTACATGGTGGGTTGTCTCATTGCAGCCGTCCTCGAGAACTGAGTTCGTGTTTGTGATCCATGAAACAGTTTCTACCACACATTGGGCCCGAAACCAATGGACCCTCTCGGCTTCTTAACCACCCTTGTTCTCTGTCCAGGAGTTGCAACTAGTTTCTGGTGTTTGTAGGATATGTGTTGGAGGCCGTGCGTAGCGCTGACCCTAGGGGTGGGCTATGATGCGGTAGATACACCGTGGCCCGGTGTACCGAATGCCCGTTTGGTATCTCGGGAACCCTGCCACATCGTTCGGGGCCGTTAGTGGAAACCTCGGCCGGACTCCCTGCGGATGGAACCCGAATAGGCGATAAACCTGGACTAGGGACTTGAGTGTTTAGGTAGGTCATGGCCGACACCCTCGCTGGGCTTCCGCTTGAAGGTTGCCGAGTACATGTCGTGTAAACGGCGATAAGTGGTGAGAGCGTATGCGAAGAAGTACACCCCTGCAGGGTTAATATGATCTATTCGAATAGCCGTGTCATGAAAAGGACTTCGGGTTGCCTATAACAGTTCATAGACAAGTGAAAGTGGATACTCTAAAATGCGCAAGATAAGCGTGAGTGCTATGGATGGCGTTCTCGTAGGGAGACGGGAGTGGATCCATAGTGGTGTATTGATATGGTGAATATGTGGACTCGTGTGCGCCACCTCAAAAGAGTTACTTGCAGTTGTAGTTCAGGATAGCCACCGAGTCAAAGCTGGCTTGCGGCAGTCAAACTCCACCACCCCTTTTGTTGATAATGATGCATATGTAGATAGTTCTGATGTAAGTCTTGCTGAGTACATTTGTACTCACGTTTGCTTATTTTATGTTTTACAGAGAGACGTCAGTCTCGCTACTAGTTCCCTGTGGACTTCGACGTTTAGCTTGTCAGCTACGATCTTGTGCCCTCGGCAGGATCTGGTAGATAGTCAGGCTTCTCAGCCTCTTTTCCATTTGTAGATGTCTGTACTCAGACATGTTAAGCTTCTGCTTGTGCTTTGACTTGTATGCTCTGAGTGTTGCGTCTTGAGACCCTTGTTTGTAATATCTCGCTCCTCGGAGCCTAATGAATAAATATTTGAGTCGTAGAGTTATGTTGTGATGCCATGTTGTATTTACACATATTGAGCATATTGTGTGTATGTTTGAAATGCTTGATATGTGTGGGATCCGACAATCTAGTTGTTTATCCTTGGCAGCCTCTCATATGGGGAAATTAGTCTAGTGCTTCCTGAGCGATAGTAGTCCGCTACAGCCCGGTTCACTGGAGTCCTGCTAGCCCAGCACTACTGCTCTGGACACTTGACTGGCCGGCATGTGTTTCACTTCGTTCCTGTGTCTGTCCCTTCGGGGAAATGTCACGCGGTGACATCCGGAGTCCTGTTAGCCCAGTGCTACAGCCCGGATTCACACGTTGATGACCGACATGCTCGATGTGATTCATGTATGCCTGTCCACATGGGTTAGTGCCGCTTTGGGTTCACGACTAGCCATGTCGGCCCGGGTTCTCTGTCATATGGATGCTAGCGACACTATCATATACGTGAGCCAAAAGGCGCAAACGGTCTCGTGCCATGGTAAGGCGACACCCGTGGGAATACAGTGCGTGAGGCCGCAAAGTGATATGAGGTGTTACCGGCTAGATCGATGTGACTTGGAATCGGGGTCCTGACATTTTCCTTATTTGAATATTGTAGTCAAGTTATACAATAATTTAAATATTATCTTGATAACAAAAAGACATGCATATAGCAGTAATCATATTACACTATGAACTACATTTACCATACGCTCTCCAATTCAAATATTTGTATCCATTTTATGTTGAATTCAAATCATAGTACATTATCGATCTAGGTAGCGAGATGTTCGGGATAATCTAAACCCTGTTTTCATACGTATAATTTTTGGCTGAATTGGGACAAGTTTTGGTATAAGCCTCTTGCAAAACCGGAGATTCTCTCAACAAGCCTCGTGGTTCTGAGAGGGAACGTGTCACCTTTGTGTGTGAAACGATATACGCTGCCTCCCCCCTGATTTTATTTACAGAGGCAACATAGAACTATATGAGTGCCCTGTTAAATTTTGGAATTATTTCGGGTCCATTTGGCCTTTTTATACATTAATTGAGTTTCTAGACTTTTAGTGTGCATAATCTAAATATGAATTGCATGCACATGCTCCGGTGCACCAAAGTGGGTTGAAAAATCACATGTGTGTCATTGGTTGAATTTCTAGGTCCCATGGCAGAAATGAGAATGATATTCAAACATCTGGGCGTCATGACTCTGCCGAGAACATCGAGAAACTTATATTTTAAATTCATGTAAATCCAAAACTCGGCTGGAAATCATGAAACTTGGCATGGTGTCATGTCATGGCACTAACATGTTGTGGTAAAAAAATTGGGCCGATTTGGAAGCTCGTGGTTCTCAGAGGGAACGTGCCACCTTTGAGTGTGAAACGATATACGCTGCCCCCCCCCCCCCGCCCTTGAGTTTCTTAACGAAGGCAACATAGAACTACATTAGTGCCATGTTAAATTTTGGAATTATTCCGGGTTCGTTTGTCGTTTTTTATACATTAATTGAGTTTCTGGTCATTTAATGTGCATAATTCAAATTTGAACTACAAGCACATGCTCTCGTGCACCAAAGTTGGCTGAAAAATCACATTTGTGTCCTCGGGTGAATTTCTAGGTCCCACGCAAGAAATGAGAATAAAATTAAAACATCTGGGCATCGTGGCTCGGCCGAGAACATTGAGAAACTTGGTTTTAAAATTCTTGTAAATCCAAAACACGTCTGAAAATCATGAAACTTGGCACGGATGTCATGTCATGGTACTACCATGTTGTGGTAAAAAAATGGCCGAATAGGAACAGATTTTGGTATAAGCTTCTTGCAAACCGAAGCTTCTCTCAAGAAGGCTCCTGGTTCTGAGAGGGAACGTGTCACCTTTGAGTGCGAAACGATATACGTTGTCCCCCTTGAGTTTATTTACAAAGGCAACATAGAACTACATGAGTGCCCTATTAAATTTTGGAATTATTCCGGCTTCATTTGGCCTTATTTACGCATTAATTGATTTTTTGGTCATTTAATGTGCATAATTCAAATTTGAACTACAAGCACGTGCTCCCGTGCACCAAAGTTGGTTGAAAAATCACATTTGTGTCCTCGGGTGAATTTCTACTCCCATGCAAAAAATGAGAATAAGATTCAAACATCTGGGCATCGTGGCTCGGTCAAGAACATTGAGAAACTTGGTTTTAAAATCATGAAACTTGGCATGGTGTCATGTCATGGTAGTACCATGCTGTGGTAAAAAAATTGGCCGAATAGGAACAAATTTTGGTATAAGCTTCTTGCAAATCGGAGCTTCTCTCAAGAAGGCTCGTGGTTCTCGGAGGGAACGTATCCTTTGTGTGCATAATTCAAATTTGAAATACAAGCACATGTTCCAGTGCACCAAAGTTGGTTGAAAAATCACATGTGTGTCCTCGGGTAAATTTCTAGGTTCCATGCAAGAAATGGGAATGAAATTCAAAGTTTTGGGCGTCCTGGCTGGGTTGGAAACATTGAGAAACTTAGTTTTGAAATTCCTGTAAATCCAAAACACGCATGAAAATAATGAAACTTGGCTTGGTGCCATGACATGGCACCAACATGTTGTGGTAAATTTGTAGTCCGATTGCGAAAGCGCACACATTAACAATCAACAAAGTCATTTTGGAACAAGTGTTGTCACGTTACAATCGGAAACACAAGTATTATTGAAACCGTGGGCATTCTACTTACTTGTACCATTTACGTGCCGCCACGCATCCCCATTTTTTATTAGCTAGGAGGCGCCGTGCAGGGTAGCTATTTGAGTACGAGAGGCGTGCGATCAGACCCCTGCGCGTGCTTATCGGGAGGAGAGCCCTTTGACCTCCATCTGCCGTCCACCTCTCTCCCAAGGTCTCCATTAATGGCGCCCGAGTCTCTGTTTAATGGCGTGGCTATGTCTCACTCGACTGAGATTTAAGAGAGAGAAAAGAAAATCTGAAAGCACGGATCTTGATGTAAGATCCGACGGACCTATATAGCATCTACTGCGACTTATAGCAAGACTGGTGAATATATAAGGATGATTTTTATTTATTTTTGATCAAAGAAGGGCTTGCCCCTTCCGATTTTCATTACTGAAAGCCACCACAATTCACAAGAAGTTCAGCACAACTCCAGCCTAACACGAAGGACTAAAAGCTACGTACCAGATTGAAATGGCAACATCCCAAGAGGCCAACAAAGGCCAAACATCCGTGCTAGAACCCAACATTTCACAACCGACAACGCAATCCACATCCTAAACCAATTATTACATCAAAAGAAACTAGGAAACTGAAGGAAGCCCAGCAGCAACTAGAAGAACAGCAATGCCAGGGTCGCCACAGCAAGAGTTTTCTTCATTCTAGCCTCGCAACATTGATCTTACACAGAAAGATAAGGACGATTAATTGTCTTACATAATTATAAAGATAATTAAAAAAGCCACATGCAGCTACGCCAAAAATACACAAGGGAAAAAGAAGAAGGAAGACAAGGATCTGGCTCGCTGATCTCTACTTTCTTGATGCGTCGCTGCAGGCCGCGGGAACTAGTCTCCGCGGCGAGCGGCGATGAGCTATTTCGTGTCCTCAAGACGCTGCTTGAGAACATCCACGAATTCCTCCACCAGCCTTTGGCGCTCGTTGCGGAGCATGTCATTCTCGTCCATAAGTTTCTTGACGATGACACCGGTCCTCTTCAACAAGGCACTGGTCTCCTCCTGCTGGTCTGCACTTCGGACGATCTTCTCCCTCAGCAGGTCGTGCTCGGCCCGGAGCCTCTCATTGCCCTCCCTTAGTTGTCGATGACGCCGTAGCCTGTTCAAACGAGGCTTTCACATCGCCCCGCAACCTCGCCAAGCCGGAGATCTGATCCATCGGCTATGGACGATCGCATGCATGCGCCAGAATAGATCGTCCCCTGCCCGCGAAATTTTCCCAGGCCGCAGAGGCGCGCGGGACATCTCTATCGCATTCGTGGCGGCGGGGACATCTCTGCTGCTTCATGCGCGCGCCGGACCAGTCTGCTGCATCGACGGCGGCGGCGGGACCTCATGGTTGCTTCAGCGGCGCAGCGAGACCTCTGTGCTGCTACTTCCGCGCAGCGGGACATGTCGGCTGCTCTCGCAGCGATGCGGGACATCTCTCGTGCTTCCGCTTCCATGCTCGCCTCTCCTGGTGGCAATCTCGACCTGAACTCACGCTGGCCGTGGCGAGCGCAAGGGAAGGATGCTGAATGACTTGTTTGTTTTTGTGGATGAGGAGTCGAGGAGGAATGTGCAGTCATCTTGGCATACTAGTATTTATAACCGAGTACTAATACGCTCCTGAGTGGGAAACCGTTTAGGTTATGATCGGTGTGAACAGTTTTGGAATTCAATATAGCGTGGTACTAATACGCTCCTAAGTGGGAAACCGTTTAGGTTGTGATCGCTGTGAACAGGTTTTCAATTCAATATAGCGTGGAGTAATTTGGAATGTGACGAGACGCAAGCTCAAAATTTATTGACGGTTCTAGTTTCGAAGTGCGGCACTATTCCCGGATGGAGTACTTCTTTTCTACTCCTCCTTTCCGGTTTTATAGGGCTTATCTCAAAATTTTAGTTTTTCCATTTTATAAGGCTCAATTTGGTTGTTCCCCAACACATGTTCAGATTCCAAGGTGCATTAAATCATTGCATGCAAGTATTAAGAGAAAATTGACCAATGTATGTACTTTATGCATGCATGCATTGCAATTAATGCATTGATAAACATAATTTTTTGAGAAAAACAAGAGCATTAATTAGGTGCTTTTGCAAACTACAAAAAATATTCCAACACTCACCATAAACCGGAAAGGAGGGAGTACTGCTGTGTACGTGCAATAACTGGCACCGTCGTATACATATCTTACGGTTAATGGGGCATTCGACAGGAATAGCCGCGTGGCGAGCTCTAGGCTAGGCCTTTTTTCAAACGCATTAAACCTATCTCTCGGGACTTCTCGCACGCACCATCGTGCCACCCACAAAAACTTGTACTCTGAGTTTAGTAGTACGTTATACAGGAAGAGAAGAGGTGCACGCACGCACTCGTCCTCTCACAGATGCGTCTATTTTTTCTCGAAAAGTAGGATGATGACCCCCGGCCTCTACATCTGGGAGTCACACACGCATCTGTAGCTACGAATTGTAGTGTTCTCAACCATCCGATTGGCTCTATCATGGATGTACCTATATACTAAAACATGCCTAGATACATCTATATTTTGTCAAATGGAAGGCATGTATTGTGGAACGGAGGGAGTGCTTGTCATCAAAATGGATAAAAAGGGACGTATCTAGAACTAAAATACGTCTACATACATCTCCTTTTATCCATTTTGATGACAAGTAGTACTTCTTACCCAAAGGAACTTTATATTCAACAGACACAAAATATCCGTTCGACTGTTGGAAATTACTGATCTGATGTCGAAGTAATTGCTGCATCGCCACCAAAACCCACCATTTCGTAAGCTCAAGTAGACCAAGGTAATCCCTATATTAGCATATTACTAAGATAAACAGAAGGCAATGTCGAAACATTTAGGACGTGAGCTTGTCAATCTGAATGTGGAGGGACACAAGCTTAGCCCCGGCCATCAGCTTGGGCGGAACTGTCAAGAAGGTCAGCTCCTGCACGTCGACGTCGCCGGGATCCTTGCTGCTTGTCACCTCCATTTCCACCTTGACGGCATCAGTCGTGCCTTTGGGCTCCCCCGGCAGGCCGTTCGCCCACAGCTTGGCCAAGTAGTGCGCCAGTGGGGACGCCCCCGCTCTGATGCAGACGACCGACACGGCGATAGGCGCGCCAATGTCGAGCACGTCGCCGACCAAGAAAAACACGCGGCGGTCCTCCTCCGCGAACAGCAAGAGTCGTGGCTCCGACATTGGCACTTGCAGCTGGAGCACCTTGCCGTAATGGATCCTGTGCATGGGCATGGGATGCGCGGTGCTGATGTGGTGGTAGAGCGCCGGCGGCAGGCCTTCGTAGCTGCAAACGGGCACGGGGCATTTGCAGGGCGCGAGCGGACACACGCTCTCGTGATAGGCAAGCTTGTGGTAAGTGACGTAGAGCCCACAGCCTTCGTGCGGGCACTCCACCCTCACCGACGAAAGGACGGAGTCCACCGCCGTGCTCGGCACGTTGAAGCCACCGCGCCAGACTTCAGCACCGCCGCTGGTTCCCGGGGTGCTCGACGCGGCAGTCCGCGCAGGCCAGTTGCCCTCCCTTGCACTACAGAAATCAATCCAACAGCACATCAATCAAGAAACCTGCACCTTGCTCATCAGCCAAACGGATGAGGTGTATTCGAACCTCATACACTGGAGGCGTCAAGGGGCGAAGGCACAAGGGGCAGTGGAGCACGGTGAGGTCCATCGAGACCATAGAGAGCTCCATCGTCGGGTCCTGTTCCTGTTCGGTCTGCATGATCTCGCCCTCCTTGTGCACAACCATCTCTCGACTTGGGCCGGGGTATTACAAAGCTTACCATCACATATTTTATACTCCCTCCGTTCCTAAATGTACTCCCTCCGTTCGGAATTACTTGTCTCGGAAATGGATGTATCTAGAACTAAAATATGTCTAGATACATCCATTTTCGCGACAAGTAAGGCTGGCCATAGTGGGAGTAACATAAGTAGTATCATGCACTTGGGACTCGCAAACATGCTTATGTGGCAGGCAATTAAAGAAGAGAGTGATGGTTATAGTAACATAGGTAGATACCGTAACAAAATAAATATGGTGCTACTATGTGTCATGCATGGCAATAAATGGGACCATCTATGATACTATGCACTATAGAGGTACTCCCTCCGTCCCATAATGTAAGACGTTTTTAGACATTACACTAGTAACGTATGCATGTTGCTAGTCTAAGTTACTCCCCACTATGACCAGCCTAATTCCGAACGGAGGGAGTAAGTCTTTATAGAGATTTCACTAGATGGACTACATACGGAGCAAAATGAATGAATCCACACTTAAAATGCATCTATATACATCCGTATGTAATTCATAATGGAATCCCTACAATGACTTATAATTTAGGAATGGAGGGAGTACTACTTCAAGGTGCATTAAATCAACACATGCAAGTACTATCAAAAGAAGAGACACGGCATGCATGCATGCGTTGTAATTAATGCATCGGTAAACGCAAATTATTGAAATATATCGAGTGCAGTGCTTTGATATGTCGCGTCAACTCGTACATCAATGAGAAGTTTGATTATCCTCTCCCTCGCGGACTTAACTGCACCTGCCTTTGGCTATATGACAGGTTGGCCACACACCTGTCGGGCCCACCTATCATACATGCAAAGACAGGAGCGTCCCTCCCTCGCCCATGGGCGTGGTGGATGGCAAGAAAAGGAGAAGCTTTCGCTACACGCTCTCCCTCCCGCACGCGGTGGACATGCAGCAGTTCAATCGGTGTCAGATGGCCAGAAGCGTACTGTAGTACTCCTCTAGTGCAGTAGTACACCATCATTGTTCGACTTCCCGAAGAGGCGAAGAGCCATGCGCAGCCCGGACGCTCATGTGGCAGTTTCATGTGTAGAGTAGTCTAGATAGCGTGTACCGTGCCTGTAAGCTTAAAATCGTTGGGGTCGGCTCCATGCTATGTGGCCGTCTCGAAGTTTTTTGAAAAAATTAAAATAGTCTTCTGGCCCTACATGTCACCCTGGTGATTGTAGTTTGCACGCTCATCTGGTCAAGACAGGAATATATATTTAAATTTGTTTTTTTTGAAAAGGGGGACTCCCCGGCCTCTGCATCAGAACGATGCATACGGCTACATATATTTTAATTTGTGGTGGGTAAATGTTAGAGGTTGCAGCAAATATATTGTACACTGCGGGTCTTTCAGCCAAGTTTAGAGGCAAGCATGTGGGGCCAGTGCTATGATGTGTCGCGTCAACTTGTAGAACGAGGAGAAGCTTGATTTCACTACACGCCTTCTCCCTCGCCCATGCGCACTGTTGCTCGCAAACGAGGACAGGCTTTTGCTTAGTAGTACTTCTACAACAAGCTATCCGTCCGCTTCATGGTGGACGGACATGCAGCGATGGATTCGACATCAGAGAAGAAGTAGTGGTAACATCATTGTTCGTCTTCTCAAAGAGGCGAAGAGCCAAGCGCAAACCGAATGTTGCGATTCATAACATTGAGCACGATATAGCCGTGCTCTTGCATGAGACAAAATTGCTATGTGAGCCCACTATTGTACTAGTACGCATAACTACTTGCTAGTATAGCCACAGTAAACCGAAAGGAGTATTTTCCTTCTAGAGATTTCAAGAAGTGACTAGACTACACCGAGACGGAGTACATATGGAGCAAAATGAGTGAATCTGCACCGTAAATAAATACGTACTAGTTCTATCGTTTTCCTCTCCGAGGTGCACAATATTGAGTATACTGACTAGTCTCTTTTTGACACGCATTTACGTTGTTGTTGTTTTGACACAGTACAGACGCAAGCGCTCATATACACGCGCATACACTCACCCCTATGAACGCACACACGCACGGCACTATCATCTTGAAATTTATGAAGTCACCATAGGCACCTCTTCGTCGACGGGTCCATAGGTGCTTGAATGCCAAGGACGAAGAGGGTAGCGGTTCCCGAGATGTTGAACGGTCAATGATGCATCCTCAATTACATGCAGAGGGAATTAATTGGAGAAGCAGACTAGAGCCAGCACGATGTGAATACAATAGAGTTTGGACTATCATATAATAAAGGCACCCCACCACTCCAATCCATCTACTCCCAAGTCTCTGCGCAACACTGCTCACTCCAATCCAAGACCAAGTGAGCAGAAGCCACAAGCACCTATGGAGGCGATGGATGCGAGCGGCAGTCGGCTGTGCCAAGTCATCCAAGGTGCCGGCATGCGGCCCCGCACCGCGCAGCGTTTCCAGATGGTGATGGCGACCGCAGGCATCGTAGCCCTCGCCGACGCCGGCTTCGCCTCTCGCATGGACGACATGATGGTCAAATCCATCCGCAAGTTCACCGCCGTCAAGAAGCGCGTAGACGACCTTGCCGTACTGCTCCAGCCCGTGCGCCCAGGCTCCTCATTGCCTGCCACCCTCATCGGCCTACATGGTGACGAACTCTTTCAAGCCCTGGTGGCCCTGCAGGTGCCGGAGGTCGCGACGAAGAATGTGCACTCGAGGCAAGGCTTCGCCAGCAGCGCCTTGCCATGCAAGAAACCGTCGACCTGCACATCCACGTCTACGAGGAAATCGTCTACATAGGCCACTAAAAGGCAAGCGAGGAAAGAAAGACGTTGGCCTTCTTCCAGCAGCTGGAATCTTTGGACGCCATTGTTCAGAAGCATGTCGACCTGGCCACGAAAGCCGCTGCTACTTAGGCGTCGTTCGGTGGGCCGGCGCCCTGAGTCGAGGAGGTGGACGTCGTCGATGGATGCATCTCTTCTTCTTGCCTCCTGTAACCAGCACTGCATCGCCTCGTGGCCTTAATGTTTTATTTGTATAGTACTCCCTCCGTTCCCAAATATAAGTCTTTCTAAAGATTCCAGCAAGTGACTACTACATACGGAGCAAAATGAGTGAATCTACACTCTAAACTATGTCTTCATACATCTGTATGTTGTATTCCATTTGAACTAGTATCTAAAAAGGCTTATATTTATGAACGGAGGGAGTATATGGCATTTTTTATTCCAGTCGTAATGTTTTCACTGTGAGGTGGGGCCGCAGTTGAGCAAACCCACCCCACACCCACCGGGCGTCGGCCGAGTTTAGAATTAGAAGAGAGAAACAAGGGAGGAGAGCTAGCTGTAGCACAGACGCTGTTGTCATACGGGACTCGTGTTTATAGAATAGGAGTACTGAGCACTCGTGCCTCTTTATTTTTTGAGGGAAAAATTAGTCGTATGTCTAGTACCACTAGTTGGGTGCGTGCGACCTATAGCTGTCATCACTTTAGGTCTCCTTTTGGAACCGTGGCTACGCTTCACAGTACATATTTTTTCACGCATTTATCCTCCTATATGTACTCCTAGGCTATTTCCACGTGCTCCCATTCGCCGATATGTGGGACATAGAGCATCTGGGTCATAGTGCATGCACGACTCGGAGCATATGCCGGGGTACTTTACATTTCAGACCTCACGAATTACATGCAAACCCCTCGCAGAAGAATAAATAAATCAATGAATTACTACATGAAACCGGATTATTTCCGTGGAAACCGGAGCACGTTCATTAAATTTTGGACATAACACGTTTATAAAAAATGACCGAACCTAAACCAGTCTAAGGGCCTCTTTGATTTTTCGCAGAAAAAAGGGCCTCTTTGATTCGCAGGATACTGAAAACACAGGAATGGGGAAAGTATGATGGCGATGAACCAAGACGAGGAGAACTCTAGCTCAGTTAGAGGTTAGAGTTAGTTTCTAACCCTGAACTAACTCTAAACCAAAGAGGTGTATGGATGGCAGGGTTATATTGACAATAAATGCTCTCTCTCTCAATCATTTGACTACTTTGGACCCTATTTTTAGTCAGACTAAAATAAGTCCCTTGGATCCAATGTGACACTCCAAAAATATTCTTTTGGTTTTCTTCAAAAAATTTGTTGGATTTGAAGAAGGTCTTCTAAACCCTTCCAAAAATCTCTCTCAAAAGTTTTTTCCCTTTAGCAAATATTTTATTTTTGCATCTCCTTCAACTCTGGTGTTTGGTTCTTAATTTTTTTTCTTCTGATTGCCCTCTTCTCAAAATTTCAAGAAAAATCTTTGGAGTTTATTTTATTTCAAAAGAAACTCTAGGAGTTTTGCATCTTCTCCAATATTGAAATCCACTCATGATTTTACCATGCACCACATGGTAAAAATCTTCCGAAAAATCTCTCCTTCCACTTTGGGAAATCCAAACATTATGTCTCAACAAGTTCAACCCTTTTCTGAATTTTATTTCATTTATTTCTCCTCCCAAATCTTTTCTGTCCATTATTTTGAGCCTAGGTGATTTGCAAAGGAAGTACCTAAATGCATTTGAGTTTTGACCTCAAACCAACTCCCCTGGATAGTCCTTGGTACCCACAACCTAGAACAATCAAGATCCGCTCCTCTTCTTTTCAAAAATTTCAAATTTCAGTCTCTGCAAGTTTGGACCAGATTTGTCAAATTTGGTGAAATTCATATCTTCCCTGCTTCAAAAATTCCACAAAAATTCAGGCAGCCTCTAGATGCAATGAGAGGCCCCTCCACCAAAAATCAGCTCAAGCAGAGCCTCCCGCATACCAAAAACATTCTGTCAACACCGACCTACATCTTTTTTCATTGCACTTTCAGAGATTCAGAAAGTTCGGAGATTCATGTCGCTTCTCTTCGCCGATTTCGGTCACGCGCCACAAGGCGCTCGCACGATGCACACCTCTTCCCCTGGCTAGCACCCAAGCACGCACGCTTGGCCGACTCTGGCGTCGGTGGCGGCGAGCATCGCCGGCGTTGGAAGCTTCTGCGGTGGCGCGCCACCGTGGCGGCTCGAGAGGGCCCGAGCCCGCCGCCACGCCACCCGGCGCCGCCCATCGCCCCCTGGCTCTCCGCGTGTCCCTGCCTTGCCAGCGCACGCCCGTGGCACCGTCGCCGTGGCCCGGCAAGAACACAACATGCTCCCTGCCGCCGACGGGCCCGCGCCGTCCCGTTCCGTCAAGCACGCCCTAAGCAACCAAACCCCGACTCATTTAGCACCAAAACAGAACCAGTGAACCCCCACGACGGCGCTAAACCCCTGAACCTCCCCAATCAACGCCCTGTGCTGCCGTAAACTTCGCCGGAGAACCCCGTTCTCGGCAACCGCCTCGGGCCGGCTATATATAGCACCCCCGAGCGCGCTCTCGCCCCCGCACACCTCCACCACCTCACTAGTCCTCGCCAAGCCCCTGGAAGGGCCTCGAGGAGCTCCTCTTCCTCGACTCCGGCCGCCTCGTTCCACCTCGACCTCCACCTCGATTCACTCCGGTGAGGTCGACCTCGGCGCACAAATCTCGTCAGCTACCCTCTCATGCTACCACGAGTCTAACCCCCTCCTCAATTCCTCCTCCGCAGCACTCTCCGACGAGACCCACGACCACCCGAACCGCCGTCCACGGGCAGGAGCCGCCGTCGACGTGGTGCTCGCGGCGACCACCACCACCACCAACCGACGCGGAATGATGCCTCAACACGGAGGTACCCTCCGATCTTCTGCCTCGCCATGGATCGCCGCCGGCGACCACCATGACTCTCGGCGCCGACGAGCCCCGTCTCTCTCATTTGAAAATTTAAACTGACGGGTGGGACCCGCCAGTCAGCCTCTCTATTGTTTTTTTTTTTGAAACGTTTTCTGAAAGCGTACTCTGGCAAATATGCCTTCTACTCTGAACCGTTTTCCTACGCTTTTCTGTTTAAGCCCCTGAGAGTTTTCTGTTTCATTACAGATGGGTCCTTGGACCAAAACCCTTATAACTTTTTAACAGAAAGGAATTTTTGAGTGATTCTTTTTCTATCCTCTTCAAATTTTTGTCTAGTTGTTTATCATGTTTATTTGAAAAATATTTGGATTAACTTTTTGTACCCCACGGTATTTACGTTAGCGCGTGTATTTTGTGTACCGTAGATACCGAAGGAGGTGACGGAACCGCGAACTTCACCGAGCTAGACCCCGACTACTCCGAACCAGGCAAGCAATGTTTGAACTTTTGATATGATGAGTGTTTGGGCATGTTTGCATTATTTTTGTATCATGGCACGTTCATGAGCATTTCGATGATAGTTTATCTCGTAAGAGTTGAGGCAAGTGACTTCGGTAAATCCATGAGTTGTTGGAAACATGTTGCATGGCCATAAGTTGGCAGGAGTATGGGTAAGATGGCAGTGTTGTAGCATGCCAGGATTATGCCAGATCGTTGACCCCGTGTCAACACGGATCGATCGATTCGGTCCGTCTCCCTTTCAGATTACCACCTGCTTTCCCACAAGGGATACGGCTTAGTAAGTTGCAAACCACTTCCTGGTACACACCAAATCGAGAGGCCGGGATGAAGGTTCCATGGCCCTGGATTAAAGCCTTTCATCCGGTCAGGGGGCATGGGTGTTTCCGGTTGGGACCGACAGGGGGGCACCCCTTAGAGCGCGCGTATATAAATTTGATCCCATGATATTCGAGATTGTGATCTCCCCATCTCAAAGTTTTTCTTAAACGCTGTCTAGGGTGATTCCTGGCAACGTGAGGTATGATGGGTGTGTACTAGCTAGTTGTGTTTCCTCCGAAATACCGTAAACGGAACTAGTCCTTCGTGACTACGGAAATCCGTTGGCTGTGGACAATTTTGGTACAAACTCTGTAGAGTCAAAATTCTTGAACTCATCTTATTCATGTCCGAGTACCGTGTTCATCTTATCTCATCAAGTGTCAGTCTTGGTGATAGAAACTCCTGATAACCATATGTTTATTTCCTGTGAATGGACTAACCCGCTTATTGTCTTGTGATGAATATTTTCCGTGAGCACCATTTCTTGTCAGTTATGAATAATGATTATAAGCCCTTTCTGCGATGTCGCTCAGACATCCGACTGTGGCATTGTTATTATTTACTTTTGTTATAAGCCCTTTCGCGATGTCGCCAGACGTCCGATCGCTGCATTGTTATTATTTACTTTTGTTATAAGCCCTTTCTGCGATGTCGCCAAGACATCCGACTGCGGCATTGTTATTATTTACTTTTGTTATAAGCCCTTTCTGCGATGTCGCCCAGACGTCCGACTGCGGCATTGTTATTATTTACTTTCGTTATAAGCCCTTTCTGCGATGTTGCTCAGACGTCCGACTGCGGCATTGTTGTTATTTCCTTTTTTTTATAAGCCCTTTCTGTGATGTCGCTCCGACGTCCGACTGTGGCACTCATGTATTTTCTTTCAATATAAGCCCTTTTTGAGGTGTCGCTTAGACGCCCGACTGTGGCATGTTTTACTTATTTGTCCACCCTTCGAGGCGTCGCTTCAGACACCCGATCGGTTTGGAGTTTATCTTCTTCGGGTTTTCGAGCGGACTACCGCCGATTCCCTTTTTACTTACTTTGCTATACTGATTTAATTGCACATTGTTAAAATTAATCATGTCGCATTCATGCATACATTTGTTATATCTTTTGTCCGAACTGTCTTGCGAGTACTTTCAAAGTACTCACCTGGCTTGTGGATGAAGAGTTAGATAGCGAGTCCGACGCCTAGAGGAATCCCAGTCAGTCTCGTGCGACCCCTGGATTAGTCATTGTGATATATCCGCTTCCGCTACCCAAATAAATTCATCGAGCCTCGCCGACGCCGATGAGCCAAAGGTCAGATGACTTATTAACCACCCCAATCGTGTTATTCCACCAACCACTCATATCTCGAGTCAGTAGTATATCCACCCCACACCAATCTGTCATATCCGCCAACCTGTATAATTATCGGCGTGTTTGTAATAATTGGTTGGGCATCTTCAGTCCGACCCTGTAATATTGTAATGCTACTGGCTTATTGTATCAAAGTTTTGTCTACCGGTATGGAGGAATTTTCGTCATATTGGACTTCATAGGTCGGTTGTTCAATAAATATTTTTATTGAAAAACCGGTCGTGACATCCAAGCACCCTCTTGGTGTGGCCGGCTCTTCTGTGGCCTCCTTCCGCTCACAATTGACATAAACGAACCTTTTGGAGAACGGGACGAAGCTTTTGAGATGCTCATCGAGTATCTCCGGGCTTTGGCGGCAGCCTTTGACAACCTGGTGGACGACTTTGTAGCTGCCCGCATGGACTCAGTCCATGGCTGTGCCGCCAACAGGAGGGTGCTCTGTGGCGCCAGACCGCCATCGACTTTCGCCTCGTCATCGGCATCGCTTGCTCTTCTGCTCTCACCACTACTCGTCGCTTGCCTACCACGGAGGAGTTCAACCATGTCACTGCGCCTACTCGGTTCGTTTCTGCACCACCCTCGTGCCCGCCATGTTCGAGTTGTCCCACACAGGCACCCGCTCCACCAACTCAGCGCAGCACCTCATGTCTGAGCCTATCTCCGAGGAGGAGGTTGAGTCCCCAGCCTCACTCGCCTCACCCTTGGCAGGCCAAGGGAAATCCTTACCATCTCCGACTAAGTACGCTTAGCCGCCATGCGATGTACCGACTTGTACGATATGTTTATATGTACATAGGCTGTGAGAAGTAGCTTGTTTGCGCATCATGTAGGATCTGGAGGAGTGCAGTAGACTAAATAACATGTCAGGATTATGTACGCATATCCTGAGTGATGTATTGTATAATTACTGCTTGCGTGTAAGATATGTAATGAACAGTCCTTCTCCATGCGCAAACATTTATTCTCTTGAAAAATCTTGGAGCATTTGCGACTTTTTCCATCTTCTTGAAATTATTGATTTTTGCGGCTCAATTTCTTTTCTTACGAGTGTTTCAAAATATATCCCCAGAGTGAACTATGTCTCATCCTTGGACGCGCTCCATGCCAACTCCGACAGAGGAAAATTATGGCACACCCCAGCAACAATTTCAAGACAGGCAGACCAGTCAACAGATGTTGAAACGGCACTTTCCCAAATGTGCCGTCTTTATGAACAAAGTCAGCAGCAACATCAGAAATAATGAACCAAGTCATCAATATGGGAAATAACCGTGGGCGATGTCAGCAGCAATCAAAGTTATCTCGAGCTACGAAGACACGTCCCCAAACATTTTCTCACACCGACAAACCTCTTGAAGCCGAGGACTGGCTTCGAGACATGGAAAGAAAATTAATCATTGCCCAGTGTTCAGATCTTGAGAAAGTGCTTTATGCTCCGCATTATCTCACTGGAGCAGCCGCATCGTGGTGGGAAAATTTCCTACACATGCACCCCAACGAAAATGATATAACACGGGAGGAATTTAAAGAAGGTTTTCGTGGGGCACATATTCCTAAGAGTCTTATGAAGATCAAAAAGAGAGAATTTGATGACCTCAAACAAAGTACAATGACGGTGTCAGAATACAACAGTCAGTTTACTCTGCTGTCTCGCTACGCCAACGAGGAGCGTATGTCGGAAAACAAAAGATGGAGAAATTCCTAGATTTCCGACACCCGGCTTAAATGCCAATTGGTTGTACACACCTTTCCAGATTTTAAGACGCTGGTGGATAAGGCCATTACCTTGGAAAATGAGAGACACAGCTTAGAAGATTTCCGCAAGCGGAAGAGGGACCAGACTAATCACGCCCGCAACCACCGCAGCAAGACAGATGTTTAGAAAAACTAGACACCCAAGCCCACGACAAGCGTCTCATGCCCAATCAAGAATTTCCATGCAAGGGACAAGGAGTTCACATACCACCCAGGCGTTACCTATTACGCTTGTGGAGAAGAAGGGCACTATGCCAAGCAGTGCCCCAAGCCAAGGAACTCGACCCCAAAGCCGAACAACGGAGGCAATAATTGGCGCCAAAGCGCAACAATTTCAACCCAAATAACAACCACAGAAGGGTCATCTCGAACCACGTGACCAAAGACGAAGCACAAAATGCCCCGGATATCGTACTCGCACGCTTCACATCAACACAATACCTGCCATGGTTTTGTTTGATTCTGGAGCTTCTCACTCATTTGTTTCGAAAAGTTTTGCTTTGCAAAATAATTTTTCGAAGCTTCCCTTGGAAAAATCTATGATTGTCAAGTCCCCTGGAATTAAGAAAGTTACCCAGAATTATTGCCAGGGTGTGGTTATCGAGTTTGAAGGGTTGAAGTTTCACGCAAATCTTATCGTGTTGGAAAATAAAGGACTGGATGTCATCTTAGGGATGGATTGGTTAACCACCAACAACGGTTTTATTGACTGCTTCAACAGGACCGTAATTCTCACCCACCACCACGGAAGACCATAAAGGTTTCGTCGGCGTTACGGGAACGGGGTCCCTGACTTGCTCGCTGCGGCTCAAGGCGTGGCTCAAAGGAGGCCCAGACGGCCCATCTTCATCAACACAAGCTCAAGACCCTCGCGAGGGGCCAAGCCTCACGGGGCGGACGACCAAGAGCTTCCTCAGGCGCGGCCTCGTCAGGCTGGCTCATGAGGAGGCGGAGAACTCAAGGCGGGGTACCTCGCGAGGTGCCCGTGACGTAAGCCATGACGACCAAGGGCACCAGCCGGGCGCCAGCCCGCGCAGCATCCTCCTTTCCTCTTTGGTGCAAAGGGGGCAAGCGTAGGCAAGGGCATCAAGCAAACGCATCTGTTTTGGTGCAACAAGACCAAGACCAGCCCCAACGGCTGGAATGCAGTCATCGTGGAGCCCAAGCAGGCGTCATAACCGGAGCCTTTGGCAGGCGAGGACCAACTTTAGTCAGGATAAGTGTACCCGCTGTTCCCCTTCAAAATGGCCAATTGTTGGCGCCCTTCCCGCTGAATATTTGGGAAGAGGCCCAGGGCCTTCGCCTATAAATAGGGGTAGCCACACTGAGAGACAGGGGACGATCGGATCGAGCATTCGGAATCCAGAGAGAGAGAGAAACCCGTTCCTCAAGCTAGAGCGACGGGGCACCACTTAGCAGTTCATCACACCCACCAAGAACAGACCCTCGCGAGGCAGTTCTTCCCTGTACTGTTCTTCGTCAGCCCCAGAGGCAATCCACACACCACAAACTAGAGTAGGGTATTACACCACAACGGTGGCCCGAACTAGTATAAATCTTTTGTCTCTTGTGTTGTTCTTATTAGTAGTTTAGGTCCCCGCGATTCGGCGAGGAACGAGACGGTGGTGGGTTGGATCTCCGTCGCACCCCAGAGTTCGAACCTTAAGGGTCTGCCGGAACCCGTGATCCGACATTTGGCGCGCCAGGTAGGGGTGCGCCGGAATCTGCCTTTCGTCGCCTTGTTCTTCCCCGACCACCGCCACCATGTCTGAGGCTCGTCGGGCTCACGCCGAGCGCTGAGCCACCCTCGCTTCCCACGTTGCCCATACGGCTCCCGTCGGCGGACGTCCTCATCGTTCCCCGTCACCGGCTGTCAACGCCGCCACCGGCCCGGAGGGGAACGAGCAACAAGCGTCGTCCCAGCACTCCGTCCCATGAGGGGGACGCCGCACCGCCACGCCGCCACCCCGCTGGTTCTTTGTCGCGCGCGCCCCGCGCGGCCATGGAGACCCGAGCTGCACTCATCGCGGCCAACGAACTCCTGCACTAATGCCCCATCGACGACGTCTACGAAGAATGGCTCGACCGCGTCGCCGAGCTCATCCGCGCTGCGGGAGGCGACCCCGTGCCGTCCCTTTCGCTGCACCGCACCCCGCCCCGCGCGGGCGATGAAGCTCCCGGGGCGCCTCAGCCGCCTCCTCCTCAAGACGCGGCAAGAGTAGAGCTGCCAAGAAGTTCCTCGCCCGCAAGAAGCTGCCCGAGCGCTCCCTGCTCCAGCACGTCAAGACCCTGTGCTGCCCCAGCCAGCGTGCAGGAGGCCTACAAGACCAAGCTCTCGCCGTCCGAGGCCTCAGCGCCACGGCGGGCTGCCGCGCTTTCACCACCGAGCTGCGCGGGCGTCGCGGGCCCGCCAAGTTCAAGCCAGACCTGCCCCCATGCTACGACGGCACGGCAGACTTACGGAGTTCCTCCAGCTCTGAGCTGGGCATCGAGGCTGCCAACGGAGATGATAAGGTCATGGCGAACTGGTTTCCGTGGCGCCAAGGACGGAGCCCGCACTGCTCTGAATCTGGCCCTGTGCACGATCTCTTCCTGGCCGAGATGCGCACCCGCTTCATCGCCAACTTCCAAGGTACTCGCGAGCGCCACCGCCGTGAGCGACATCGCAGAATCAAGCAGCAGCCGGGAAAACCTGCAAAAGTACATCCAGCGCTTCAACAACGCTACTCAAGATCCCTGTGGTGACGGAGGAGGCCATCATCTCGCCTTCTCCGACGGGCGCGCGCGACGCCAAGATGAAGGAGGAGCCGGGCGATGCATGAAAATCTGTGCACCTCCACGAGCTGTTCAACTTGGCGACCAAGCGCGCCAGGCTGAGGAGGGCTCCTCTCCTCCTCGAGCTGCCTGCCGCGATCCCAAGAGAAGAAGTCCAAGGCCAAGGACGAAGCGCATGGGGGCTGCCGATCGCGGCGAACCGGACACCAAGCGGGCAGAGATCAGCCCGAGTCTTCCAAGGGCAGCGGTACTGCGGTACCACGACCTCCACACCCACAACACCAATGAATGTCAAGAGCTCCGAGCCGTGGCGCTGAAGGAAGGGTCGGCAGACGCCTGAGCGCAGCGACTGGGCTACGGCCGAGGGGGAGGAAGAAATCCAGACGCTGGAAGATCATGGCCAGCGCCAAGGGTGGCGCGACCAACCTCGTGAGGACCACCGGCAAGACCCACCTCGCGAGGGGGGCTGGAGGGATCAGCCTCGTGAGGATCGCCCGCAAGGGAACGCAGGCCTCCCTCCGCTGCCTCCGCCACCAAGGAGAATCGAAGACCGTCATCAGGACGAGGGGGCTGGGGGCTTCCAGGAAGTGCGCGCGATCGCCTGCATCCTGGGTGGAGCCCAAGCCCCAGCCTCCCACCGCATCTTCAAGCAGTTTTCCCGTGAAGTGAATGCAGTCCTCCCCAAGCTCGAGTCCACGCACCCTCTCAGGTGGTCGGCGTGCGCCATCACGTTCAGCTCAGCGGATCAGCTCAAGTGCACAGCCACAGCCGGAGTTCTCCCAATGCTTTGCTCCCCAATCATCAACAACGTGCTGGTCACCAAGACCCTCATCGACGGCGGAGCGGGGCTCAATGTCCTGTCCGTGGAGACCTTCAACAATCTTCAAGTGCCCTACAGCCAGCTTCAGCCAACCAAGCCCTTCTCCGGAGTCACCGACGGCTCCACGGTCCCGATCGGGCAGGTCCGCCTTCCTGTCACCTTCGGGGCCCGCGATAACTACCACACCGAGCTCATCGACTTCGACGTCGCCCACATTCTCCTGCCGTACAACGCCATCCTCGGGTACCCAGCGTTGGCCAAGTTCATTGCTGTGACCCACCATGGCTACAACATCCTCAAGATGCCAGGAAGCGGCGGGGTCATCACGGTGCCTGTGAAGAGAGATGATGCAGGCTGCCTTGGAGCGAGCTTTTCAGGCCGCATCGCTGGAAGACCCAGACCACAACGGCAGGACGCCTCCTGAGGCAGCACCCAAGAAGAAGAAGACATCGACCGGCCCGGCTCATCAAGTGACAGGCCCCTCAGGGCCCGCGCTGGGCCAGGGGGAGCCTCCTTCCATCGCATAGGAAAGCGCGCCCGGCCCCCTCCTCAGGCAGGGCTCGGGGGCTCCCCCCTGGAGGGTCACCGACCTCGCCAAGGTCTCGAGGGAGGCGCTTGGGCACCACGTGGAGGCGTGTTTCGAAGCACGTTTCCCGCAAGCAGGAGAAAGACCAGGAGGACAGAACCCCCGAGAGTTCATCAGCAAGGCCATTCAGGAGTTACAAGAGTCAAGGGTCATAAGGGGCAGCCGCCGCCTACCCGCTGTGGCCCCCCATCCATGTACCAGGGCTCAACCGAGCCGCATCTCAAGAGCGCCTCTGGCCCTCGCGAGTGGGATGTTGCGAGGGCCCGCCCCACAGCTACGTACGCATGCCCTATGGCCTGCCAAACGCGGCTGCTGCACACCAGCGTCTCATGAGGACCATCCTGGAGGCTCAAGAGGTCAGGCACGCCGCAGCCCTAGCGGAGATGGAGATGGCCCGTGAGGGGCCGACAGCGCCTCCGGAGCCTCCCGAGGCCCCTGAGCCTGGGGGCTCGTGAGGATCGGCTCCCGCAGCCCACCGAGTCTGCTACATCAACAGCCCTTCATCCCCAACATCACCAGTGACATCTTTAAGTTTTATTTCCGTTTGGGGAGCGCCTTGAGGCAGATTATTCCCGGGCCGCGTGGGTCCGTCCTCATGCATGTATCCCTTTATTCCATATCCTTAGCTTACCCTATTGGGGCGCCTCGGCTGCATCATCCCCAAGCCGCCGGGCCACCCCAAATGCACGTATCCTTCATGCGTTTTCCTTAGGATTATGCTCCACCATGCTTGTTATTTGGTGCTTTCTCCTCGGTGGTGAAATCTTGCACGTTAAAGGGGGGGTGCCTGAGCATCGCGACTCAGGGCTCCTACCGGCTCTCCGGCCCTCACCCTCTGGTCTTGTCCATGGCATCGCGACCTGGCTTGCCAGCGACGGTAGAGACCACCCCGAGAGCCGGGACCCGAGGACGTAGAGTTTCATCATCCAATCCAGCTTGCTCGTTAAAGGGGGGTGCCTGAGCATCGCGACTCAGGGCTCCTACCGGCTCTCCGGTCCTCACCCTCTGGTCTTGTCCATGGCATCGCGACCTGGCTTGCCATCGACGATAGAGACCAGCCCGAGAGCCGGGACCCGAAGACGTAGAGTTGTTGCCTCCGACCCAGCTTGCGCGTTAAAGGGGGTGCCCGAGCATCGCGACTCGTGGCTCCTATCGCTCTCCGCCCTCACACTCTGGTCTTGTCCATGGCATCGCGACCTGGCTTGCCAGCGACGGTAGAGACCAGCCCGAGAGCTGGGGCCCGAGGACGTAGAGTTGTGTCATCTAATCCAGCTTGCGCGTTAAAGGGGGGTGCCTGAGCATCGCGACTCAGGGCTCCTACCGGCTCTCCGGCCCTCACCCTCTGGTCTTGTCCATGGCATCGCGACCTGGCTTGCCAGCGACGGTAGAGACCTGCCCGAGAGCCGGACCAAGACGAGAGCACCGCATTTACCCATTTTGCAGGAACACACTCAAGATAAGGCCCGAGCCAGCGCAACCCGCCTTTGAGGTAGGGCTCGTGAGTCCCGCTGGCTCACGGGTGCCCAGATACACCTCGCCTAGCCCTACCGTGCCAGCCACGTGTCGATGGGGCTGAGCACGCCTGGGGCTCCTCCCGAGGGGAGCCCCTCCCACGCTCCAAAGGAAGCACCATGCTCCTTGCTGGCCGACGACATCGCCGAGGAGCGGCTTTGCCCAGACGCATGCGAAGCGCTTATGCTCCGCGCTGGTGATAAACAACCGAGGGCGGCCTCCGGTTGCGACAACCTCGGGAGCCCAGAGCTCGATGTCCGCCTCGCCGCAACGCCTCCTCTCGGAGCGCCATGCGGGGGCTGGGCACGGGCTGCGCTGGGTCACGCCAGATGCACGCCACCCAGCCAGCCCCTCGGCCTGGTTCGTCGTGACGCCACTCCCGAGCGGAGCCAAGGTACGCATGCCGCTTGAGCGTCAAGGGGACTCGAGCATCGCGACTCAGAGCCTAACTGGTCATGTAGCCCTCGCCTCTTAGTTCCGAAGGCTAACGGCGGTTGAGGTATCTTGCGGGCGGGCCCCGCAGACGAGAACGGTGGATCCGCCGTGCCTCACCTCCCTACTTGCTGTTCGTGCGCTAAGGGGGACTCTGAGCATCGCGACTCAGAGCCTAACTTGTCACGTAGCCCCTCACCCCTTGGTCCCGGCCCTGGTTTCCGGTCGGGGCTAACGGCGGAGTGAGGTATCTTGTGAGGCGAACTCTGCCGGCGAACATAAGCAAGTAGGAAGCACAAATTTCAAGGAATTGAAAAGCAAATATTACAGTCCACACTGTTATCGCAGTACCAAACGCAGGTTTAAACGCCTCCCCGGGGCATAATACATGTGCTGGAATTAAAAGCAAGACAGAGCCACAGAGAGTCACTTGTCGTGGCGGAGCAGCGGGTGGGCTCGCCTCGTGAAGCAGCAGGGCGGCAGCGCCGCTTGGCTTGGTGCTGAAAGCCCGAACTTCCCAACAGAGCCTCCACATGCGACCCTTTACAGCCTCGGCAGCGGCAGCTGCGTGCTTTCGCCGCTTCGCCCGGCACCAAAGAAGCTGTCCATGTCGATGCTGGGATCGCGAAGATAGATGTGGGTGAGGATCCGCGTTAGTGCCGCAAAAGACAAGACCAAGGCTGCCTCGGCCGTGGGGCCAAGACCAAGGAGACATCTTCAAGAGCGCGGATCGTGAAGGGAAGCAGCTTGGCAGGGCCGCCCTCCGCGCCGCCGATGGGCTCTCCAGCCGCTGTCATAAAGCTCCTCAGCAGCGGCGAGAGCCTTCACCTCCATATCCATGAAGGCCACGCGGTCTTCAGCCGTAACCCGCGCTTTGGCGTCCAGCTCGACCTTCCTCGCCTCCGCCTCCTGCCCCAACGCGCCAAGACGGTCGCGGCGTCTCCTCGCCTTGGCCTCCCGGTCCTGATGGCCGCCATGAGCCTTCATGCCTTCCTCCTGCTCTGGCGGAGGCGAGCCTCCTCGGCGAGCTGGTTCTGCAGCCCTTCACCACCCTCCAGGCACACGCAGCGACCTCGGATGCTGGCTGCCTCCCCCAGGGCAGCATCGTGGGCCACCTTCGCCTCGTGAACAGCCTGCTTCTCCTCGTCACAGGCCATCGAAGCCTGGACCAGCGCCGCCCGAATCGAAGCGTCGGCACGGATCCAGCCAGAGGCCAGCTCCAGGCGCCCGGCCACCAAGCGAGGGTCGGCGCCCAGAAGATCCTGCCGCAGCCGGTCCAGTTCAGCAGCAGCGCGGTCCAGGGCCGTGGGAGGAGTCGGAGAGACAGCAGTTGGCGGAGTAGGAGGAGTTGGCGGCGGCGTAACCACTGCGCCCTGAGGCGGAACCAGCGGCGCCACGACGACGGTGGAGGCTGCGCCCAGCAAGGCCGCCTCGAGTCGCTAGACAAGGGGCTGAGTCGCCCAGCCCAGGCTCACCAGCCTGCGAGAGACGCCCGGGCAGAGAGGCACAGGCGTCGAGGTCATCTTCCTTTTCGGGCAAAGGCACCACCACGGATGGGGCCTTAGGAGCCCTTCAGCTTCTTCTGCAGCGCCACCGACCAAGAGCATGGACATCAGATCTCGCCAACAAAGCAATAGTCAAGACAGAGGCGGCACTTACAGTGTCGCCTCTGGTGGACTCGAGCAGCCTCCGGCCATACTTGAAGCCCGAGAGCCGGCTGCAGGATCGGCTTCAAGGGGACCAGGAGCGGCAGACGTGTCCGCGGGTCGCCTTGGGGCCGGGGCGGACCCACGGGGGACCAGCCCAGTCCAGTCCTTCTTCGGGACCGGGGGCAGGCTTTTGCCTCCCGCCATCCTCATCTTCGTCGTCGCCACTTTCGGGAGGCGGAGAACGCGGGCCTGCGCCAGAGGGAGGAGGAGCCTGACTCCGCCCGAATCAACCCCTCTCCTGGCTCCTTTCCTCCACCTCTTCGCTGAGTCGGAAGAGGGCACGCCCACCAGTCCTCCGAGCCTCCGGGCATGAGCCCGTCCCTATTGAAGGCGGGCATGGACCCCACAACCTGGTCCCAATCTCGCGAAGAAACAGGGCTGGGCGCCCGGTCTCGCCACATCGCCTCTACCAAGGACTGGAGGATCGACACGGATCTCGCCGCCAGGGCCACGGGCTCGGGTTAGGCCTTCACATCGAAGCAATCATCGCGGCGAAGCCGCTTGGTGCTCCAGAACTCCATCAAGAACGACGCACCGGTCAACTCGCCGCCGCCACATCGTCCGGCCAGATCTGTGTCCATCCTCTCGGACCAGCCACATGAGATCCCAAGCTTCGCCGGGGACCGCCGTCGGAGCTCTCAGCCGGGCCCGTGGGCAGGATCGGCCGAGGTGGATCCGCCCGGCATCCACCAAGACCCACTTGCTCCTGAAGCCCTCAATCCGCTTCCAAGTGTTTGAAATGGCAATGGCTCTGCCATATGCGACGAAGCTCGCGCACGCGGAGATGGGACCACGGGAGAATCGGAGGAAGAAGTAGTGGCGCAGCAAGGCCACCGAGGGCTTCACCCCAACATGAGCCTCACAATAGTAGGCGAAGATTGCTAGGAGAAGGAATGAGTTGGGATGGAGGTGCAGAGCATGAATGTTGTAATGGCGAAGGACGGAGAAGAAGAACTCAGAGAAGGGAGGCGACAGACCAGCAATAATGGCGCCCGCGAAGAACGGGTATAAGGTACTCCCCGACCCTCGGGCGGAGGAGCCGCCTTGAACACCGCTGTTCACAGACGCCAGCGCCTCCGCCAGCCGGGCGATCGTGGCAAGGCTCACCACGACACCTTTGGCGGTCCAAGGCAGAGAGTACCAGTTCGCCGGGTTTGACGAGGAGCCATGACTGGCTAGGGCACGGAGGCGGAGTGGATCTCAAGGTCTTGGAAGCGGGAAGGAGAGGCGCAAGAAAGGGATCTGAGCAGCAATCGGAGAAAGTAAAGGAGACAAGCAAGATGACGCTCTATTATCAACCCACGCTGCTTGCGTAAGCACCCACGCCCAATCAACCGCCACGCGGGCGCCCAAGGCCACAGTGCTGTTAGGGCCTCACAACGCCGACTTGCCCTTTCGCCTCTGCACGCCAAGTCCGGGCGCTGCTGTGGCCCCGGGGCTACTGCCGGTGTTCTCGGGAACGGGGTCCCTGAGACTTGCTCGCTCGCGCCTGCGGCGTGGTTTCAAAGGAGGCCCAGACGGCCCATCTTCATCAACACAAGCTCAAGACCTCGCGAGGGGCCAGATCATGGGCGGACGACCAAGAGCTTCTCAGCGCGCCTCGCCAGTTGGCTCATGAGGAGGCGGAGAACTCAAGGCGGGTACCTCGCGAGGTGCCCGTGACGTAAGCCATGACGACCAAGGGCGCCACGGGGCGCCACCGGGCCAGCCACCAGCAGCGCCCTCCTTTCCTCTTTGGTGCAAAGGGGCAAGCGCAGCAAGGGCATCAAGCAAAGGCATCCATTTTGGTGCAACAAGACCAAGACCAGCCCCAACGGCTGGAATGCGATCATCGTGGAGCACAAGCAAAGGCATCACCGAGCCTTTGGCAAAGCGAGGACCAACTTTAGTCAGATAAGTGTACCCACTGTTCCCCTTCAAATGGCTAATTGTTGGCGCCTTTCCGCTCAATATTTGGGAAGAGGCCCAGGCCTTCGCCTATAAATAGGGGTAGCCACACCGAGAGAGGGGGACGATCGGATCGAGCATTCGAATCCAGAGAGAGAGAAACCTGCTCCTCAAGCTAGAGCGACGGGCACCACTTAGCAGTTCATCACACCCACCAAGAACAGACCCTCTGAGGCTGTTCTTCCCTGCATCGTTCTTCTTCAGCCCCAGAGGCAATCCACACACCACAAACTAGAGTAGGGTATTACACCACAACGGTGGCCCGAACTAGTATAAATCTTGCGTCTCTTGTGTTGTTCTTGTTAGTAGTTTAGGTCCCCGCGATTCGGCGAGGAACGAGACGGTGGTGGGTTGGATCTCCGTGCGCACCCCAGAGTTCGAACCTTAAGGGTCTGCCGGAACCCGTGATCCGACAGTTTCAGCCAAGGAAAGAAAAATATCCCGGCAACCGAGATTGAACAAGGTGGATATTTCTGAATTGAGCAAGGTTCCAGTAGTGTGTGAATTCCCAGATGTATTTCCCGAAAATCTACCAGGCATGCCACCAGATCGAGAGATAGAATTCAGCATTGAGCTAGCACACGGAACCGCTCCCATATACAAGAAACCATATAGAATGGCAACATCCGAATTGGTAGAACTGAAGAAGCAAATAAAGGAATTATTGGAAAAAGGGTATATACGAGCCAGTTCCTCACCTTGGGGTTCACCAATTTTGTTTGCCAAAAAGAAGGTTGGAACACTGCGATTGTGCATAGACTATCGAGCGCTAAATATGGTCACAATCAAGAACAAATATCCGATGCCACGAATAAATGATTTATTTGATCAACTCGCTCAGTCAAAGGTGTTCTCAAAGATTGACTTGAGGTCGGGATACCATCAACTGAAGGTACGAACCGAAGATATTCCCAAGACAGCTTTCACCTCCAGATACGGATTGTATGAGTTCACCGTAATGCCATTCGGACTAACAAACGCCCCCACATATTTTGTTCACCTCATGAACAAAGTATTCATGAAGTTTATGGACAAGTTTATTGTGGTATTTATCGATGATATTCTGGTATACTCCAAAACACCAGAAGAGCACGCAGAACATCTCCGAACTGTACTAGGAGAACTCAGGAAACATCAATTGTACGCTAAATTCAGCAAGTGTGAATTTTGGCTAAAGCAAGTAGGTTTTCGGGCCACGATCGACCCAAGAAGGTATCGCCAGAGACCAAAAAAGTCAAGGTCAGACGTGCTCGAAGCCACCACCAGCGGTGTCATTCGTACGAAGTTTCTAGGGAATGGCAGGATACTACCGGAGATTTATTGAAGGATTCTCCACCATAGCAAAGCCAAGATCGCAACTACTCAAGAAAGATAGGAAGTTTGAATGGACGGAGCTTGCAGAAAAGTTTCCAAGAACTAAAGAGGAAACCGACGACAAGACCAAAGATTAATTGTGCCAGATATACACAAAATTTTGAGGTATTTTGTGACGATCTCGAAGGGCCTCGGTGCGACATCGCAAGAAGGCAAGGTTGTCGATATGTTTCCGACAACTTCGCAAGCATGAGGAAAATTATCCTACTCATGACCTGGAATTAGCAGCAGCTTATTCATGCACTCAAGGAATGGAGACACTTCTTACTTGAAATCGCTAGAAATATACATGGACCACAAAAGCCTCAAGTATATTTTCACACAACCGAACTCAATTTACGGCAGCGATGCTGGTTGGAATTAGTAAAGGATTATGATGTTGGAATCCACTACCACCTGTGCAAAGCAAATGTTGTAGCAGATGCTCGAGTCGGAACCCCAGTCCGACAACGACAAAGACGCCAAACTTGAGACCTGAATTCCAGCAGGAATTCGCAAAGCTCAATCTGATGGTGGTCACCGAAGGCAGTGTGTCGAACTTAGAGTTATAGCCTACCCTGATAGAGAAGGTTAAAGAGGCTCAACGTGGACACCCCAGCATTGAAGGCATAAAGCGGAAGATGAATTTGGGCAAGGCCTCAGAATTCGTTAGCGATGAGCAAGGAATATTGTGGTACGGGAATAGACTTTGCATACCAAATATCCATGACCTTAAACAGCAAATCTTGGCTGAAGGACACACCGCTCCGTATTCAATCCATCCTGGAGGAACAAAAATGTACAAAGATCTTCAGCAAACATTTTGGTGACATGGTATAAAAAGAGACATAGCCACGTTTATTGCATGTTGTGACTCTTGTCAACGCATCAAGGTCGAGCACCAGAAACCGGTCGGGCTATTGCAACCAAATAAGATACCCGAGTGGAAATGGGACGAGATTGGAATGGATTTTATTATTGGACTACCTCGGTCACGACACGGACATGATGCCATATGGGTCATCACTGATAGACTGACTAAAGTAGCACACTTCATCCCCGTGAAGACAACCCACACCACTCAGAAGCTTGCTAGGCTCTACCTTTCCCGTATTGTTTGCTTACATGGAGTCCCAAAGAAAATAATCTCGGACAGAGGCACTCAATTCGTCTCCCGATTTTGGGATCACTTACAACAAGCTCTTGGAACTCAACTGGCATTCAGTACCGCATATCATCCCCAGACAGATGGGAAGACTGAGCGAGTAAACCAGACTCTAGAAGATATGCTGAGAGCATGTGTCCTCACCTATGCGACCAGTTGGGAAGAGAGCTTACCATACGCAGAATTCGTGATATAACAACAGTTATCATCCAGCCTGCAAATGGCACCATTTGAAGCTCAGACGGCGAAGATGTCGTACCCGCTAAATTGGTCGGAAACCGAGACAGCCATATCTTCGCCCGACCTTCTCAAAGAGGATGAAGATAAGGTCAAGGTAATTAAGGACCGACTCAAGACAGCCCAAAGTCGACAAAGAGTTATTACGATCGAAGCATCGTGGAGTCAATTTTGAACCCGTGAATTTGTGTACCTACGAGTATCCCCTATGAGAGGCCTGCATCGATTCAAGGTTAAAGGAAGCTAGCACCAAGATTCATCGGACCGCTCGCATAGTGGCACGAAGAGGCACAAAGGGCCTACCCGCTAGACTTACCCAAGAATTATCCGACATCCACGACGACTCCACGCCTCCCAATTGAGGAAGTGTGTAAGCAACCCGCAGAAACAAGTACCCCATAAAAACATTGACGTGCAGCCAGACCTTACATATCGGGAGCATCCAATAAAAATCTTGGAACAGTCTGAAAGGAGAACCCGACAGAAAACCATCAAGTTCTTCAAAGTTCAGTGGAGCAACCACACCGAAAGTGAAGCCACATGAGAAAGAGAGGATTTCCTTAGGACAGAGCACCCACAATTATTTGAGGATCAGCTGGAATCTCGGGGACGAGATTTTTCTTAAGGGGGTAGGTGTTGTGACACTCCAAAAATATTATTTTGGTTTTCTTCAAAAAAATTGTTGGATTTGAAGAAGGTCTTCTAAACCCTTCCAAAAATCTCTCTCAAAAGTTTTTTCCCTTTAGCAAATATTTTATTTTTGCATCTCCTTCAACTCTGGTGTTTGGTTTTTAATTTTTTTTCTTCTGATTGCCCTCTTCTCAAAATTTCAAGAAAAATCTTTGGAGTTTATTTTCTTTCAAAAGAAACTCTAGGAGTTTTGCATCTTCTCCAATATTGAAATCCACTCATGATTTTACCATGCACCACATGGTAAAAATCTTCCCAAAAATCTCTCCTTCCACTTTGGGCAATCCAAACATTCTGTCTCAACAAGTTCAACCCTTTTCTGAATTTTATTTCATTTATTTCTCCTCCCAAATCTTTTCTTTCCATTATTTTGAGACTAGGTGATTTGCAAAGCAAGTACCTAAATGCATTTGAGTTTTGACCTCAAACCAACTCCCCTGGATAGTCCTTGGTACCGACAACCTAGAATAATCAAGATCCGCTCCTCTTCTTTTCAAAAATTTCAAATTTCAGTCTCTGCAAGTTTGGACCAAATTTGTCAAATTTGGTGAAATTCATATCTTCCCTGCTTCAAAAATTCCAGAAAAATTCAGGCAGCCTCTAGATGCAATGAGAGGCCCCTCCACCAAAAATCAGCTCAAGCAGATCCTCCCACATACCAAAAACATTCTGTCAACACCGACCTACACTGTTTCATTGCACTTTCAGAGATTCGTAGAAGTTCAAAGATTCAAGGTCGCTTCTCTTCGCCGATTTCGTCCGCTGCCACAAAGGCGCCTCGCACGATGCACACGGCCTCTTCCTCCTGGCTAGCACCTCAAGACGCACGCTTGGCGATTCTCGGCGTCGGTGGCGGCGAGCATCGCCGGCGTTGGAAGCTTTACGGTGGCGCGCCACCGTGGCGGCAAGAGAGGGCCCGAGCCCGCCACCACGCCACCCGGCGCCGCCATCGCCTCGGCTCTCCGCGTGTCCCTGCCTTGCCAGCAAGACGCCTGCAGCACTGCCGCTGCGGCCCTGCAAGCACACAACATGCTCCTCGCCGCCGATGGGCCCGCCCGTCTGCCTGGCCAAGCACGCCCTAAGCAACCAAACCCGACTCATTTAGCACCTAAACGGAACCAGTGAACCCCACGACGGCGCTTAAACCCCGAACCTCCCCAATCAACGCCCAGGTTGCCAGAACTTCACGGAGAACCCGTTCTCGACAACCGCCTCGGGCCGGCTATATATAGCACCCCGAGCGCCTCTCGCCCGCACACCTCCACCACCTCACTAGTCCTCGCCAAGCCCTCGAAGGGCCTCGAGGAGCTCTTCTTCCTCGACTCGACCGCCTCGCTCCACCTCGGCCTCCACCTCAATTCACTCCGTGAGGTCGACCCCGCGCACAAATCCTGGCCACCTACCCTCTCATGCTACCACGAGTCTAACCCCTCCTCAATTCCTCCTCCGCAAAGACTTCCGACGAGACCCACGACCACCCGAACCGCCGTCCGCGGGAGCAGGAGCCGCCGTCGACGTGGTGCTCGCCGGCGACCACCACCACCACCAACCGACGCGAATGACGCCTCGAACACGGAGGTACCTCTCGATCTTCCTCGCTCGCCGTGGATCGCCGCCCGGCGACCACCGCGCGTTCTCGCCCGACGAGCCCTGCCTCTCTCATTTGAAAATTTAAACCTGACGGTGGGACCCGCCACAACTCTCTATTGTTTTTGAAACGTTTTAAAGCGCACTCGCAAATACGCCTTCTACTCGAACCGCTTTTCCGCTTTTCCGTTTAAGCCCCTGAGAGTTTTCTGTTTCATTACAGATGGGTCCTTGGACCAAAACCCTTATAACTTATTAACATAAAGGAATTTTTGAGTGATTCTCTTTCTATCCTCTTCAAATTTTTGTTTAGTTTTTTATCATATTTATTTGAAAAATATTTGGATTAACTTTCTGTACCCCACGGTATTTACGTTAGCGCGTGTATTTTGTGTACCGTAGATACCGAAGGAGGTGACGGAACCGCGAACTTCACCGAGCTAGACCTCGACTACTCCGAACCAGGCAAGCAATGTTTGAACTTTTGATATGATGAGTGTTTGGGCATGTTTGCATTATTTTTGTATCATGGCACGTTCATGAGCATTTCGATGATAGTTTATCTCGTAAGAGTTGAGGCAAGTGAGTTCGGTAAATCCATGAGTTGTTGGAAACATGTTGCATGGCCATAAGTTGGCAGGAGTATGGGTAAGATGGCAGTGTTGTAGCATGCCAGGCTTATGCCAGATCGTTGACCCCGTGTCAACACAGATCAATCAGATTCCGGTCGGTCTCCCCTTTCGTACAACCACCTATTTCCCGCAAGGGATACGGCTTAGTAAGTTGCAAACCACTTCCTGGTACACACCAAATCGAGAGGCCGGGATGAAGGTTCCATGAACCTGGATTAAAGCCTTTCATCCGGTCAGGGGGCATGGGTGTTTCCGTTGGGACCGAGAGGGGCACCCTTAGAGCGCCAGCGAGATATAAATTTGATCCCATGCTATTCGAGATTGTGATCTCCCCGTCTCAAAGTTTTTCTTAAACGCTGTCTAGGGTGATTCCTGGCAACGTGAGGTATGATGGGTGTGTACTAGCTAGTTGTGTTTCCTCCGAAATACCATAAACGGAACTAGTCCTTCGTGACTACGGAAACTGCTGGCTGTGGACAATTTTGGTACAAACTCGCAGAGTCAAAATTTTGAACTCATCTTATTCATGTCCGAGTACCGTGTTCATCTTATCTCATCAAGTGTCGGTCCTTGGTGATAGAAACTCCGATAACCATATGTTTATTTCCTGTGAATGGACTAACCCGCTTATTGTCTTGTGATGAATATTTTTCGTGAGCACCATTTCTTGTCGCTATGAATAATGATTATAAGCCCTTTCGCGATGTCGCCGACGTCCGATCGTGGCATTGTTATTATTTACTTTTGTTATAAGCCCTTATCGCGATGTCGCCCAGACGTCCGATCGCTGCATTGTTATTATTTACTTTTGTTATAAGCCCTTTCGCGATGTCGCCAAGACATCCGATCGCTGCATTGTTATTATTTACTTTTGTTATAAGTCCTTTCGCGATGTCGCCCAGACGTCCGATCATGCATTGTTATTATTTACTTTCGTTATAACCCCTTTCGCGATGTCGCCAGACGTCCGATCATGCATTGTTATTATTTACTTTTTTTTATAAGCCCTTTCGTGATGTCGCCCCGACGTCCGATCGTGGCACCTATGTATTTTCTTTCAATATAAGCCCTTTTGAGGTGTCGCTTAGACGCCTCGACCGTGGCATGTTTTACTTATTTGTCCACCCTTCGAGGCGCCGCTCGCATAATTCGATCGGTTTGAGTTTATCTTCTTCGGTTTTCGAGCGGACTACCGCCGATTCCCTTTTTACTTACTTTGCTATACTGATTTAATTGCACATTGTTAAAATTAATCATGTCGCATTCATGCATACATTTGTTATATCTTTTGTCCGAACTGTCTTATGTAGTACTTTCAAAGTACTCACCGGCTTGTTGATTTGGCCGATGTCGACGGGTTGCGATCTCATGGATGAAGAGTTCGATAGCGAGTCCGACGCCTAGAGGAATCCTACCAGTCCTCGTATGCGACTTCGGATTAGTCATTGTGATATATCCGCTGCTACCCAAATAAATTCATCGAGCTCACCTCGACGCCGATGAGCCGCCAAGGCGAGACTTATTAACCACCCCACTGTGTTATTCCACCAACCACTCATATCTCGAGTCAGTAGTATATCCACCCCACACCAGTGTGTCATATCCGCCAACCTATATAATTATCGGCGTGTTTGTAATAATTGGTTGGGCATCTTCAGTCCGACCCTGTAATATTGTAATGCTACTGGCTTATTGTATGAAAGTTTTGTCTACCGGTATGGAGTAATTTTCCTCATATTGGACTTCATAGGTCCGTTGTTCAATAAATATTTTTATTGAAAAACCAGTCGTGACATCCAAGCACCCTCTTGGTGTGGCCGGCTCTTTATGGCCTCCTTCCGCTCACAATTGACATAAACGAACTATCTATACAAATCAAGCATGCAAAACATGATAATTTTTTCTTTTTCCATACAAATGAGATATCCCACTTAAACATACAAGTCGTCAATCAAGCTTCACAAAATAAAAAAACACTTCATGAAACAAAGAATGAGCTAACTCATCACGGAAGTCGCTCACGATAGGGAGGGAGCCCGAGCCCTCACACACCGAGGGAGGAGCTCGCCATCGTCGCTCGGAGGAAGGCTCAGAGAGCCCAAGCCCCGAACCCTCCGACGCCGGCCCTTATGAAGTTGAGGTCGACACCGCATGGTAGCAGGACCGCTTGCACGATCGAATTTAATCTTTGGGCCTCTAGAAATAATGAAAGCTCAGAATTAAAATACCTAGAAAGGTGAACTCAATCTTTGGGCCTCTAGAAATAATGCAAGCTCGAACTGAAATACCTAGAAAGGTGAACTGAATCTTTGGGCCTCTAGAAATAATGCAAGCCTGAAACTTAAATACCTAGAAAGGTGAACTGAATCTTTGGGCCTCTAGAAACAATGCAATCCTGAAATTGAAATACCTAGAAAGGTGAACTGAATCTTTGGGCCTCTACAAATAATGCAAGCCTGAAATTGAAATACCTAAAAAGGTGACCTGAATCTTTGGGCCTCTAGAAAGATTTATTACCTCCTCAAGTAGCATCAAACAAGTCCATGCGTGCACCACAAATCTATAGCAAGTTTGATCAGGATCTACTTTTCCAAATCAGAATTAGCGCTAGAGCAAGCAAGATCAATGATATGGTCGTGAGACAGAGAAGGAATGAACAAACTCACCCCTCTCGCGGCCTCCCTGGTAGATGCGCCGCCGCCGCGCACGACAGAGGGAGAAAAACGACTGGTGAAGGGGGAGCAGGGCGACCTTCGAAGGTCGAAGGGAGAGGGCGGCCGGAGTAGGGCGGCGGAGGCCGGAAGGAGAGGGCAGCCGGAGGAGAGAGAGGCGAGCGGTGCTTGGGCGGGCGGCCTATGGGGAACAGAGAGGAGTCGTGCGAGAGGGGGAGCGATCTGCAAGGCAGGTGAGATTTTTTAGGGGAGTGATCTGCAAAGTGCAGGTGAGATTTTTTAGTTCTCTTTAGTGGGCCCGAGGATAACTAACCCAATTAGAACCTCTCCACCGGCTAGTTTTTTAGCTGGGTTAGAGCAAACTGCTCAAACTAACCCCTCTTGTTTCGATAATTTGAGGCTATTTCAACCAAACTAGCTCTAACTCGTGGATCCAAACAAAGAGGAGTGTTATCAGCACATGCTACAGTGTGGACCGTAGCACATTGTTTTTATGGCCATATCACCACATTGTTTTCATCGCTGGTTCACTAGGCTACCGTGGTTCGCACGGCTGGTTCACTGGGCTGTCGTGGTTCGCACTCCTCCGACCTGAGTAGTACTCCCTCCGTTCCTAAATATAAGTCTTCGTAGATATTTCACTGTGGACCACATATGGATGTATATAGATGCATTTTATGTGTAGATTCACTCATTTTTCTCCGTATGTGGTCCATAGTGAAATCTCTCCAAAGACTTATATTGAGGAACTGAGGGAGTAGTATATATACCGCATCATTCTTTGCTCCTTCTTACTACTCCGACATGTGGGAGAGTCAGCATCCGGGTCGACGTGTCATGCACCAAATTAGAGCGCGGAACGGAAGGGGGGCATCACCCCGGTCGGAGCGCCAGTAATTCATGACTATAGTGAGTGGTCATATCACAAGTCTTTCCAGCAAGAACGCCATCAAATCGCACAGCCCCACTCGCCACCCTCCTCGCCTCTCACAAACCGCCCACCCAAAACTACCGCACAGACGCCTGGGAAAAGCCCCGCCTCAACTTTTAACTACGCGAAAATAGTTCGAGCTTGTTCGTTTCTATATAAATACAGATTTTACTGCATGTTTATTCACCCGTGGGGTTGTTCAATGAATGGAGGGCGGGAGCACAGGAATAACATTACCTTTCGTCTGGTTTATTGGTCCCCATTGTATTTCGTGCCAAATTTTGACGATAGATTAAACTAAGAAAATGTTCACGCATGTCACCAAACATTATATTTTTCAAAACTATGTTCAAATACTTAATCCAATGAGATAATTTTTCTTGACATGCATTAACATTTTGTTAGTTAAATCTTTAGTCAAAATTTGGCACAAACTATAAAAGGGACCTATAAACCAGACGGAGGTAGTAATCGTAGTAGTAAGTAGGAGTCGAGAGTAGTCGCCTTTAAATAGAGAGTTTTTTTCTTTAATGCCACATACACAAATTGAAACGCTTGTTGTGGAGAGAAAAAGATAATCACTCCACTATATATGGACGCAGGGCCCGAGCGCTTGCTTTACTAGGGTTGCTCTCTTCATTCTCTCATCCTCTCCAGATATAAACAAGACAGCGGTAGCGACATTTTCTCTCTTCACCGCTGGTCACAGATCCGCCGGATCCCTTCGACCGTGTGTGTAGAGGACTAAAGGTGCATCATTCACGCGGTCATCGCCACGAGGAAGGAAACCCACAGCTGGGAGGGGCCCGATCCTCTACTCCGTGTCGCTCTCTCCGACACACGCTGGCTCGGGAGGTCCTCCGACCTCTTCCTCCCCGCCAGATTGTCCGCAGATCCGAGCTGCCACGACATCCCGACGACCTCGTGTATAAGTTCTTCAAAAGCTGCCTTGCTTTCTATCGCCCCAGCTCCCCACGTGTCTGCATGTGCATCTTTTTCTACTCCCATCAGCTCTTCCAAAGCCACCTAAATTTTTAGTATTATTAGAGGTAAAGCTACTTCATGCATTCAATCTAGGGCTTTGTTCAAACAAAGAAGAAAGGGGGAAAGTTGTAGCATGAATCTAGGACTTGATTCAAAAGGAAATAATATGGTGAAGTAGTAGAGACCGGATTCCCACCCGGTCTCTTGGTTGAAAAGGGAAATAATGGGAAAACGCAGACAAACTGGATAAGGAACAGATCTATTATTGGTTGAAAAAGGATAGAAAGTGGCGGCCGGTGGACAAGTCAATGAGTATGTCCAGGATTAGATTTGCTGCCATCACATAGTAAAAGGTCTCTGTGATTAGATTTGCTGCCCTCACATAGTAAAAGGTCTCGTGATTAGATTTGCTGCCCTCACATAGTAAAAGGTCTCAGGATTAGATTTGCTGCCCTCACATAGTAAATGGTCTTAAGATTATATTTGCTGCCCTCACATAGTAAAAGGTCTCCAGGATTAGATTTTCTGCCCTCACATAGTAAAAGGTCTCCAGGATTAGGTTTGCTGCCCTCACATAGCGTGAACAAGCTCGGCATCACCACTTTATGCCTCCTTGTAGGTACATTGTGCTGATGCGTCCACTGTCGCATGTCCTTATACCAACCTTTTTCCCTTGTTAATGTAAGGGCGCATGTAAAATGAAGTGATCACACTATTACCTTAGGAACATGTCTAACCAGTGTTATTGTCAATCTAATGCCTCCAGTGATAAGATGCAATTAAACTGTAACAAATGGCACTCCGCTGTTTTCCCCAAAGATGATAAGTAAGTTGCTACTTTATGTCGCCGAGTGTCCCGGTGTCCCCGCTGTCCCATGCCCTTAAACCAACTCTTTAGCTGCTGTTGATTTATCGTATTCGTAAACAAGCAATGCCACCATTAAAGTAATCCCATATCCGAGGAATCTCATTGTTGATCGTAATGCTTCGGTAACATGAAGCGTTACGACGCTTTAAAATTTCTACTGTCCTTGCGTGATTGCCATGAACATAATTAAGATGCTTCTTTTATTTTGTATATGTTTCAGATATTCTTATTGACCAGCAATCTGCTTACTTTCTATCATTTTGTGCAAATAGGGATATCCATTTCACCTTGTTGCTATTGTGACCTTTTGGTGAACTGCACAAAAACACTTTTTTGTAATGAGTGTCTTGTGCAGTTCAACTAAAATGTCACGTGGGCAACATCTCTCAATTTTGTGGAACTGCACAAAATGGTGATTGAGTTTCCAAAATCTCCGTCAAGTTCTGCTGTAATCTCGCAACATTTTATTTGTCGTGACCCCGATTCCAAGTCACATTGATCTAGCCAAGAACACCTCATATCACTTTGCGGCCTCACGCACGTATTCCCACCGTGTCACCTTACCATGGCCCGTGACCGCTTATGCCTTTTGGCTCACGATATGATAGTGTCGCTAGCATCCATAGGACAAAGAACCCGGCCGACATGGCTAGTCGTGAACCAAAGCGGCACTAACCCATGGGGACAGGCATACATGAATCACATCGAGCATGTCGGTTAGCAGCGCAGAATCTGGGCTGTAGCATCTGGCTAACAGACTCGGAACCCGGCTGTAGCAGGCTAGGCAGACTCGAATGTCACCACGTGACATTTCCCGGGACACGTATACAGAACGAAGTGAAACACATGCCGCTACCAAGTGTCCTAAGCAGTAGTGTTGGGCTAGCAGGACTCGTTAACTGGGCAGAAGCGGACTACTATGGCTCAAGGAAGCACTAGACTACATTTCCCCATAAGAGAGGCTGCCAAGGATAAACAACTAGATTGTCGGATCCCACACATACCAAGCATTTCAAACATACACACAATATGCTCGATATGTGTAAATACAACATGGCATCACAACATAACTCTACGACTCAAGTATTTATTCATTAGGCCCGAGGAGCGAGATATTACAAACATGGGTCTCATGACCAAACACTCGTGAGCATACAAGTCAAAGCACAAGCGGAAGCTTAACATGTCCGAGTACGACATCTACAAATGAAAAAGGCCGAGAAGCCCGACTATCTACCAGATCCTGCCGAGGGCACAAGATCGTAGCCGAGGTATCAAGCTAGACGCCAAAGTCCACGGAACTACTAGCTAGACCGACGCCTCTCTCGCAAAACATAAATAGGCAAACATGAGTACAAATGTACTCAGCAAGACTTACATCAGAACTAACTACATATGCATCATTATCAACAAAGGGGTGGTGGAGTTTAACAGCAACAAGCCAGCTTTGACTCGGTGGCTATCCTAACTACAACTGCAAGTAACTCTTTGAGGTGGCGCACACGAGTCCACATATTCACCATATTAATACACCACTATGGATCCGCTCTCGCCTCCCTACGAGAACGCCATCCACAAAGACTCACACTTATCTTGCGCATTTTAGAGTATCCACTTTCACTTGTCTATGAACTGATATAGGCAACCCAAGTCCTTTATCATGACACGGCTATTCAATAGATCATATTAACCCCTGCAGGGTGTACTTCTTCACACACACTCTCGCCACTTACCACCATGTACACATCGTGTATCTCGCAACCTTCAAGCGGAAGCTCATGGCGAGTCGGCCACGACCTGACTAACCACACAAGTCTCTAGTCCAGGTTTATCGCCTATTTGGGTTCCATCCGCAAGGAGATCCGCCGGGTGTCGCCACGGCCCCAAACGATGTGCAGGGTTCTCAAGACACCAAACGGGCACTGCACACCGGCCACGGCCTATCTACCGTGATCATAGCCCACCCTAGGGTCAGCGCTACGCACGGCCTCCAACACATATCCTACAAACACCAGAAACTAGTTGCAACTCCTGGACAGAGATCAAGTTGATTAATAAGTCGAGAGAGCTTGGAGCGCCCAGAGCCCAATGTGTGGTAGTAACTGTTCATGGATCACAAACATAGAACTCAGTTCCTGAGGATGGCTGCAATGAGACAACCCACCATGTACTCCTACATGGCCTCTCACCGCTACCTTTACCAAATCATGTTCACACACTTAGCTCACACACAGTAGGACATGTTCACACACCATTCCAATTCATTCTCGATGAATCGACCTGACTCAACTCTAAGCAAGAATGTGCATGACAAACAATCATGAATGAGTAGGCACAACAGGGGTCAAACAACTCCTACTCATGCTAGTGGGTTTCATCTAATTACGTGGAATGACAGGTCATGTAGAGGATAAGGTTCAGCTACCGCATCAAGTAATGTATGATTCGTTGTTGTCCTAATGCAATATAAGAGAGCAGGAGCGAGAGTGGGATTGTATCGAATGAACAAGGGGTTTTGCTTGCCCGCACTTCAAGATAATATAGTTCTTCATCGGTGTCATCGAACTCATCGTCGGTACGTCGTCTATTGAGAGGGGACAAATACCGGCAACACAGAAGGAAACACAATCAATGCAATGCACAACATGATGGCATGATGAACAAGCAAAGTCAAGCAAGGGCTGAACTGGGGCTGTGACAGCTCACCCCCACTAAACAAGAATCTCCTCCCGAGATTCAAGATGTGAGGTAAGAAGATAGAGGAGGCACAAGCTAACACGGTCTTCACGATCCAGGTTGCACTTCATAAGAACGTTGATTCGATCACCATCTTTGTCTCGACGTCTTGTTCTGAGAACTCCAGCTATCATGACAATGAGAGGAGAAGGAGACTCTAGAAGGATCGATCTTCTCGAGGATCAAACAACCCAGGATCAACTCACGGAGTGAGACATTGAAACACCTCTCGAGCTGAGACACGAAGCATGCATCTAGAAGGATGGAGTGGAACAGATGGCGAAGGTTCAATTTGGTTGGCAACAATTCCACACTTAAGAGGGTGGTGAATGGTTGTCAACGTAGCGAGGATTTGAGCTGCCATGACATCGCAATGGAACACCTTAGAGGAGAATAACTCGTAGAATTATCCCTTAAGTGGCAAAAAGAATTACTTTTGATTTAGAGATCAATGAAATTCTCTATACTAGCTTAAGGAAATTTACGATTGATCGTTTGAAGGAGTTCGAAAGAATGACATACTCGGACTAGAATGGATGATGTGGACTACCTTGTTGAAGACAACGCAATGGATGATTTTTTTTATCATCGGAAATGGATGGGACCCATGGTAGGACCGCTTTTGAGGATGATCATGAACAAGAATTACTAAGAAGGCAGCCCATAGTGAAATGGCACAAAGACGGTGCAAGCTAGAACAAAATGCAAATGTTGGAATGTTCCACCATCATATCTTCCCGAGATTCAGATCCGTTGGTGATAGGATACTTCAGACTCAACATGTCCGAAAGGAAAGTTTGCAACACAATCGATTTAGATGACGCTATGTAGATTCTCGAAATGAACTACGATAGCAAGCTCCAAAACATGAGCTGGTTCTCACACACATGTGAACACGTTGTCCTGCATAAGCATGATCACATGGTAGTCTTATAATAAAACACTACCGGTTCTCGATTGGGAACCATCATTGAGATAACGAAGTCTTGTGCATAACCGTCCTGGGCCCTTCAAAGATTAGCGCATGAACTTCTTTTCTTTGAACAATTCAATCAAGGGTTTGGTGTGCTAGGAATTGCATATGGAATGAACATGATCAATCTTTTAGACCATAGAATACTTTGCACATACATGACTGACTTGGGATGATTCCAGAGGAAACAAAACAAACCTTTCTCAAATTCGTGTCGGAAACTTACATCAAATGCACGTGAATTAGAGCAAGTCACTTCTTTCATCCAAACATAGGCTTCATGAACGAAACACAAAGGTAATGCTTACAAAGTTTCCAACACTAGGTTGATGTTCAACATGAATCATGGGGGAGACAAAATGTTGCTGATGGGATCAACAACAACTCATCGAAATTTCCATATCACTGGACTTCCACCATTATGTGAACCATGTGATAGTATTGGTCGACCAAAAGATGTAATGGTGTATTCTCAAAGAATCAACCACGAGTAAGACAACCTCATTTAATATCGCTGGTTCTAATTTGATTTGAGGATAGCCCACACCCAAATCAAAGTTTTGGCGAGACAACAGATCCAACAACTGATCACTAGGACCAATCGATGAGAATATCATCTTCTTCAACACCCACCGCCGGTGTCAAACCGCGGATCTTGGGTAGGGGGTCCCAAACTGTGCGCCTAGGCAGATGGTAACAGAGACAAGGGACACGATGTTTTACCAGTGTTCGGCCCTCTCGATGGAGATAATACTCTACTCCCTGCTTGATTAATATTGATGATATGGGTAGTACAAGAGTAGATCTACCACGAGATCAAGGAGGCTAAACCCTAGAAGCTAGCCTATGGTATGATTGTTGTTCGGCCCCACGGACTAAAACCCTTCGGCTTATATAGACACCGGATAGGTTAGGGTTACACAGAGTCGGTTACAATGGTAGGAGATCTACATATCCTGACGCCAAGCTTGCCTTCCACGCCAAGGAAAGTCCCATCCGGACACGGACTAAGTCTTCAATCTTGTATCTTCATAGTCTTGGAGTCCGCCGTGATGATAGTCTCGCTATCCGACACCCCTAGTCTAGGACTCCTCAAGAGTCCCCCGAACCAGGCTTCAATGACGACGAGTCCGCGCGCGATATTGTCTTCGGCAAAGGTAAGGCGTTCCTCCTCCAATACTTCACGAAGGTTTTGAACACAAGGATACCGTCTGCTCGCAAAAACAAGTTCCACATTCCACCAGAGAGAATAACTTTTGCACGATCCGCTGACGTATTCCGTGGCGTGACATCACACTACGACCAGGCCTTTATATGAATCGTTTTTTACCGTTCCACCTTAGCACGTTTAGCGAGGCGGCTTCTCTGGCACGTCTTATCAAAGTATAGATCGTGCCCCCTTATTCTGGGATTCCCATTGAGGGAGTTCCGGACTAGGGGGTGTCCGGATAGCCGAACTATCATCATCGGCCGGACTCCAAGACTATGAAGATACAAGATTGAAGACTTCGTCCCGTGTCCGGATGGGACTTTCCTTGGCGTGGAAGGGAAGCTTGGTGATACGGATATGTAGATCTCTTACCATTGTAACCGACTCTGTATAACCCTAACCCTATCTGGTGTCTATATAAACCGGAGGGTTTTAGTCCGTAGGACGAACAACAATCATACCATAGGCTAGCTTCTAGGGTTTAGCCTCTTTGATCTCGTGGTAGATCCACTCTTGTAACACACATCATCAATATTAATCTAGTAGGACGTAGGGTTTTACATCCATCAAGAGGGCCCAACTCGGGTAAAACATCGTGTCCCTTGTCTCCTGTTACCATCCGCCTAGACGCACGTTCGGGACCCCTACCCGAGATCCGCCGGTTTTGACACCGACATTGGTGCTTTATTGAGAGTTCCTCCGTGTCGCCACCGATAGGTCTGATGGCTCCTTCGATCATCAACAACGACGCGTCCAGGGTGAGACTTCTCCCAAAGGATCTTCCTGTCCGGTAGCTTTGCACCGCGGGCCAATTCGCTGGCCATCTAGAGCAGATCGAAGCTACGCCCCGATCGCCAGTCAGATTCGAAGTTTAAACTATACGGCCGATATCCGCGAGACTTGATCTTCGACGGATTCGAGCCACGCCAAGCTGGCCAGACCGCCTCGATGGGCATGATCTAGCTCAAGCCGAACAAAGGCCCGGAGGCCGCACTGAATCCACTCCAACCCTTAACTGGAGCCGGACTCCCGATCGGGACGAGTGGTTGGACACCGCCGGGCTTTAATCTCTACGGCGATCGAGCCAAATCCATCCCTGTCCTTTGCAAAGACCTTGACTCTGTGAAGCCGGACTCTTTCCGGACCAACCTCCGCGCCTTTGCCAATCGAATCCGATTGGGCGCTGCATGGAGTTCACGGTCATGGACATCTTTCAAAGACTCGCCTTTGGCGACATCCTGAATACACTAAAGTCTCTCTTTATCCGAGAGCTCCGCCGGACTGCGGTCGACGGTTGGGATGCGGACAACGAAGAAATTCAAAGCCCACCCACCACCCACTTATAGCCATCGCCGAAAGCTTACACGGCGTGCTCGATTTCGATTCAAGACATCGACGGTATGGACGATTTATGTAGGAGACAACAATGAACCAAAGCACCTATAGGACGCCGGACGCACCTCATCCCATGATGTATACATGGTGGATACACCTAAAGGAAATGAAGACGAGGAACAACGGACGCCACGAAGGATAAATCCTCAAAAGCAGTCAAACGGCAACGTAAACGCTAACAAAGTCCCACCTCAACAAAGACCCAGCCATAGAGCAGGGCTAACCGTGGACAACGAACAAGCTATCGAAAGCAATCGTCCAAAATAGACAACTTGATAAACAATCTGTCCCCAAGAAGACAACAGTCCGGACGACCTCACGACAAACCATTGGAGCAAATGACTCCGAAAAGGCTCGTCGCCATCACAGAGTAGCCTGAAAAAGGTAAGCGAAGCTCAAAACAGCGGAAGATGCACTCAGATTAGATGGAGCAAAGTATTCAGCACCGGAGGTAACGGCGATACCACGAACAAAGAGCTACCCAAAAGAAAGCTACGCCTGACCGACGAGGAGGCCTTAGAGCCCCACAATTAAAAAGCAAGAAGGCCACCCGGTCGGATGGACGACCCCACGGAGAAAAAGAGAGCGTGAATGGCGCCAAGACACAAGCCAATATGCGATCCGCATAAGGATTCACATCAAGAGGATGGCCCATTAGGTCCATCTATGGGCCAAGAAAGGTGCTCACAAAGCAATGCAATACGCCAAAATTCTCAAGATCATGGCACACCCAATATAGGGCGCCAGACACCCCTATGTTTCACTGGCGAGGTGCCGGATCATGAATTTCCAAATGGATTCAAACCCGTAAACATAGAGGCATACGACGGAACAACAGACTCGAGTCTCGGATCGAGGATTACATCCTCCACATACACATGGCTAGAGGAGACGATCTCCACGCCATAAAATACTTACCCCTTAAACTCAAAGGGCCAGCTCGGCATTGGCTTAAAAGCCTCCCGAAAATACCATTGAAGCCGGGAAGAGCTCGAGGACGATTCCGCAAATTTTCAGGGGACTTATGTCCGCTCCGGATGCATTTATCTAAGTCACATAACTCAACAGCCCGAGAGTCAGCCCGAAAATTCTGAACAGGTTCCTTACTAAAAGAACCAAATAGTCAATCGTCCGGACGCCAAGCCTTAGCAGCTTTCAAACACAACGTCCGAGATGAATGGCTCGCCAGACACCTCGCCAAGAAAAGCCAAGAACAATGGCCGATTAATAAGCCTCATGACCCGCTTGCACGGAGAGGACAGCTGGCTGGCTAGATGCAGTACCAACACCCGAGTACATCCAAACCAGGGATGGAATGGAAATCACGACGCAGAAAAGATCAGCGCCGAATAAAGAAAATGGCCCAAATAGTACGGCGGTCAACGCCGATTCAAAAGCTCTCGGTCAACAACAAAACACTGCCCCTAAAGGATAACAAAGGACGAGCTATCCAACCTAAACAAGATTCTCGGACAGACTGTGTCAAATACATGGTACCTCCGGAAGCCTCGCAAACCATACCCACAGAGATTGTTGGGTCTTCAAGCAGTCCGCCGACTTAATGCCGAACACAAGGGGCTCGACACACCAAGGGAAAATGATGACGAGCACCACAAGCAGAGCCCCGAAAACAAAAGAATTTCCCACAAAAGGTTAAAACAAGAAACTCACTTCACGTGATCAAAGGGAAAACAGAGCGGCGCCCACTAAGAGGCGCGCCCGCACATTGGTTGTCAAACCAATCACCTTCGACCATCGTGACTATTCCGATAATATCCGAACGCAGGATGGACTGCCTTGATATTGATCCTATAATCGACGGATTCCAATTTACACATGTCCTCATGGATGGCGGCAAGGACATAAACCTGATATATCAGACACAATCCGCAGGATGGGGATAAACCCAACCAAAATTCGCCAGAGCAACACCTCCTTTAAAGGAGTACTGCCTGCCCATACGCCTCAAGACGGGCTCCATACTGCTAGAAGTTGTGTTTGGTTCATCCGACAACTTCCGTCGCGAAGGTTACTCTTCCATGTCGCCCCGCTTAAAGGTAGCCATCAAGCACTATTGGGACGCGAGGCTTACCGCTTTTAACGCAATACCGCATTATGCATCTCTAACACTTAAAATGCCCGTCCACGCGGCATCATCTCCTTAAAAGGAAGTATTAAGTGTTACTCGAGCACGGAAAAACGGAGACTGCCTTGACAGCCTCAAGAGCTATCCGCTCGCTAGGCAAAGAACCCGAATTGGTCATTCAAACCCTTGACACGGCTAGACGAGTCCGGCGCTTACTTGTGCATACCCCATACGAGGGGCCGCATGCATGTATAACAAGAGACAATAAAGCTCCATCTTATTCACTTCTTCAAACGCATTTCGCTTATTTAATATTAAGTACATTTTTCGCACGATCCTTTTCTTTTCAAACTAAGTTCCTCTCTTTTACAGATGAACAACGTGCTACACCCATCCAGATACGCACAACGGAGACACAAAGCAGACGCAAGAGGGACCCGCTGCAAGGATTCTTTTCAGATTAAGACCCCAGAAACCTTTTTCACCGCCTCTTGTTGATATACATCCCCAGTTCCTTAAATATAATCGAGGAGGAGGCTGGTGCTTTGGCATTGGCCGCACTCAGAATTTTTATGCTGCACTGACACAAAGGGCTTAGGGCCTTATTTCGCCCATTTTCATAAAGACCAATACCTTAGGGAGTATTCGCGCCTCGAAGTTAGGGCCTTATATGCATCAGCTCCAATCATGTCTTTGGTCAAATGTTGGGCTGCCTGCCCCGTGTTTTGCTGCCTTACGCCCATTTTCACGGCTAACGCGCACCAGGAGAACTATCGCGACAGTGCCCGGTTCGCCAAGCGAGCACCTCAAGAGAGAAAGCCAAAACTGACAATCATGATATAGCGAGAGACCGGTCAACCACTGATGACTCACAGAATGTTTAGAATTCTCCGATTAACGAAGGACCGGTTTTCGTCAGCACATACGCACCCAATTCGGGAGAGTGCGGTGCCCTGTGGGCTATATAGTAGCCCCACCTCGAACTCCTATGGCTAAGTGAAAGTGATAAAGCATTATAGTCCGTTGCCTGGTTTGTTACGCTACCACCTCCTTAACAGGACCAAGACGTTGGATTATGTGAAAAGCGCTTTTTAGAACACCCCGCAAGACTATGTGCGTGGGGGCTGAAGCCAAGGACTGCCATCTTTCAGGTTATATACACATATACATAAACGGCCGACAGGAGTAGTTTACTACTTGAACGCACAAGTATAAAAAGCACTTATATTACATTGAAACATCGTTTTCACAAATCATACATGTCATTCAAACATAATATCCTTCGAGCATCGCGGCCTCTATTAAACGAAGCGCCCGCAGACTTCTTCAAAGTAGTGCTCGGCAGTACTCGCCTTTGTCCGAATCTCGATGCAACGCTGGCCTTCATCTCGCCCAAGATGTCTTGACACGGCAAGAGCCATCCGCGCCCTCAATACATGCCGATCGCTTATCGCCCGACACGCTGCACCGCCCAAGAAACTGCTGCACTACACCAAAATAGCGCTTCGATGGGGTCCGTCCGCCACAAGTGAGTCAAGACATGCTTCATGGCCAATCCGACAATCGATTCAGCTCGCCCACTCGCCAACCGATCGGTCAAGGCAGAGGACGCCCGACTATGGAATTGCGACCAAGATAGCTCTTCCCTTTGTGCCCCTTCCGCCCCGAAGTGCTCAACCAACCCCACAGCGCCGCCAAGTCCATATAAGCATCCTCTCAACTCCATAATTTATCCAACGGAGCATACTTTGATCTCAGATATTTCTCCACAAAGAGAAACGGTTTTCCAGCCGCAATTGCCCCTGCCTCGACTCAGCTCCTCCTTGGCAGCTCTCAAAGCCGATTGGGCATTCTTGGTTTCGGGGGCGGCCTTCTTTAGGCCCTCCTGTTCGCTTTGATGCTCTTTTTCAAGAACCTCGCAGCAATCGGTAGCATTCTTAACCTTTTGGCCATCTCGCCATCTCCTCTTTGCTTCGCAAGGAGCAGCCCGCTCAGCTTTTAGCTCTTCGCCGCTTTTAAAGCAGCCGACATTACTCCTCCCGGCTTGCTCTTTCGCCGGGCAAGTTCTGCCCGCAGCTCCTCAACGGCAGCGGCACCATCTGCATTAAAGCATACAAACAGTAAGACATGGGCGCCAAGCTCCCTTAACAGGTGTCCGTGATAGAAGTCGATACCTTGTGACTCATCAAACCGCTTATTGACTAGCACGATGTCCGTGATTCGCCTTCGCTGTTGCCGCTCAGTTCGGCATATTCATCACCCGGCTGGCCTCCGACGCCCGCCACCTGTTTAGGAGCGCGATATGTTAAATCGAGATTTGATCTCGCACGCCATCAAATTTTGACAACATACCGAGTCTCGTGAAATACTATCTATACATGGCGATTTTATATGCATAACTGCTGCCAGGTACATAATTTTTTATGCGCTCAAACCTCGACAAGAAGCTTCGACGGCTTCAGGTAATCCGCCTCATGATGCAATTTTTCAATCACCGCATCTATTAGAGCACGGTGATCTTCTGAGATAGCTGCTCGCCTCGAGTAAATCCTTCAGCCTCCGACCGCGACACCACTTGGCGCTGACCTTCCGCCTCGCCGGACTTGGGGCAACCTTCTCACGACACACTCCGGTCGTCCGCTTCACATGAGGGTGCGGCAGGTGGAGGCGCTGCCTCCATCATCTCCAAGAAGATCCTCAAGACGAGCTCACGAGAAGGGCTGAGGTCCGAACTACAAGGTACAATTTCGGTTATCTTCATAAATAAATATAGGATGTTCCTTATTTACAAAACCCCTTCGCTTTTACTTACGGCTCATTGGATGGCTGATCCCTTGGGGAAATAGTGCGCTGGGCTACTTCCTCAAGCTGCATCTCGGCCAAGATTCCTTCCTTTCTTTGAGGCCTTGACCTCCGGATCTTCCGAAGCTGCCTCTCTCTCCTGGAAGGTGGGACTCTAATCCCTCCTTCCTTGATAGCCTCCTTCGCAGAGGCAGCTTGCTCCCCGCCCTCCCTTCGCCTTCTTCAAAAGGCGCGACCTTCAACATCTTGGTCAACATGGGATCCGCATGGTCTCCGGAGGGAGCCGACACCTTATCAACTTTGCCTTGGCTATCCACTCCTGTTCAAGAAACGGCTCCTTTAAAGGGCATATATGTATAATAAATGAATGAACAGCTTGTCCGTTATAGGACTACTTACTTGAGCATCCGGGCGACAGCAGCTTAGTCCCAAGGCTCCTCGGTCAAGTCCGACACTTCTCTCGTGATCCAAGAACAGTTTATACATCTCCATGGGCGCCGTGCCCATAAAATTTTGAGAGCTCGTGGTCCCTCCGGATTGAATTCCCACAAAGCGGAGGGGGGACGACGCAGTGGCTGAAGACGCCGGATCACAATAACCTCCGCCCATCGCAACCAGATTGATCCTCTTCCCGAGATCTCGGACACGGCTCTCGGCAGCGGGGAACGCCCTGACGCACCCCCGCCGAGCCCCTTGTTGACCCATGACGCCACCACTGTGGTGGACCTGAGCGAAGGCGTGGAGCGCCTACCATTTGGTGCCCTTAGAGCGGTGATATAAAACCACCCCGCTACATATAAACCAAGCTCCTCTTGAAAAGAGCCTCGGCCACAGAGCACCAAACAAGATTTGCTTATGACCGCCCCTCCGACTGCTTGCTACCCCTTGATCGCCTTTTGTTCCACCTTGAAGGTCTTGAGCCACAATCCAAAGTGAGGGGTAATATGGAGGAAGGCCTCAGATACAACAATGAATGACGAGATATGGAGGATGGACTGATTCAAGTCATGGAAATCAAGCCCATAATAAAACATGAGCCCCTCGCACAAAGGAGTCCGTCTTGAAGCCTAAACCTCGACGGAAGTGAGACACTAACACCACATTCTCACCGGGCTCAGAGTGGAATGACCTGCCTCGAGCAGCAGCCTATGCGAGATCTCGCGGTTAGATACCGGCGCTCGCAACTTTAGCACGCCTTCTTCGCGGGACGGAGGAAGACATCCATCGGCCATGTCGGCTCGGAGCCGACATCGCCGAAAGTCCGGCGCGCCAATCAAGCTTTGGCTGTTGGAACTCAAGCACGAGGCTAACTCGATAGAGGGTGTAAAAGGAGAGGCCTTGGTCTCGTTATAAAGAGGTTGAATACCAAGAACCCACCCCGTGGTCGATTAGGACTCGCTTTGATAGAAAAGGCAGGCCAACGGCACGGCTGGGTTACCCACGTCCGTATTGATGAGAACCCTGAATGGTGGCAGGATCTACGCTTTGATAAGACGTGCAAGGAAAACGCCTCGCTAATCACGCCGAGGTGGAAATAATAAAAATGATTCATATGAAGGCCCGGCCGTGGTGTGATGTCACGCTGAATACGCCAGCAGATCCTGGCGAAAATTATTCTCTCTACTTGTGTGGAACTTGTTTTGCAGAGCCTGACACTATCCCGGTGTTCAATCTTCTATAAATTATTAGAGGAAGAACCCGCTTTGCAATGCCGAAGACAATATGCGCCGCCGACCCATCGTCATTGAAGCCTCGGTTCAGGGCTACCGAGGGAGTTCCGACTAGGGGTGTCCTGACAGCCAACTATCATCATCGGCCGGACTCCAAGACTATGAAGATACAAGATTGAAGACTTCATTCCGTGTCCGGATGGGACTTTCCATGGCATGGAAGGCAAGCTTGGCGACACGGATATGTAGATCTCCTACCATTGTAACCGACTCAGTAACCCTAACCTATCCAAAGGTCTATATAAACCGGAGGGTTTTAGTCCGTGAGGATGAACAACAATCATACCATAGGCTAGCTTCTAGGTTTAGCCTCTTTGATCTCGTAGATCCACTCTTGTAACACACATCATCAATATTAATCTAGCAGGACGTAGGGTTTTACCTCCATCAAGAGGGCCCTAACATGGGTAAAACATCGTGTCCCTTGTCTCCTCGTTACCATCTGCTTAGACGCATAGTTTGGGACCCCTACCGAGATCCGCCGGTTTTGACACCGACACCCATCAATACGGACGTAGTAACCCATCCGCCGCTTATAGATTACGGGCGCTTTGGGAGATAAGCGAAGTTTTTAACAAGCTTGGTGGGGACGATAACTCCGTCCTCATTCATATAAGGGATAAGGATCCACCTTTTCACCCACGCCTTCTTCCTCCTTTGCTTATCCATTTCATCACGACTTCGAGCTCCAAACGCCTAAGTCCGCACATCCCACCTCAACCTTCTCCAACCATGTCGAGCTGGAGGCAGGTGGATGGCCCCTCCTCACGGAGGGGCACATCACAAGACCGCGAGAGGCCGGATACTTGTCCGCGACATTGCGCACAGGCTGCCTGACGCGGGGCAGCTCATTCCGACACCTAGGCCCCATGAGAGGGTGGTGTTTCCCCACTTCCTCCGTGGACTAGGTTTTCCACTTCACCCATTTGTCCGGGGCTCATGTTCTACTACGGCCTGGACTTCCACGCACCAGGCCCCGAATTTCATCCTCAACATCTCGGCGCTTATCGTCAGGTGCGAGGCCTTCCGTGATCCAGCCCCACTTCGCTTATGGCTGAAGATCTTCAACGTCCGGCCGAAGGTAGTGGGCGGTCATTGCTTGAGAAGCGGAGGCGCCATGGTTGGCAAGATGGCCAAAGTCCCATGGCTCAAGGCGCCTCGTGGAGACAATAAAGGGGTGGCAATCGGGTGGTTCTACATCACCGAGCCCCGCATAAAATAATGGGCGGCGGCCCCGATTCAGATCTGCTTCCCCACACGCCTCGCCATGGAAAGAGATGGGCCTGACGTGGGGAATTGGGACGAGACATCCGACTCCAAACATGCGTCCAAACCTGGTGGACAAGAATCTTAGGCTTGTCGACGAATCCAGGTGATGCTCATCCGCCGGATTCTCCCATGCCAACAACGGGCCTTTAATTTGTGGAGTTCGACCCAGCACAAAGATCAAACCTTGAGCCGCTTTGACACTACGCACGTAAGACGCCTCGAAGGTGCTGTCAAGGGCGCCGGTTCCCGCATCCGCTAACAAAGATCGCGATACAGCTCGCGCGCGCAAGCCGGGCGAGGTAAGTTATTTTACCTTTACGGGACTCTTTTTTCATAAATTGACTCTACGTGGATCTAAAACTCCCTAAACTTTGACAGACTGTCGAAGACAACCGACAGATTAATCGTCCCGGCCTTTTGCCGGAAGACTCAGCCGGACGCCCGATTGACGGAAGTTAGCTCCCGCACCCCATGTGGTGCCGGAAGAAGGCTAAGAAGGAGGCCACGAGAACTCAAGGAGCTCCCGACGCCAGTGATGTCGACATGAACCGTAATCTTCTCCCGAGGACGAGGAGGAGGAAGAAGCTTCTCCCCGGGGAGGAGAGGAAAGGAAGGCCGCCTAACCGGGAGGCCGGAGGGTCCAAGAAGGAAGAACCCTTCTCCGATTTCTCTACCAACGCCGATAGCGACGAGGAGGATTGGCCAACAAGGGCCAAGCCCCTGGCGAGATCGTAAGTGTCCGGATACCCATGGCTTTTTTTACTATTACCTAGTGTTCTCTAATGTCAAACAATTATGCAGCCCGCCTAAGAGCGAGCTAGCCGCTTCGACGAGCGGTCCCTCGGGTTCGCCGGAATGGAGAGTACTTCGCTCCGACCGCCTCCTCGCCTGCCCGCGGACGACACCGAGGCGGTGCCGGGCTCGGTCAAGAGGAGGTGGCGCAGGAGGTGCCACAAGGCAACCTCCCTGACTCAGCGCGCTGGGGGCAAGACCCCAGGCTCTAAGCTCACCTTGTCCGACTCCATGCCGAACCTTCAGCGGTTCCGAGTCCGCAAGCGGTCCCTTCAGAAGAAGGGTAAGACGCCGTGTCCTCCGTCCAACCGAGGCATCGATAGCTCGGGAGGCGCTTAACAGCCCATCGAGGAGCACCGCACGTTATGAGTGCGGTGATCCGACAGTTCACCCGCCAAGAGCGGGCTGACCAGGCTCGTATCCAGCCTTCTAACACGCTTTGAGGTAAGTTTTAGAATATGTAAAAATATTTACCACATAGACAAGAGTTCTCGATGCTTAGTTCGTGTTCGGAAAGAAAAGCCGACTAAGGATCTAAAAAGATATACGCAGGAGTCTAAAATAAGTATGTCAATATGGGAATGCAAAGGTTGGCCGACCTCTCCAAGACTGATCAGCAGAGGTCAATGCATTGATACGGTAACCTCGAGCGTCCGAGAATGAGCTCTGACAAGCCAAGAAGCAGCTCGAGGACAAGGAAGGTAAGAAATACCTTATTAAAGAAATACCTTATAGAAAAGGTTTTGTTGCAAAAATAACAGGAATAACATGGGTATCAAGTAGGGCCACGAACGAGGTGGCGACCTCGAAGGAAGCGTGTCCGTGGTCGAAACAAAGCTGTTATGAGCGCACTGAGCGAGAGAATGGGGAGGCGCATCTGGCCAAGGTACGACAAGAGCTCCAAGCTCTTGTGGAAAAACACGAGAGTTTGGAGCGTGACTCAAAGACTCGAGAGTCCGAGCCTCTGCTCTTGAGAGTGCCAAAGTTGCAAGGCCGAGGCCCAAAAAGCCCTCCAAGAAATTGAATCATTAAAGAAGATAGCGGTGGGTAAGGCATTCTTTATGCAAAGCAAGCATGTGAAAGTGAATTACCTATTACTTACCCGGATTCGAGCTTCCAGAGCATTTGCAGATCTGCCTCAGAGTGTATCAGAGTGCTGCCGCTTTCTACCGCTGCCAAGAAGGGGAGTCTGACGGAGAAGGTGTTCGGTCTCCAGACGCTGAGGCCAACGCCCGGCAGCCCTCGAGCGACCAGCTCAAGCAGCTGGTCGAGCTCCACAAGGTCGCCAACAGGCCATGAAGAGCCTTATAGTTCGGTTGTGGCCATTAGAAGCCATGCCCGGAGCTACTTCGCTTAGTGTAGGGCCGGTGGACGGACGTCCACCAATTGAAGTCATCAAGCGCCTCCGCCTGTATCGAAGGTGTCCGTGGGCCCTTGCCCATAAAGTGCACTGGGGCAAGCTGGATGGAGAAGCTTGTGACTTAACGGGCCACCAAAGGGCAAGGAGCATCGACGCCCGAAATGTACTATGAGGGCCTCTCGAAGGGTGCCCACCGAATAGCGGATGAGTGCTCCAAAGATGTAATTTTTAGTAGACTCGTGATTTGTTATCCCTGCACGCTGAAAACTTGTTCATATGCGCTTAGCAACGCTTGTTATTTTAAAATATTACCTTCTGTGCGGCCGCTTATCAAATTTGAGAGATGGCAAGTCGTTGGCTTCAAATTTCATGCCACGAGTGCCGGGTGTTCGATAAACTTGAGCACTCTTGTTCCCATTATTGGGTCCATCTAGGAGGCGCCAACACAACGAACAAGGCAACCGGACTTATATTGCTTGAACACTCACTTAGCCATAGAATTTATAATTTTAAATTTCGCCAAGCCCCTAGTATTCGAAACCGAAGTTCAGGCGCTTATCCACGCCTTTGGCGGACAATTCCTGCCTCGATCTAAGCGCATAAGTCTTTAGGGACCAAAAAATCTCTCGACAGCATCGCTCGCCTCTATCATGACGGTCAGTTTTAGCTCCATCGAGGTGCTCACCCAGCTCAACTGGGCACAATCGCAGTGGTTCTCCGGTGCTACCTTAGCTTTATATAGCGGAACGAAGGTACCAAAACACGGAGCCGGGCAAACCCAACTATTGGCCCAAGACATGATTCGAGCCGATCATATATTGCTATAAGTTCGGGTGCCGACTTGTGAAAGTGTTCGACTTATCACACCATAATTTTGGGGTACTTAAGCCCTCGTTGCATTGGCTGCACTAAAGTGTACGGGTGCAAACATGTCATGAAATGAACATATATAGATAAACAAAGGAGTGCAATAATAGGCAAAAGCTATGTATTGTTTATTCAAAAGGTACCGCAATGAAAGCGTAACGATACAAATAGTGCGATAAGCAAGGGATGGGACTATTCAACATGTCCTCTCCAGTGGGTAAGCTGCGGGATGGTATGTAAAACAGGTATAATGCTCGTAATAGAGACCACTGAATACTCGACAGAGCTTTATCGCTTCCTGGCTGTTGCATCGTGAGTTCGGGCGATTCTAGTGCCGGACAGACTTCTGAAAATGGAGTCCTGAAAAAAGAAAAAGAAAAAAGAATGACACAATCGGGAGCCCCCGTGCGGTTGAGCCGCATTCTGGCGTGCCGTGGTCGTGCTCCCTCCCCATAGGCCCATGGTATCTCCAGAGCGTAGTTATGTACGTCAGTAATATCGGCTTCGCAATTTCGCAAGGGCTGGGGTTAATGATTGCTACGCTGTTTGAATCGTGCCAGCGGTCTTGTTGTAGGTTACTCCGGGCGCGGCGGTGTCCGGACGCTTAGTGGCCGGACTCGAGAATTGCCGTGAGAGGCTGCTTGCACCTCCGCCGCGAGGGCCGCTGCGGTGCTCCTCCGCTCGAGAGAGTGTTCGTGTTTCCATTGACCGTGATTACTCCTCGAGGGCCTGGCATCTTGAGCTTGAGGTATGCGAAAAGCGGCACCGCATTGAACTTTGCAATGCGGTTCAGCGCGAGCAAGACATGATAGCCGCTGCAGAACGGGACTATGTCAAGATTAATTCTTCGCTTCGAAGTTATCCGGGATCCAAGACCACTTCGAGTGTAATCGAGCCTGTATAATTGGCCTCTACACCGTGTATGACGCCTTTAAAGGTCGCCTTTGTAGGTTTAATCCTTGAGGGGTATATGCCCATTTTGGCGACCGTATCCTCGATAAAGCAGGTTCAGGTTGCTACCGCCCATCGACTCGGTGAGGTGAAATCCGCAATAATTGGGTCAAGAACCAATGCGCGAAACCGCCGGACGGATGCTAGTGGGGTGGTCCTTCGATCAAGGTGATCGGGCAGAAGACCATAGGTTGAACTTTGGGGCGACCGCTCCATCGCATATACGCCCCGTAGTGCACGCCCGCCCCCTTTTGGGTATGGGGTTGCGATATCATGTTCACCATCCGCACTTGTGTGGGAAAACCTTCTGTCCTCTATTGTTCGGGCGGCCGGGCTCTTCCTCACCATCGCTATGCAGCCCTTGTTATTGAGTTCGCACTTAACTTGCTCGCTTGTTTGAACACCCAACAATCCCTGTTGGTGTGATTGGCTGGTCTGGGGTGCCGTATCCGCACAAGCGATCGAGTATGCGGTCCAAGTTGACGGCCCTCGGTATTTCTTTTGAATGGCTTCTTCCACTGACCGAGTTTAGAGCCTCTCGATCCGCATCGACGGCCGATCTTCATTATTATCGCCGCTGATGCGGCGCTTTGTTCTTGTTGGCCACACGACCGCCGCTGCTGTCCTTGGTATCCGAACTATCGTGGTGTTTGGCCAAGTTGTTGCTTCGAGCTAGCCAGCTGTCCTCCCCACGCAAAAGCGAAGTCATGAGGGTTGTGGAGGCTGCCATAGATTTCGCTTTTCCTGTCCTAGGTGCCGGCAAGCCACTCGGCCACGGATGTTATGTTTGAAGGCCGCAAGGGCCTTCGTGATCCGGACAATCAACGATTTGATTTTCTTTGTGAGGAACCGTCCGTAATTGTCTAGCCGATTCTTCCGGCTGCTGAATTATGTGGCTAAGGTCATCGGCGCCCGTGGTCGCATATATGTGCCCCGGAAGTTATCGAGAAATGCGGCTTCCAGGTCCTCCCAACAACCAATTGATTCGCCGCAAGCTGTTGAGCCAATGCCGAGCTGGTCCTTAAGCTTGAGGGAGGTATTTGATGGCATGTAGATCATCACCGCAGGCCATGTGGATATGGAGGAGATAGTCCTCATCCGCATCGCAGGATCTGTGGTACCATCATATGATTCATGTTTACGGGTTTGAAGCCCTCGAATTTGATGATCCATTACTTCATCCGGTGGAAGCATAGTGGTGTGCGCGCTCAGATATTATATCATGACACAGCTCAAATGAGCTTTGTCTATTGTGTTCGGCCCTGCCAGAGTTTCTGTATCCGGCGCGACGGTTATCATCATGTGTCGTGGGACGCCCACGCAATCTGTAGATCGATCTTGTATGTTTTCCCTTATCCTCCAATATATCTCGCAAGTCCGGCGCGTTTTCCCGTGCCCTGGTACTTTTTGAACGGCGTCGGGGTACGGCTTGAACGGAGGGTCTAGAGGCCTCCTTATCGCGCCACGAGGTGGCTGGTCTGCCATGTCGACGCTGGTGACTTGGGTGCTTCCTCCCATTGAGGCAACGGCCCGCGCTTGGGGTAGCTTTTGGAGGGCGCTCGAAGTTCATACTTCGGCCGCGAGGACTTCAGTCCATCCGCCAGCCTAGCGATCTTGGTCAGCTCTAAGCTATTGCTGCTTTTTCTGAGGCTGTTTGCCGTGGCTATAAGCCCGCGCTTGAAACGCCTCCTGCTCGGGCGGGATCCTTAGGCACGCACAAACTCGTCCGCCGAGGCTTTCCTCATCTTCGGAGGGAGGCGATAATTATCCTCCTCAACCTCTTCTTTCTATCGCGACCGCATGCGGACTTGCTTCTCCCTAGCTCCCGTGTTGAGTCCTGCCGAGGAGGTTGTCTTCGCACCGTCCGGGTGTTATTATCTCCCGTGCCGAATCACCGCTTTTGCTGTGGCGGATTTAGAGCGGCGCCACGACGCCGGCACTTCGTTGCTTCTGGAGGGTCATCCTCCGTTGTTCCATCGCCGCTCCCATCTTTTGGGATGTCCACCATGTATATGTCGTATGACGAGGTGGCTTTCCAGCGTTCTCGCAGCGCTGGTCTTGGCGCTCTCCGCATCGCCGCCCATACCGCCGATGTCTTCGGAGTCGAAGTCGCAGCATGCCTGCTAAATCGCCGACAAGTGGCTAAAAAGTGGGTGGTGGTGGGCTTGAATTTATTCGCCGTCTGATCTCAACCTTCCCTGTCCGTAGTCCGCCAGGGCTCTCCGTAGATAAAGAGAGAGACTTTAGTGATTCAGATGTCGCCAAAGGGCGATCACGGTAAGATGTTCGCGCAAGGAACTCCATGACCGGGCGCCAATCGGATTCGACCGTAGGGCGCGCGAGGGTTCGAGTCCGGAGAGGAGCCCGCGCCTGAGTCGAGGTCTTCACAAAGGATGTGGATGGAGTTCGCCAATTGCCGAGATATCGTGAGTTCTCGAGGCGGTGTCCAACCACTCGCCCTCGATTGGGGAATCCGCTTCGATCAAGGGTCGGAGCGGATGTCAAAGCGCCTTCGTGACACCGCTCGCTGTAGAGCCAGATCATGCCCATCGAGACAAGGCGGCACGCTATTGCGGCTCAATCCATCAAGATCAAGTCTCCGCGATATCGGCCGATAGTTCAAACTTCCAAATCTGACCTCGATGGCTGGGGCGAGCTTTCGATCCGCTTCCAGATGGCCAAGTGAATTGCCCGCAGTGCAAAGCCGCCGAATACCAAGATCTATCCGGGAGAAAGTCTCACCCCGACCACGCCGTTGTTGATGATCGGGAGCCATCGGGCCTATCGGTGACGGCACGTAGGAACTCTCAATGAAAGCACCAATGTCGTGTCAAACCGGCGGATCTCGGGTAGGGGGTCCCGAACTGTGTGTCTAGGCAGATGGTAACAGGAGACAAGGGACACGATGTTTTACCCAGGTTCGCCCTCGATGGAGGTAATACCCTACTCCTGCTTGATTAATATTGATGATATGGGTAGTACAAGAGTAGATCTACCACAAGATCAAGGAGGCTAAACCCAGAAGCTAGCCTATGGTATGATTGTTGTTCGCCCCACGGACTAAAACCTCCGGTTTATATAGACACCGGATAGGTTAGGGTTACACAGAGTCGGTTACAATGGTAGGAGATCTACATATCCGTATCCCCAAGCTTGCCTTCCACGCCAAGGAAAGTCCCATCCGGACACGGGGCGAAGTCTTCAATCTTGTATCTTCATAGTCTTCGAGTCCGGCCGTGATGATAGTCTGGCTATCCGGACACCCCCTAGTCCAGGACTCCCTCACCCACACACAAGGATATCCCTTGAGATGAACTGAGTCGGACAAGCTTTTATCTTCCAACTCTCCAAGTTGTTGTTTAGCTTATCCAACTAATTCAGGGGTATCCAACATAGATCCTTGGAGAAGGGGTGGTCTATGGAAAACCAACTTGATCATGAACCCAACATAGCGGTCAGGTGACGGCCTGGTAATACTTCCGAGAAGATATTTGGAAAATCACAAACCACCGATATGCTACTAAGCTCGAGAAAAATCTTGCTTTTCAGGGCAAGACGATATGATCAAAAGAGCGAGGGATTGGCACAATCCTAACTCATTGATCGAAGAGTGCACCAGATATAAGGACTAGGTAGCACGATCAATCTTAGGATGATGATTTAATAACCAACACGCTAAGAATGAGACAATTGTCCATTAACTACCAAGCAACAAGGTTGCTAGGAGTATCGATTTCACACATCACAGTTCACTTGTCAGCATTCCGGTTGCAACAACACGGAACCGAGGAATGAGTAACGATGACAAGAAGTATCACTACGTCAAGAATTCCCAAGAGCCGGTGCAATTCTCATGAAAATCCTGACATAAAGGGGGCAATACTCCAGGGTGGAACAGAATAAAAAGCTGGATTGGCATTTTGATCTGCGAAATACAACAACTTTGACCCAATCCTGGATATGGATGAGATACTGGAGTTTGTTTCTCCCAGTCATTCCAAAATAGAATGGCTTGACGGACCACAAGAATAATAGGCATCGATAAACACGATCGCACAGATACCCTTGACTATCAATTGATAGACGGGGTCAAAATACAACTAAGGAGGAACAACTCGAGGAACATATAACTTTCTGAGTTGTGGATGCATAGATTAGTATGTCGAACCAAGTTCAACATGTTTCTTCTGGATAACCCATACGGAAAAGGTAGAGCTGGCAGATTCACAATTACGAATGGAGAACTCCTCAAGAGTACTCTGATTGTGATCCTTCAGCTCAGCGAGGAACTTCGCCATAAGCGGTTCATAGTATTTGGAAGAAGGAAATACCACGGACCTCGAGGACTATCGCAAAGTTACTAATATTCTAAAGGAACTAGCAAACACTATCAACAGAAGGTAAGTAGGGTGAATCTTGGGTTAAGAACCCAGGAGTAGAATACCTACTAACTAAATTGCATCACAGGATGCTTTCGAGAATAATGGCCAGAATCATCACACGGGGGACACAAAACATGGCTGGATTACTAGGTGACTGCCTAAAACACCTAGGGTCATAATAATGGCTCCAACATACATGCCGAGGCAGCAGAGTACCTCAACACTCCGGTTAGTGTGCTTATTCTGACCAAAAGGACATCGGAAACGGAAAGAAAGGATTTGCAAATGCATCAGACTATTTAGAAACCTGGGATGACTCGGACAGCATAACGGCTATAAATGCTCAAAATGATTTGAGACATCCTGCAAAATAGTGGAAAGACCACTCAACATCACAATAACAAGGTTCCGAGACCAACTATGAAGGAAGTAGTAGAAACTGAACTGGGGCTTAAAACCAAGAATCTTAAAAGTCTATGGATTAGTAACACGTCATCCTAATAGATAGATGAGAAGCCTAGTTCTTAAACCCCGTAGAAGAGAAGAGGATGACTCAGATCAGAAGGCCATGAGGTATAAGCAGTAAAAAGAGCCTTACGTTCCCTTCCACAATCAATTCCCTTACATAACCAAGCATTTCTAGACACAACTTCGACCAGTTTGCCTTGGTAATCCCACAGCAATCAAAGCTCGATACCAAAGCTGTCAGACCTCGATTCCAAGTCACATCGATCTAGCCAAGAACACCTCATATCACTTTGCGGCCTCACGCACGGTATTCCCACGGTGTCGCTTTACCATGGCCCGGGACCGCTTTGCGCTTTTGGCTCACGATATGATAGTGTCGCTAGCATCCATATGACAAAGAACCCGGCCGACATGGCTAATCGTGAACCCAAAGTGGCACTAACCCATGGGGACAGTATACATGAATCACATTGAGCATGTCGGTCAGAGCGCAGAATCCAGTGCTGTAGCACTGAGCTAACAGACTCCGGGAACCCGGCTATAGCAGGCTAGGCAGGACTTCTGGATGTCACCGCGGACATTTCCCAAAGGGACGTATACGTGAACGAAGTGAAACACATGTCGCCAGCCAAGTGTCCTGAGCAGTAGTGCTGGGCTAGCAGGACTCGGTGAACTGGCAGAAGCGGACTACTATGGCTCAAGGAAGCACTAGACTACATTTCCCATAAGAGAGGCTGCCAAGGATAAACAACTAGAGTAAAAGGTCTCCAGGATTAGATTTGCTGCCCTCACATAGTAAAAGGTCTCCAGGATTAGATTTGCTGCCCTCACATAGTAAAAGGTCTCAGATTAGATTTGCTGCCTCACATAGTAAAAGGTCTCAGGATTAGATTTGCTGCCCTCACATAGTAAAAGGTCTCAGTGGATTAGATTTGCTGCCTCACATAGTAAAAGGTCTCCTGATTAGATTTGCTGCCCTCACATAGTAAAAGGTCTCTAGGATTAGGTTTGCTGCCCTCACATAGTGTGAACAAGCTCGAATCACCACTTTATGCCTCCTTGTAGGTACATTGTGCCGATGCGCCCACCGTCGCATGTCCTTATACTCAACCTTTTGCCCTTGTTAATGTAAGGGCATGTAAAATGAAGTGATCACACTGTTACCTTAGGGACATGTCTAACCAAAGGTTATTGTTAATCTAATGCCTCCAAAGGATAAGATGCAATTAAACTGTGTTACAAATGGCACTCCTGCTGTTTTCCCCAGTATGATAAGTAAGTTGTTACTTTATGCTGCTGAGTGTCCTGGTGTCCCCACGGTCCCATGCCCTTAAACCAACTCTTTAGCTGTTGTTGATTTACTGTGTCTGGTAAACAAGCAATGCCACCATTAAAGTAATCCCATATCTAAGGAATCTCATTGTTGATCGTAATGCTTCTGGTAACATGAAGCGTTGCTGACATTTTAAAATTTCTACTGTCCTTGCGTGATTGCCATGAACATAATTAAGATGCTTCTTTTTATTTTGTATATGTTTCGTATATTCTTATTGACCAGCAACTGTTTACTTTCTATCATTTTGTGCAGATAGGGATATCCATTTCACCTTGTTGCTATTGTGACCTTTTGGTGAACTTCACAAAACACTTTTTGTGTAATGAGTGTCTTGTGCAGTTCAACTAAAATGTCACGTGGGCAACATCTCTCAATTTTGGTGGGACTGCACAAAATGGTGATTGGAGTTTCCAAATCTCTGTCAAGTTCTGCTGCTAATCTCGTGCAACATTTTATTTGCCAGGACCCCGATTCCAAGTCACATCGATCTAGCCGGTAACACCTCATATCACTTTGCGGCCTCACGCCATGTATTCTACGTGTGTCGCTTACCATGGCCCGGGACCGCTTATGCCTTTTGGCTCACGATATGATAGTGTCGCTAGCATCCATATGACAAAGAACCCAGGCCGACATGGGTAGTCGTGAACCCAAAGCGCACTAACCCATGGGGACAGGCATACATGAATCACATCGAGCATGTCGGTTAGCAGCGTGAACTGGCTGTAGCACTGGCTAACAGACTCGGGAACCCGGCTGTAGCAGTTAGGCAGACTGGATGTCACCGCTGTGACATTTCAAGGGACGTACACAGAACGAAGTGAAACACATGTCGGCTACCAAGTGTCCCGAAAGCAGAGTGTCAAGAAGGTGACTCCGTGAACCGGATCAGAAGCGGACTACTATGGCTCAAGGAAGTACTAGACTACATTTCCCCATAAGAGAGGCTGCCAAGGATAAACAACTAGATTGTCGGATCCCACACATACCAAGCATTTCAAACATACACACAATATGCTCGATATGTGTAAATACAACATGGCATCACAACATAACTCTCACGACTCAAGTATTTATTCATTAGGCCCGAGGAGCGAGATATTACAAACATGGGTCTCATGACCCAACACTCGTGAGCATACAAGTCAAAGCACAAGCGAAGCTTAACATGTCCGAGTACGTACATCTACAAATGAAAAAGGCTGAGAAGCCCGACTATCTACTGATCCGCCGAGGGCACAAGATCGTAGCTGAGGTATCAAGCAAAACGTCGAAGTCCACGCGGAACTACTAGCGAGACTGACGTCTCTCTGCAAAACATAAAATAGGCAAACGTGAGTACAAATGTACTCAGCTAGACTTACATCAGAACTAACTACATATGCATCATTATCAACAAAGGGGTGGTGGAGTTTAACAGCAGCAAGCCAGCTTTGACTCGGTGGCTATCCTAACTACGACTGCAAGTAACTCTTTTGAGGTGGTGCACACGAGTCCACATATTCACCATATCAATACACCACTATGGATCCGCTCCCGTCTCCCCACGAGAACGCCATCCATAGCACTCACGCTATCTTGCGATTTTAGAGTATCCACTTTCACTTGTCTATGAACTGATATAGGCAACCCGTGAAGTCCTTATCATGGACACGGCTATTCGAATAGATCATATTAACCCTGCAGGGGTGTACTTCTTCACACACGCTCTCGCCACTTACCACCATGTACACGTCGTGTATCTCGGCAACCTTCAAGCGGAAGCATGGCGAGGGATTCGGCCACGACCTGACTAACAACACAAGTCTCTAGTCCAGGTTTATCGCCTATTTTGGTTCCATCTGCAAGGAGATCCGGCCGGGGTGTCGCTCACGGCCCCATATGATGTGTGCAGGGTTCCCGAGACACCAAACGGGCGCTCGGTACACCGGGCCACGGTGTATCTACCGCATCATAGCCCACCCCTAGGGTCAGCGCTACGCACGGCCTCCAACACATATCCTACAAACACCAGAAACTAGTTGCAACTCCTGGACAGAGATCAAGTTGATTAATAAGTCGAGAGAGCTTGGAGCGCCTAGAGCCCAATGTGTGGTAGTAACTGTTCATGGATCACAAACATAGAACTCAGTTCCTTAGGATGGCTGCAATGAGACAACCCACCGTGTACTCCTACATGGCCTCTCACCGCTACCTTTACCAAATCGTGTTCACACACTTAGCTCAGCAGTAGGACATGTTCACACACCATTCCAATTCATTCTCGATGAATCATACCTGACTCAACTCTAAGCAGTAGCAGGCATGACAAACAAGCATGAACGAGTAGGCACAACAGGGCTCAAACAACTCCTACTCATGTTAGTGGGTTTCATCTAATTACTGTGGAATGACAGGTCATGCAGAGGATAAAGGGATTCAGCTACCGCAACAAGTAACAGATGATTCGTTGTTGTCCTAATCCAGTAAAAGAGAGCAGGAGCGAGAGAGTGGGATTGTATCAGAATGAACAAGGGGGTTTTGCTTGCCTGACACTTCTGAAGATAATATAGTTCTTCATCGGTGTCATCGAACTCATCGCTTGTATCGCCGCTCATTGAGAGGGACAAATACCGGCAACATAGAAGGAAACACAATCAATGCAATGCACAATATGATGCATGATCATGACATGGCAATATGCTGTGATTTGAGCTAATGCAACAGAAAGTCATTTTGATTGAAGTGGAATTCAAAACTAGATCAAATTCCAACTCCAAAACTATTATCAAATTTGTCCTAATCATGTTTCATCCTAAACAGTGAGGTTAACTTTCTCAAACATGCATGAAAATGGTACAGATGGATAGATTGGATTTTTTTGATCATTTTTCATATATAATTTGTTTGATTTGGAGTTACGGTTGAATTTCTATGAATTTTTGAAGTTTGCAACATTTTCTAGAATTTCCTATATAAAAATAATTCCAGAAAATAAGTCATCGCACAAGATGACATAGGTGCAACATCAAGAGGTCAACTGGTTGGCTGTGTCAAACCCGACCAAGGGTCCTGTGTCGTTGTCATTAGTCTAACTAATTTTTAGTTAGTCCTAATCCTAACTTAATTAGCAAAGCGGTCCCACTTGTCATAGACCCGTGAGGGGTCAAACCGGCCCACCCGGGTCAACTTGGTCACGAGGTCAAACCCCTGGTCAGCAGGGTCAATCTCACTGGGCGTTGAGTCGCCGGGCAGGCCGAGATGGCAGAGGGGCTCGGATTTTGCCCTCCGGCGACCAAATTAGCGGCCTAGACCACCTACAGAGAGCTGGCACTCTCGCGCATCCATTGGAGCAAGAGAGAGAGACTGCGGTGGAGTGAGCTCACCGGAGTCGAGCTCGTGGCGGCGCCGGCATTCGGGCAAGGTTGGGAATGGTGCTGTGGGGCACGGCGGGGCGAACGGCTGGGTGCTCCGGCCTCCTGGTGATGTGCTGAGCACGGTGACGCGCTCGGTTTCTAGCTTACGCGTCTGTGGCCACGGCGGAGACATGGCCGGCGGAGCCGAGCTCTCGGCCGTGATGGCCAACGGGGTTAGGGGGCAGCTCGATCGACATGGCTAGGGGGAGAAGAAAGAGGAGCTCACGGCGACTTGGCCGGTGCAGATGGAGGGGCCGGGGAAGCGTCGGAGCGAGCGGGGTGGCGAGGCGGATCTCCGGCGACCCATGGTGAAGGCGGCAGCGATGGCGATGAAGCGGGGCCTCCGGCTTGTTTCTTCGGGCGTGAGAGGTTCAAGACGAGGAGGCGGAGCTCGGCACTAGCCGGCTGGGCGTGGGGATGCTGGGTGGTCATGGTGACGGTCGGCGGGCGATAACAAAGGCTCGGTGGCGCCATGAGAGAGCAGAGGAGGTGGGAGAAGCACGGAGAGGGTGAGAGAGGTCCGGGGGGGGGGCCACGAGGGAGGTCCAGGCGACGAGGGGAAGCGGCAAGCAGGAGGTGGCACGGCGCGCGCCGGGCGCAGGCGGTGAACACACGCCAAGGCCCTTCCGGGCGCGAGGTGGGAGACGGTGGCGGCTCCTGTGGGCTAGGGCTGGCATGTGAGGCCCAGATGGGCTTGGTGGGCGCCTGTGTAGTTTGGCCTGTAGGTTGCCCTCTTAGTTGTTTCTGTTTTCTATTTCTTCTGCTTTTGTTTTGATCTAGTTTTAAAACCAAATCAATTTTATAAATCCTGAAAATATTCATGAGCACCTTCTCAAATATTTCAAAGGCCCACAAATAGTTCCAACATTATTTGAGCATTTAAATTATTTATAATGTTTAAATGCCCAAAGTCAAATAGCTTAAGATTTAATTCAAAAATCCAGGAATGACCTATAAATATGTTCATCTTTTTTGGAAGAGGTTTTCACCTTTAACAGAACTCATGAACATTTCCAAAGGGCATTCTGGGTCATTGAAAATATTTTTATTGAACCTAGTTAAATTTCATTTGGTGCTAGGGTTTCAACAATCCCCATTTCAAATTTCTTTGGAATGAACATGATGGCATGATGAACAAGCAAAGTCAAGCAAGGGCTGAACTGGGGCTGTGACATTATTAGCCTTTGCAAGATGGAGCCGTCACTGTCACCACAATGGCACTTTATTTTAGTGGAACTGCACAAAAGGATAAGAAAATTATAGTTGCACCTTACATGCGCCGGATAGCCAACCTTAATGTTACTCAATTTTAGTGCAACTACTAAAGAAGAACCTGCCAGCTCACAAGAGCAAGTACTTCTTGCTAGCTGAATGACGCAATCTTTGGTTCATTTCAGGTGAACCGCAGAAAAAGGCGCATGAATTGAATCATGGAACTCCAAGCAGACCTCATCCTAGTGGAGCTGGAGGTTGAGTTCAAGGAGGCCGCTATTAAAGCGAAATCATGCTCTCATGTCTCCTTGTTTGTGTTGTGCAAACATGTTGTGCAAACGGGAATACTCAACTACAGATGTTGTGACGGTCATTCGCCAAGTTCTTCGATTGTATGACATGGCTAGCCAAGATGGATTTAATCCCGATATTCACTTTATCAAAACGCTCTAATGGGTTGGTTCTGAATCTTGCAAGCTGGGAATCAATGAGATGTGTAGGCATCTTTGTTGTACTAATTATTTGAATCTTATTTGTTGGTTCTGAATCTTGCAAGCTGGGAATCAATGAGATGTGTAGGCATCTTTGTTGTACTTATTATTTGGATCTTATTTGTTGGTTCTGAATCTTGCAAGCTGGGAATCAATGAGATGTGTAGGCATCTTTGTTGTACTTATTATTTGGATCTTATTTGTTGGTTCTTAATCTTGCAAGCTGGGAAACACGGCATGATCATGCAGAGGACAGCAACCATAACAAACAGTTCAAACTTGGTAGTATTATCTTTGTGAAAGTGCGACAAATGTGCTGATCGTAAAAGGCCCCGAGAATAATAATTCTAATTGTTGTGCATGTTGATCCCGTGGCACTGATAGAATGAGCCAATGCATTGCTTGTTTTAAGTATAAATTTCTATTAAAGCTAATTAAATTTAAGTAAAGTGACCACTAACTCCTGTTATTACAAAGACCAATACAGACCCGCCGTGAACCAACGTGTGGCCGGAGTAGGTTTCTTAATGGAGGCTTGAATGCGCCGAGGGTGCATCTTCTCGCAGGCGGCAGCGGACGAGGAGGGTAGTAACTGTTGTCGCCTATACACACTCAACTTATCGTTGAATCCAGCCCCCAAGAGCTGAAAAATGAACTGCTGCCTCCGCCTACACACTCGTTCACTCGAAGAGACTCCAATGGCAATCCGAGGGGTGAGCCTGCTGGATATGGACTTCAGCAAGGAGTTAGTTTGTTGCTCAGTCCTATGGCTGCACCAAGTTGAATGTGATGTACACCAACGATACGGACTCGTGAAGCTCACCGCCTCGGCCCATGGCTGCACCAGTTCGAGCATTCGCCTGCTTTCATCGGCAATACCGATCGCACCTTCGCTACGGTGGAGAGAAGGAAGAACGCGACATTCGCCATCCGTGCAACAAGCTTGTCGACATCCGTATAATACAAGATCATCAGAACGGGCAGGAGAAGGACTTATGGTTGACCTCGCCGACACCATCATCGACCCCTCGACACGCCAACATGAAAGAAGACGACCAACACGTGGGAGGTACCTCTCAATCTAGCCTACATAACCTACGCTGCCAAGGACGATACGCATGCTACAACATGTACAGCAGATCTTGGACATGAGGGCGGTTCCGCCTCAGAATCGACGAGTACACGGACAGCCGCAGCGCCATGATCAAGCCTGCCAGAAGGTCTAGATGCTGTACTTTATCTGCTTATAAGCACCTTTATCATCTGAGTGTTTCACGATTAGCCTATGCGCCGTAATTATCTGTTTTGTCCGAAATATTTCTTTTAAGAACCCATTAACCTGATTGCTTTTTTAGTGGCTATTTGCTTATGCATGTAAACTAGTTCACTTGTCCGTAAAAAACTAGTTCACTCGCTGCCGTGCTTTGAATCTCCTTCCTCCCAACATATTCCTCTCTCGTGGACCCAGCAGGTCTCTCGAATTTTCTCCCACTTTCTTTTTTGATGTAAACTAAGTTTTCTCCCAAGATTTTCCCTAGAACCAACTCAACTGGTCCCCATGCCTAGCCTAAAAATAATAATACCCACGTATTATTAACTCATCAAATTAAAATGATATTGTATTTCGTAAGTTGAAAGTTCTACAAAGTAATAATAATAATAATTGTTTATATATAACTTGCCAAGTTAACTCCTAGTGATTGCGCATAAGCTTGCAAAGATTTTACCGACGCGCAATCATGTGTTTATGTTTTATAACATTCGCCTAGCCCAACATGATATTTTCACCCAGCCCAGCAAGTCCGCTGGATTTCGAGAAAATGCAAATGGGATTTAAACGGCTGCATAGATGCTACATCATTGTTTCACCCAGCCCACCAAATGGACTAAAAACAAATGGATCGGCCGACATGTGGGCCAAGGTCGAAGTTCGTAAGGCATTGATTTACATCCAACGGCCGCATTCTTCTTCAACCTCTCGTTTTCATCCTCAGCTGCTGCCGAACTGGGCTGCTCTAGCTCTCAAGCCCAAGCGGCGTTGTTTTGCTCTCCTCAAAGAAACGCTACCTCGCCGATGGCCAGTCATCCTCCACTCCGCACTCTCCGTTATTCTCTCGCCGAGTGTAGGCCCACCCCGCACCAACTAGTCAAGTTTCCTACTCCTTCCGCTCATGACTCCATCCGCCGCTGCTTTCCCATCTCCGGTCGCTCCAGCCTGGGCCTTGTTGTTGTCCATCGCCTCGATGCGCCGGGCGTGGCATGGTCAACATACGAGTCATCGGAAGAGGATCAGACGCGAGAGCTCGACGGCTGGGACCCACGAGGTCCATGGTCGCACGCAAGGGAAGTTCCTCCTTATTACGCACTATACGGGAAGGGCTTCAGATTTCGCTAAAAACGCCCCCGCTGATGTGTCGCACTCCACCAGCTATATCTTCGCACGCAAGGAAGTGCCTCCTATTACTCACCAAAAATGAATACCCCTTTTAGCCGGGACCCACCATAGTGGGTGGCTGATTTAGGGCCTACTAAGTTGACGAGGACGGAGGGCTTTGTCAACTTAGTCAATATGAATGATTCTAGCTCCAGGACCGCACGATGTCCATCCAACAGCCTTAGTGCTTCTTCAACCTCTCGTCTTCTTGCTCTAGCCGCCGAAAGCAGCGCCGGTCGTGTCGCTGCGTTCCTCGCTTTCTCGTGGGTCGGGTGATGCCGCGGAGGCCTCACCGCCTCTACTACTCCCACCGCTGGCCTGTGGTATCCTCTACTCACCCACACCCTCTGTTATTCTCAAGGGTGACAGCTGCCTCACGCCGCAGCCAAACCAAAGGAACCTCAGATTCTCTCCGTGGGCATCCATCGTCGCTGTTTTCCCCGACTGCTTCGCCGTCCCTTCCTAGGCCTCGCCGCCGTCCACCGCCTTTGGTGCTCTCAGCGCTGCATGGTCAATGTGGTCAACGACCGACTTCCATCGGAAGAGTACTCAGACGTGAGAGGCCGATACCGGGTCCAAGGCCACAGCCCGTTTTTTGTGATTTGCCAAGTAAGTCGCTTTGTCAGGCCTATTGGGCTGCAAATCTTTCAAGACGAGGAGAGCTTCATTCGGCTGGCCGAGAAAATGGCCTATCACTAATGAGAAATGGGTTGTACATTTTTAAAACACATCAAACCGGCAATTAGTTTCAAATATCTTTTTTTCATTTCAAAATTTGAAATTGCATTAATTTTTATGCGTGGGGAATTTGTTGGATTTTACATTGATATACATTTATTTTTAAAATCAGTCTGAATGTGAGTCAAAATTTTGGGATTAAAAACAGTTCGGACCGCACCGAAATATGCAAAATTTCGTATAATTTTTTAACCGTAGCCACAATATGGGTTGTAATGCTAATAAAAAGAACATGGGATCCAAAAAAACCTTAAGAATTAGCAAATGGGTTGTAAATTATTAGAAATAATGGCGATGGGTTGTATGATGTTTTCCACAGATTTGAGGCTTTCCTAAAAAGGTTGATGCATTGCAGCGATCGTTGGATGTCCATCCAACGGCCGCCGTGCTTCATCAATCTCTCGCTTCTTCCTGCTCCCCGCTGCTCAAACAAGCGCCGCGGGACTGCTCGCTTCCTCCTCCCTCGCGGCCGACAGGTTGCCGCCAGCAGCCTCACCGCCCATCGCATTCCCATCGCTGGCCTAGCCATCCCTCTACTCACCCACACCTGCTGTTATTCTCCGCGACGAAGACGAACCAAGAAACCTCGTGACAACAGATTCTCCGCTGGGGAAACAACTTCCAGTCTTCCTCGCCCCGTGTTGTTCCTTCCTAGGCCTCGCCATCGCCCACCGCCTGGTGCTCTCGGGCGCGACTGGTCAACGTGGTCAACGAATCGACATGCATCTGAAGCGGATCAGACGCGGAGAGGCCGACACCTGGTCCACGGCCGCACGCAAGGAAATGCCTCCTTATTATGCGCAAAATAATGATTCCTCCACCGACATCGTGGACCCACCGAAAGGGCCTCTATATTTCGTGAAAAACGTTATCGCCGCAGACAGCCTGACCCACCAGCTATATCTTCGCACGCAAGGAAGTCCTCCTTATTACGCCGCAAAAAATGAATTCTCCCCGTTAGCGGGACCCAGATAGTGGCAGGCTGACTTAGGGCCTACTAAGTTGACGGGACGGAGGGCTTTGTCAACTTAGTCAATATGCATGAGTTTAGCTCCAAAGGACCTGATGATGTCCATCCAACGGTCAGTGCTTCTTCAACCTCTCGGTCTTCTTGCTCCAAATGCCCAAACCAGCGCCGCCGTGCCTCGTGCTCCTGCCTCCCATGGCGGCCATGCGATGCGGCGGAGGCCTCACCGCCTCTACTACTCCCACCACCGCCGTGCCATCCTCTACTCACCCACACCCCCGTTATTCGTGGTGACGCAGCCTCACACCGCAGCAGGAACCAGCTGAACCTCAGATTCTCACGCTGCGGCATCCACCGCCGCTGCCTTCCCGGCTCTGGCCGCCCCTTCCTAGGCTCGCCAGCGCCCACCGCCTGGTGCTTCTCGGGCGCGGCGTGGTCAACGTGGTCAAGGAATGGCTTCCATCGGACGTGGATCGACGTGGAGAGGCCGACACCGGGTCCACGGCCGCAGAAGGAAGTGCCTCCTTATTACGCCGCAAAATAATTATTCCTCCACTCGACAGCGGGCTCACCAGACGGGCCACCGATTTCGCGAAAAACGCTTCTCGATCGCCGGGACCCACCAGCTACAACTTCGCACGCAAGGAAGTGCGCCCGCAAAAACGACGCTTCGATCGCTGGGACCCACCAGCTACATCTTCGCAGTAAGGAAGTGCCTCGATACCGACCCACCTGGTCAAGCGCACGTAGGGTTGTCATTCTGATCGCGAACGTGTACATACATACTGGTCGTTGTAGAGGCGCGCACGTATAGCATGTACATGTACATACAGCAGCGAGGGTGCAAGAAAGAAAATACGGCCACGTACGTACATACGGGCAGGGTCTCGAACGCCTACTCGTGCATATGTACATGGCTGGGTCGGAACGGAGAAACAGCGTCGTCATCGTGTTCATGGGGAGCCAACCGGCTGGGTCGGAACGGAATGCGTGGTCGTGTTCATTGGGAGGGCTTGGACGGAACAGGCGATGCAAACGGCCTTGTGTTCGACTGGCCATGTTTGAAACGGGATCCTGTTGATCGGGAGGGGCCTGGCATACCGCACAACAAGGAAACGGACCTCCCACGGTCGAAACGGGGTCCCGCTGATCGGGAGGGTGTGGCGATCGCAAAACGGATTTAAACGGACTTGTGTTGGAGTGCTACGGTCAAACGGGTCTTGTTGATCGGGAGGGTGTGGCGCATCAGAAAACGGACTTAAACGGACCTGTGTTGGAGCCCCACGATCAAACGGGGTCCTGCTCATCGGGAGGGTGTATGCATCGCAAAACGGACTCCACGGATACTGTTTCATCTCCACCGCCGACCTCCTCCAGCCTCCACGGCCACCGCCGACCTCCTCCAGCCTCCACGGGCCCTGCTCATCCAGCCTCCACCGCCACTCCACCGGCCATCGCTCAACCACCCTCCACGGGCACCCTCCACGGGCACCCTCCACCGCCTCACTGCTCATCCAGCCCTCCACACCACGGGTCCTGTTCAACCACCCTCCACGGCCACCCTCCACCGCTCATCGATCATCCAACCCTCCACACCACGGGTCCTGTTCATCCGCAGGCAACGCCACCGCCATCGCTCATCCAACCCCCTCCCCGCAACACTCACCGCTCATCCAATCGATCGCCTTCAGCTTAGCAGCAGAGCGGCGAATCGCCCATCGGGTTCGCTAACACCATCGATCGATCGCCGGTTCGGGTGAACGCGAGCCTGCAAAGGCAATGGCTCGGGTTAGTTAGAGCCCAATGCCTCGCCGGTTCGCGCGAGCTAACGCCGCACACACGCCGCCAGACGCACGAGAAAACGCTGCATCGCTGCCCCGACGCCCCACCGTAATCGCAACTCACCAAATTTTCCTCCCTCGCTTCTACCACGGTTTTTCCGCCATGGACGGCCCAAAGAATGTCATGCAGCTGCGCCTCCGCCCGCAAAGGACGTAAAAGCCCATTTTCTGTCATGATTTTTTCATAGAAGTAGGAGCCCACCACATCTATGATGATACCGGTTTTGTCACAATTATCGCCATAGAAGTGTCATATGTATGACAGAAAAAAAATTGCTCGCCCAAAATGTCACGGATGTGTCTTTTTTTTGTAGTGTGATGTTCTACCGTCAGAGGGTTTCGCCTCTCTCCTTGTTGGAATAGGAGAAGGGGGAAGGAGGAGGAGAGAGAAGGAAGAGGGCGCCGCCTCTCTCCTTGTCCTATTCTGGACTAGGTGGAGGGCACGCGCCCAGCCCTTGCATCCTCTCTTCCTTCCACTAGGGCCCATGTAGGCCCATTAAGCCCCTGGGGTTCCGTAACCTCCCTGCATCTCGAAAATCCCGATTTCACCCGAACACTTCCGTATCCAAATATAGGCTTACAATATGTCAATCTTCATGTCTCGCCATTTCGAGACCTCGTCATGTTCGTAATCACATCCGGACTCGAACAAACTTCGTTCATCAAAACTCATGAACTCATAATATAACACTCATCAAAACCTTAAGCACGGTTCGAGAACTATGTAGACCTGACCTAGAACTGCTTCCGTCAATAACCAATAGCGAACCTGGATGCTCATATTGGCCCTACATATTCTATGAAGATCTTTATCGGTCAAACCGCATAACAACATACGTTGTTCCTTTGTCATCGGTATGTTACTTGCCCGAGATTCCATCTTCGTATCCAATACCTAGTTCAATCTCGCTACCGCAAGTCTTTTACTGCTACATAATGCATCATTCGTAACTAACTCATTAGCTACATTGCTTGCAAGGCTTATAGTGATGTGCATTAACGAGAGGGCCCAGAGATACCTCTCCGACAATCGGAGGACAAATCCTAATCTCAAATACGCCAACTCAACAAGTACCTTCAAGACACCAGTAGAGCTCCTTTATAATCACCCAGCATTGCCAGACGCTTGGTAGCACACAAAGTGTTCCTCCGTAAACGGAGTTGCATAATCTCATAGTCATAGGAACATGTATAAGTCATGAAGAAAGCAATAGCAACATACTAAACGCATCAAGTGCTAAGCTAACGGAATGGGTCAAGTCAATCACATCATTCTCCTAATGATGTGACCCTGCTAATCAAATGACAACTCATGTCCATGGCTAGGAAACTTAACCATCTTTGATTCACGAGCTAGTCAAGTAGAGGCATACTAGTGACACTATGTTTGTCTATGTATTCACACATGTATCAAGTTTCCAGCTAATACAATTCTAGCATGAATAATAAACATTTATCATGAAATAAGGAAATAAATAATAACTTTATTATTGCCTCTAGGGCATATTTCCTTCACCGAGAGCTGCTTGAGCAGTCAGTCTGCTCTTTCACAAGATACCTTATGCACGACGGAGCCTGCCCAAGCCTGTGATCGCTGCCCGCCCACGCCCAGCTGTGGTGGCCTTTTCCAAAGAGATGGCGGACGTGGATGGCGAGATGCTTGCCGAGTATGGTGCGATGGATGCCATGGAGCCCCTTCCCCAGGAGACCGTCGGGCACGAGCTGGACATGGAGGCGGCGGCGGAGATCCACGAGCACCAGCCATAGTAGTACTCTTTGTTTTGTTAACTTAAGAGCGCCGGCCTTTAATTTGTTAGAGTAATGTTTAGGTCAGCTAGCTCTGTTTAATTGCTGAACTTGCTCGATTAAGAAGTGTGGGTGTGTTGTAGTCTCCTTTGTGTACCCAAATTATGCAATGACGTGGATGACCACTGTAACCATGTAAATTCGAACCAAAACTTTTGACGTTCAAACTCATCACACACGGGTTAAGCTTATCTCAATCATTTGTGATGTCCACATATCGCATACAGTTCTCAAAAGGGACCGTGGTCTTATGACACTTTATGCCGCCAGTTTTTGGCTGAAGCGATTCCAAATTTTCGCTTCCATGAAATATCTACCTCCCTCCTCCTCCCCTTAGCAAAAACCACATTTCTTTCCGCTTCTTCCTTCCCAAGTTGAAACCTTCACTCCTTGCTTGAAGCGCCGCCTCTCGCCGTGACCGCCCTTCACGCTGCTCGCCTCCTCTATCCAGTGTAATCCACACCGACCCCATCCTCCTCCTCCTTCCACATCTCACATGCCCCGATCACGACGCGAGCGCCACACCTTCCACCCAAATCACCGACCCTCCACCAAATAAGCTACACCTAAGCCATGGTGCACACAAGATAGCCAGGACCTCAAGGAGCATTTGGCAGCGGAGAAGCAAATCATGGTCAGACGCACGGATGAGGTCGCGATGGCTGCCATTCGTGTTTAATTCCAGATCTTGGAGGAGCACCTTGCCAATTGCTAGCTACGGCGTTACATGCTCGGTTTATCTGCTATGTGTGCTGCTCCCGCCTTTCCTTCACAAAATCTAGTGAATTGTGCTATCTAATTTCACCATGCAACTGCTGTTCTAGTGTATATGTTCTATATGTCGTGTGTGTGGTGCTCACTTATTAACAGTTTTGTTAATTAGTTGTCATCTTTAGTTAACTGTTTGGTTCAATTATGCAAATGTGATGTTCAATTCTTCAGGCTGCAATTTTGTATTGTCTTCCGTGTGAGAAATAAATCGAATTTATCTTTATAAAATTGTGGGTGCATTCTGTTATTGTATACCATGTGAGGAATAAATTGAATTTGGTTGTAGTAAATACATGTGAAACAAAAACAATTGCTACAATTGGTTGTAGTTAACTATTTGGTTAACTCTCTGATCTTCTATGAGGAGTATGTTATATTGTGCAATGTGGTGCTCAGTTAATGTTTGGTTCATTTGTTGTGGTGTTTAGTTAACTGCTTGGTTCAATGTTATATTATGCAATGTGGTGCTCGGTTAATGTTTGGTTCATTTGTTGTGGTCTTTAGTTAACTGCTTGGTTCAACTCTGCAATGCGATGTCCAATTGTCATGGGTAGAATTTTGTATTGTTGTGCATGTGAGGAATAAATCGAATTTGGCTGCGCTTAATACATGATAAACATATACAAGTGTTATATTTCCTAATTCTTAATCATGCTTGGTTTGGGTAAATGGGTTTTCCGTGTGGCTTCAATTAATCTGATGAATCTGCAATGTGCTTATTTTTCATCAACATATTTTACGGATAGCATGTGAACCCTTACTTAACCTGATGACTAACTACCTTATATGTGTTGCAGGGAAACAATGTGAAGCACTGAGGTTTAAAATCGAGGTTAGCACGTGCATGGTTCATTGTCTAATAGCACATTATTGTGCAATTGCAGGAACCATTCTAATATTTTGGTTTCTAACAATTTGGTCTTGCACATGTAGGTCCCGGCTGTCGAGGTTTTGACCCACTGCTCAATCTTTTGCATATGGGGAAATGAGTTGTCCATGAATATCAATCAAATCAAGAAACTCAGAAAGATTGTTAGGATAAAGAAATTAGCAACAAAAAACAACAAGATCTTTGTCTGCACAATGAAGAAGACATTAGTTCACTACAAGATGGTACTAACTATTATACCTTGCCTTTTTTATTCCTTTGCCCCATTTCCAATATAGAGAAGATATTTATGCACATCCTTGTTTTCAGGCCTTTCCAAAGCAGTTCACTGATGATTACCTCTCAAACCACCTCTATGGTCAAGAGGCGACGAAGGTTTTCATACAACACCCACTGTCGGTGTCAAAACCGGCGGATCTCGGGTAGGGGGTCCCGAACTGTGCATCTAGGCGGATGGTAACAGGAGACAAGGGACACAATGTTTTACCCAGGTTCGGGCCCTCTTGATGGAGGTAAAACCCACGCCCTGCTTGATTGATATTGATATTGTGGATGTTTACAAGAGTGGATCTACCACGAGATCAAGGAGGCTAAACCCTAGAAGCTAGCCTATGATATGATTGTAAGGGTTGTTGTCCTTCTGTCCTACGGACTAGAGCCATCCGGTTTATATAGACACCGAGAGGGCTAGGGTTACATAGAGTCGGTTACAATGGTAGGATATCTACGTATCCAGACGCCAAGCTTGCCTTCGACGCCAAGGAAAGTCCCATCCGGACACGGGAGAAGTCTTCAATCTTGTATCTTCATAGTCTTGGAGTCCGTCGATGATGATAGTCCGCAGATGATAGTTCGGCTGATGATGGTAGTCCGCTATCCGACACCCCTAATCCAGACTCCTCAAGAGCTCCTCAACCAGGCTTCAATGACGATAAGTCCGGTGCGATATTGCTTGGCATTGCAAGGCGGGTTCCTCCTAATGATAGAAGATTGTGAACACCAGATAGTGTCCGCCTCCAAAATAAATTCCACATTCCACCGTAGAGAGAATAATAATATATACACAAGTTCAATCTGTTGACTTTTTGTGGCATGACGCCACACCACTACCAAGCCATGATCTGAATTGTTTTTACTTTACCACCTCAACAGATTTAGCGAGGCGGTTTCTTGGCACGCCCCGTCAAGCAGTAGATCGTGTTTCCCCATAATCCGGGATTCTCATCAATACGGCCGCAGTAACCCAACCGCGCCATCGATGGTGACGCTTGGGAGATAAGCGAGTTTTACTGTGCCGGTGGGGGACGGTAGACTTCGCCAACCATATAAGGGATAAGGATTCACCTTCTCACCCACGCCTTCTTCCTCCTTTGCTTATCCATCTCCTCACAGACTCGAGCTCCAAAGCACCCAAGTTCACAAGATCTCGCCTCAACCTTCTCCGACCATGTCCGGAGCGGAGGTAAATGGTTGGCCTCCACCGCTAAGGAGGAGCACATCGCCAAACCGCGCGGGCGCCGATACCTCTCCAATGACATCACAGACCGCTGCCCGACGAGGGGCAGCTCATCCCACCCCCTGTGCCCCATGAGAGGGTCGCTTTCCTTCCCACGCCCTCCGCGGACTGGGCTTTCCACTTCACCCCTTTGTCCGGGGCTCATGTTCTACTACGGCCTGATTTCCATGATCCGCACCAACTTCATCCTCAACATCTCGGCGCTTATCATCGCGGTGCGAGGCCTTCCTCTGCATCCGCCCCACTTCGCTTCAGGCTCAAGACCTTCAATGTCAAGTCAAGGTAGTGAAGGGAACCTGCCGGAGTGCGGAGGCGCCATGTTGGGCAAGATGCCCAACGCCCTTGGTTCAAGGGGCCTTCGTGGAATCCGCCAAGGGTGGCAATCGGGTGGTTCTATATCACCAAGCCGCTGACTGCATGGGCGGCGGCCCCGAGTTCAGATCTGGTATTCCCACGCAGCTCACCTCCCGGAAAGAGAAGGGCTTGTGGGGTAGTTCGAGGAGCCGACGGACTCCAAGCCCGATCCGTAAGCTGGTGAAGAAGCTCAGCTGGTTAACGTGGTCCAAGTCATGCTCGTCCACCGGATTCTCCCATGCCAAGAGCGGCATTCAATCAATGGAGTTCGATCCGAACAGCACCAGCGCTGAGCAAGCTCTTCGACACGACGCACGGCGCTCGAGGGTGCTGTTCAAGGGCACCGGTTTCGCATCCGCGATCAAGATCGCGGATTTCGCCGCAGCGCCAAGCCAACGAGGTAAGTGATTCTACCCTTTACGGACACTTGTTTTTCATAGTTTGACTCTATGCGGTTTTAATTTCCTTTCCTTTGACAGATCGATGAGGAAGGCGGAGCAGATTATCCGTCCGCCCTATGCCAAAAATCCAGAGACGCCTGCCTAGCGGGTTGCTGGTTCCGCACCGCACGTGGTGCCGGAGAAGAAGGCCAAGAAGGAGGCGACGGTGCTCGAAGAGTGCCTGCCAGGTGTCCGACGACTCAGGGCGGACTCTCCCCAAAATGAGGAGGAGAAGAGGACTCTCTCCTGCAGGAGGGAGAGAGGAAGAGGAAGGCTTCACCAATGGGGAGGCCAAGGTCCAAGAGGGAAGGACTATTCTCGACAGCCCGCCAACATCAACGCTATGCGAGGAAGAATGGCCTTCAAGGGCCAGCCTCCGCGAGATCGTAAGTATCCGGATTCCTGAATGATTTATAATTTTTTTTCGCCACATAGTGTCATTCGATGCCGCATGCTGCCTCGTAGTCCGCCATGATGATCTCCCGCTTCATCGAAGCGGTCGCTGGCTCCGCCGGATGTAGACTCCATCCCGACCGCCCACCCCCGCGACATCGAGGACGCCGAGGTGGGATCCCAAGAAGGGACCCATCGGGGAGGCCCGAGGCGCCGCAAGTCGCCCTCCCGACTTTGCGCCGACTCCAAATCAGAACCCGCAGGGTTCCGAGTCCGACCGCGCCCTTCAAACGGCGGGCAAGACTGCGACGCCGGGCGCTTCCGCCCAACCGAGGCGCTGGGCAATTTGTTGAGGCGCTGCAGAGCGCCCATCGAGGAAGAACACCGCACTATTATGAGTGCGGTGATTCAAGGTGCAGCTTGCTAAGAGCGGGCTGACCGAAGCCTCGCAGAACCTTCTATCAAGCTTTGAGGTAAGAAGTTAAAATATGCAATGTAATACCGCATAGACAGTAGCCCCGATGCTCGGTTCGTGTTCGGAAAGAAAAGCCGGACCGAGGATCTAAAAAGATATACGCAGGGTCGCTAAAAATTATGTCAATATGGGTTGCAAGGTTGCGCTGACCTCCGCCAAGACCGATCATGGAGGTCGGTGCTTTTAAAGCAGAGCTTGCTGTCCGAGCAAGAGCTCGGCCGCCAGAAGCAGCTCCAGACAAAGAAGGTGAGTAACACCGCTTGAACTTGTACCTTACAGTAAAAGGATTTAGGTTGCAACAAAAATAACAAGGATAACATGGGTACTGCAAGGGCCACGAACGAGGTGGCGACCTCAAGGAGGCCGTGTCCGCGACCGAACGCAATGCGCCACGGAACGGGCGAGCGAGAAAAGCAAGAGGCGCGGGTGGCGGTGGTTCAGAAGAGCTCCGTGCTCATGGAAAAGCATGAGAGTTTGGAGCATGACTCAAAGACGCGAGAGTCCGAGCTTGCCTCGCTCTCGAAAGTGCCAAACTGCCAAGGTCGATGCCCATAAGTCCCTTCAGAGATTGAGTTGATGAGGAAGATAGCGCGGTAAGGCATTTTTCATGCAAAGCAAGCATGTGAATGTAAATTACGTGTTACTTACCCGAATTCGAGCTCTGTGGGCATTTGCAGATCCGCTTGCAGCGTGTCCGATGTCAGCCGATTCTACCGAGCCGAGGGGAGCTCAACGGAGAAGGTCTTCGTCTCAAGATGTTGAGGCCGCCATCCGGTGTTTCTAGCGACCAGCCAAGCAGCTGGTCGAGCTTCACAAGGTGGCCGAGCAGGCCATGAAGGGCCTCATAGTCCGGCCGTGGCCCGGAGAGGCCATGCCTGGAGCTACTTCGCCTCGGCGACGGCTGGTGGATGCGTGCCCTCGGTGGAAGTTATCAAGCCCCCCCTGTATTGAAGGTGCTCGCCGGGCCCTTGCCCGCAAAAGGTGCATTGGGGCAAGCTGAATGCGGAGAAGCTAATCATCGACGCGCCACCAGCGGGCAAGGAATATCGACGCCCAAATGTACTATAAGACTGTCCTGAAGGTTGCCCGCAAGATTATGGATGAGTGCCTCGTGGATGTAATTATTGAGTAAATTCGCAATGTGTTATCCTGTGCTGAAAACTTTGTTCATATGCGCTAAGCAACGCTTGTTAATTTAAAATATTACCTTATGTGCGGCCGCTTATTAAATCTGAGAGATGGCAAGTCGTCGGCTTCAGCCCCATGCCACGAAAGTGCTGGGGTGTTCGGATAAACTTGAGCACTCTTGTTCCCATTTTGGGTCCATCTAGGAGGCGCTCAACACAACGAACAAGGCTACCGGACTTATAGTGCTTGAACACTCTCACTTAGCCATAGAATTCTATAATTTTAAATTTCGGCGAAGCCCCTAGTATTCGGAGGACCAATTGGGCGCTATCCACGCCTTCGCCGGACATAATCCGAACTTCGTCAAGCGGCGAGGTCTTTAAGGACCCGAAGGACCTCTCTAACAGCGACCAGTCTCGCCTTATCATGACAACAGTTTTAGCTTTCCATCGAGGCGTTAACCTGCTCAACCGGGCGCAATCGCAGTGGTTCTCCTAGTGCTACCTTAGCCGATAGAACGGAACGTAAGGTGCCAAACATGGGAGCCGGGCAAACCCAACTATTGACCCAAGACATGATTCGAGCCGATTCATATAATGCTATAAGTTCGGGTGCCGCACTTGTGAAAGTGTTGGACTTTATCACACCATAATGCGGAGAACATAAGCCCTCGGTGTATTTGGCCGCACTCAAAATGTACGGATGCAACATGTCGAAAATGAACATATATGTAATAAGGTAATGCAATTATAGGCAAAAAGTGTTGCATTGTATTCAAAAGATATGCTATGAGTGCGGAATGATACAAATAGTGCGAAAGCAAGGGATTGACTTAATTAAAGGCGCTCTCTCCGTGGGTAGGCCGGAATGTTGTATTTAACAAATTTAATGCTCGTGATGGAGACCACCGAGTGTTCGCCGCGCCTTTGTCCTTCCCCGGCTGTTGCATCATGAGTTCGGCAGGTTCGCCACGGACAGAGTTCTGTATAAAAAGAGAGAAATAAAAGAAAAAGAGCGACACACTTGGGAGCCCCCGTGTGGTCGAACCGCACTGGTCTGTTGTGGTTGTGCCTTCCCCTATGCCCATGGTATCTCCTGTATGCAATTATGTACGCGGAGAGTTTGTTTTACAATTATGCGAGGGTCGGGTTGAGGCCGCATTGCTACGCTGCGCTCGGAATGTGCCGTGGTCTTGGCTGATGTTGCTCCGGCGCTGCTTGGCCGGTCCGGTCGCTCAACGGCCGGACTCGAAAATTGCCTTAAAAGGCTGCTCAGCATTTCTTCCTCGAGAGTCATTGTATGTTCCTCCATTCGAGGGAGCGCCTGTTTCCATTGACCGTGATGACTCCACGAGGGCCTCGCATCTTGAGCTTAAGGTATGCATAATGCGGCACCGTTGAATTTTGGCGAACGCGTTCGTCCGAGCAGTAGCATGATAGCCGCCACGGAACGGGACTATGTCAAGATTAACCTCGCCGAAATTATCCGGGATCCAAGACCACTTCCAGGTAATTAAGCCTGTATAATTGGCCTCGACACCGGTATGACACCTTTGAAGGTTGTCTTTGTAGGTTTAACTTGAAGGGTCTATGCCCATCTTGCGACCGATCCCGATAAAGCAGGTTCAAAGCTACGCCGCCATCCATCAGACTCTCGTGAGGTGAAATCCATCGACGATTGGGTCTAAAACTATCGCGCGAATCCGCCATGGCGGATATCGGTCGGATGGTCTCTTCGATCGAAAGTGATCGGGCAAGAGGACCATGGGTTGAATTTTGGGGTGATCGCTCCATCGCAGATACGCCCTTTAGTGCACGCTCCGCCCTCTTGGGAATATGCGTTATGATATCATGTTTACCGTCCAACTTGAGGGGGAAACCTTTGTCCTCTCGTTGTTCGCGGCCGGTCTCTTCCTCGTCATCGCTGTAGCCCTTGTCACCGTTTTCGCGATTAATTTGCCTCGCTCCTTGAATACCCAACAATCTCGCTGGTGGTTAGCTGGCTTTTCGGGGTTCCATGTATTTTACCGAGCGGTCGAGTATTCGGTCCAAATTGACGGCCCGGAGTGGTTCTTTGAATGGCTTCTTCCATTGACCGGTTTGGAGCCTCGAATCCGCGTTGACTGTCAGATCCTCATTGCTGCCGCCACACGCGGCGCTTGTTTTGTTTCGACGCGAACCTGCCATTGCGGTCCTTGGTATCCGCCCGCCAGATTTTTGCCGAGGTTGTTGCCGCGAGCTAGCTAGCTATCCTCTCCCGCATGTAAGCCGGTCATGAGTGATGTGAGGGCTGCCATGGATTACGGCTTCCCTATCCTAGGTGTCGGGCCAGCCACCGTCACGGATGTTATGTTTGAAGGCAGTGAGTGCCTCCGCATCCGGACAATGACGATTTGATTTTTCTTTGTTAAGAATTGTGTCCGTAATTGCCCGGCCGATTCGTCTGCTGCCGGATTATGTGGCTTAGGTCATCTCGTCCGTGGTCGCATACGCGCTCCGGAAGTTGTCGAGAATGCGGCTTCCGTGTCTTCCCAAAGATCCAATTGACTCGCGGCAGGCTGTTAAGCCAATGCCGAGCTGGTCCTTTGAGCTTGAGCGAGATATTTGATGGCGTGAAGATTGCCGCCGGGCCATATGTATATGGACGAGATAATCCTCAATCCAAACCGCGGGTCTGTTGTGCCATCATAGGATTCTATATTAACGGATTTAAACCCTTCAGGATTTGATGATCCATTACTTCGCTGAAGCATAGTGGGTGTGGCGCTTTGTATTGAGCGATATCGCGACGTAGCTCAAGAGAGCGTTGTCGTCAGGTTCGGCCCGGCCGAGTAGTTGTGTCCGCGCGATGATATTCGCCGTGGGTCTTGGGCGCCCACGTGATCCATAGATAGATCTGGATTGTCTTGCCTTGTCCTCCAATATATCTCGCAAGTCCGCGCTGCCTCCCCGGGCTTCATGCTTTTGAGCGATGCCGGGTACGGTTTTGTGGAGGGCTTGCACGCCTCCGCCGCGCCACGAGGTGGTCGGTCCGTCAGACAGCGCTGGTGATGCAGGTTTGTATGCTTCCTCCTCTAATCGGGGAGCAACTTATGCTTTGGGTAACTTTTGAGGGGCGTCGAAGTTCATTTTCGCCGCGAGGACCTCGGTCCATCCGCCGGCCAAGAGGTCTTGATCAGCTTGAAGTTGCTGCTTTTTTCTTTAGGCTGTTTGCCGTGGCTATTAGCCCGCCTCAAACGCCTTGTTCGACGGGATCCTCGTGCACGACGATTCGCCATCGCCGAGGCTTGCCTCTGCCTCCGAGGGAGGTAGGCAATTGTCATCCTCGACCTTCGCCCCGCCGCCTCTCGTGAGGGCTTGCTTCCTCCTCCCCCGCTAGATCGTGGCCGAGGGAGTTGTCTTCGCACTTTCTCGGGTGTTATTATCTCCTCGTGCCGAATCTCCATTCTTGCCGGGCGGATTTAGAGCGCGCCACGACGCCGGGCGCTTGGCTGTTTTTTATGAATCGCCTCCGCTGCTTCTTCGCCGCCCCCATCTTTTGGGGTGTCCACCATGTATATGTCGATGACGAGGTGGTCTTCCAAAGGTCCTCGTAGGCGCTGGTTCTGGTAGTCTCCGCATCGCCGCCCATACCGCCGATGTCTTCGGAGTCGAGTCGAGTATGTCGTTAGATCGCCGATGGTGGCTACGGCGGGGTGGTGGGTGGGCTCAATTTCTTCGCCGTCTGCTGCCCCAACCGCCCTGGTCGAGTTCGCCAGGCTCTCCGGATAGCGAGAGATGCTTCAAAGATTTATGATATCGCCAAGGGCGAGTGCCGAAAGATGTCCGCAGCGGTGAATTTCATGATCGGGCGCCAACCGGATTCGACCGGGTGGGCGCAGGAGGTTCGGAGTCCGCAGGAGTCCGCACCTTGGAGTCATGAGCTTTATGCGGACAAGGTAAGTGTTTGGCTCCATCGCCAGAGTTGCGGCCCCGAGGCGGTGTCCAGCCATCCGCCCTCGATCCGAGCGATCGCCCGGACTATGGGTCGGAGCGACTCGCAGCGGCCTCCAAGGTGCTGTCCGCGCGTAGTTAGGTCGTGCCCATCGTGACAGCGCTGCACGCCGGGTTGTGGCTCAGATCCATCAAGATCAAGTCTCCGCGATATCGGCCGTGAAGTTTAGGGAGTTTCCAAACCTGACTCGACGCCAGGGGCGAGCTGATCCGCCTCCGATGGCCAAGTGAGTTGCCCGCAGCGCGGCCGCAAAATACGAAGATCTGTCCGGGAGAAAAGTCTCACCCAGACGGCGTTGTTGTTGATTGAAGAGGCCATCGCTTCATCGGTGACGGCTACACGAGGAACTCTCAATGAAAGCACCAATGTCGGTGTCAAACCGCGGATCTCGGTAGGGGGTCCCAAACTGCGCGCCTAGGCGGATGGTAACAGAGACAAGGGACACGATGTTTTACCCAGTGTTCGGGCCCTCTTGATGCAGGTAAAACCCACGCCCTGCTCGATTGACATATTGATATTGTGGATGTTTACAAGAGTGGATCTACCACGAGATCAAGGAGGCTAAACCCTAGAAGCTAGCCTATGGTATGATTGTAAGGGTTGTTGTTCTTCTGTCCCACGGATTAGAGCCATCCGTTTATATAGACACCGAGAGGGCTAGGGTTACATAGAGTCGGTTACAATGGTAGGAGATCTACATATCCAGACGCCAAGCTTGCCTTCCACACCAAGGAAAGTCCCATCCGACATGGGGAGAAGTCTTCAATCTTGTATCTTCATAGTCTTGGAGTCCGGTCGATGATGATAGTCCGGCAGATGATAGTTCGGCTGATGATGGTAGTCCGGCTATCCGGACACCCCCTAATCCAGGACTCCCTCACCCACGGTTCAATATATAAGTGTTCGTGAAGAGGACGAAGGACGGACGGTCAATCATCCACAGGCACTGGCCTAAAGTTGCAAAGACCTTCAACATGAATGAAGGCTCACTATTCTCCTTCCGCTTTCAAAGATTTTTCCGTATGAGATGCATCTGCCTATATACCGCCTATGATGCTAATTTCGAAAGGTTCTACATGTTGCATGTGGAACTTGTCAGCCGTGCGCTTGTGTAATGGGGTAGCTGAGTGCTAAAGCTATATCTTGCTATACTCTGATGTATTTCAATTTTGAAATTCTGCTTCTTAATATGGAAATGAAATATATTGTGTGCTTAATATGAATGTCAATTAGATTAATAAATGGATTATTAATAATAGGGTAATTAGCCTCATAATGGCTAATTAGCTGCTAATTGGGTTTTGATATTGCAAACGGTTGTTGAAAAATAACGCGGGCGATGACTCAGAAACGCATACAGCTTCTGTGAATAAACCGTGTTGATCATCGAACAATCACACACGACTTTCTCTTGAAAACTGTTTATGCGTTAGGCTACCTTGCACAAACGCTACTCACATAAAAACTGTGTGTCATGGATAGCCTTTGCCACACAGCTTATAAGGACCGTGTGATACATTCAATAACGCATACGGTTTAACGGGAAAATTGTGTGTGATGTACTCAGAACGAAAACGCTTCCTTGAGCGACTGTGGGATGTGCATACCAACGGAAACGCTTAGCGGGACTGACTGTGGGATGTACTTAATCGAAACAATTTCGTCAGATAATTCTATTTTTTTAGCTCTACTATATGTATTTCCGTATTTGAGTGTTTCGCCGCCCATTACCCACCTCATTTTGCCGAACGTAAAGCAGGAGGGCATATCCTCAACGGTTTCGGGTCGTAGGGAAGGACCCCTATCTCCCACATACTCACTTGGCGACGGTTCCAAATGCCGTCATGAAATGGGTAAAAAACCGTTTGTTTAGGACCGGCGCGCACCAGTGCTCATCCACCACTTGACATGTTTCATGAGCGAGCCGAGCTCGAGCTCAGACCCATATCAACAGAGGATGGTGAGTATATCCCCACGTGTCTATGGAGACATGTTTGCTAGCGCTGGAGGATTTAAGCGCCAACCAAGAGAAAGTTAATAAGCTTGCTAAGCATCTTGTCAGCATTATGGATACCCAGGATATTGTTTCTTGAGCTCTTCTGAAGTGGTTTCAGTTCTGGGCTTGTTTTCCTCATGGCGCTTATTTGCACGGTCGCCAACTTTGACAACCAAAGGTATGTGATATGCTGCTTTTTTTCCTATATTTGCACTAGTGGCTAACTTTGATGCCCAAAGGATGTAATATGTAATAGCTGGATAGCCTAGCTTAAGTTGCTTGCTTATTTATTTCCTTGTTGTCTTGTTTATTTGTTTGCTTGTAGTTAGTGCGGTTCTTTTCAAGGGTTTGTTAGTGGTCATAGAATATATTTTTTTAAATTAGGCCACAATAACCATGGGCTATATATTTATCAGAGTTACCATGGGTGAGGGAGTCCTGATTAGGGGTGTCCGGATAGTTAACTATCACCGCTGGCCGGACTCGGACTATGAAGATACAAGATTGAAGACCGCCCCTGTCCGGATGGGACTTTCCTTGGCGTGGAAGGCAAGCTTACGATACGGATATGTAGATCTCCTACCATTGTAACCGACTCGGTAACCCTAACCCTATCCGTGTCTATATAAACCAAGGGTTTTAGTCCATAGGACTAACAACAATCATACCATAGGCTAGCTTCTAGGGTTTAGCCTTCCGATCTCGTGGTAGATCCACTCTTGTACTACCCATATCATCAATATTAATCAAGCAGGAGTAGGGTTTTACCTCCATCGAGAGGGCCCAACCTGGGTAAAAACATCGTGTCCCTTGTCTCCTCGTTACCATCCGCCTAGACGCACGCTCGGGACCCCTACCCGAGATCCGCCGGTTTTGACACCGACATTGGTGCTTTCATTTAGAGTTCCTCTGCGCTGCCGCTGTCGAAGGATGGCGATCCCGCCTTTAAAGACGGCACTGTTAAAGGAGCTTTGGCCACCGCCAAACTCTCCGCTAGGAAGTTTTCTTATGACCGCTTGCTCGTCGCCGCTGCCGATTTATGACTTCGGTCATCGAAAGCAATTCACGTTAACTCGAACTCGCCGAGCAGTTAGATCCGGCGGAGCTTCTCCTTGAACGAGCTTGGATCGCATCGCCGCCTGGAGCCGCCATGCATCACGATCAGATTGGGCCTAAAACCGATCTGAGAGAGATCAACTCACCACGTTGCCATGGTAGAGGAACAATACGGCGACTCTTCTCCTACCTTAAGGACCAGCCATGTCCGGATTCCTGACCCCTCCATGCCGGATTCCCGCGGAGGGGAGGACACCACTCAAGCCCTGAACTTAAAGTCAGGCAGCGGGCAAGATTCGTTGGACAACCTCCAAGAACCCAAGCTTCCAAGTTCGGAAACTTCTTGGCCCCTGAATCTTAGATCCGACGGGGTTCGGAATTTAATTCCACCCGCCCACCCAAACATAAGCGATCTATCCCAAATCCGCAAGAGCCCGTGAAACAAGACATCATTATCGGGCCGATTCTCCCGGTTATGGACAGGATAAAGGATTGCCGCGAGGAGGACGAATCTCATTCTTCCGCAATAATTGCACGGACAAGGAATCCTAAACGCCATAAGTCGTCATTAAATTAGACGCCACTGACTTACGCTCATAGTACGTAAGCATCATGCGATGGAGAGCGCCTGAAAACCAAATCAAATTTTGGGATAATCCGCCCGAATACGACCTTATTCAAATAAAAGGGTGCATCATCACCAGCACCTGGTTACATACCAAAAGCAAAAACCCCAAAGGGCATGGAACCGATCGAGGGATGGCTCAATGGACCCTACAAAATTCATACCACGACGGCGCCACTCCAACTCATAGCCTTAGAGCATGTTGGATACTACAGCAGGCCAAAATCGCAAAGAGCTCTTAGCTCCAGAAAGCACCAGCCCAGCAATACCAAGACGGTATTAACAGTCTTCGAGACTTTCGTGATCAAATAATATGTGGAAACTAACACTCCGCAGCCTTGTCAAGTCTACCAGATAGCAACAATAAATCCATGGAGGACACGACTATTACCTTTAACGCCAAAGGATTTAAACTAAATTTCAATAGCCCGAGCACCACCGATTGGTCCTCAGTCCAATAGTGGACGGTTTCACCTTACCAAGGTACTATGGACGGCGGCAGCGGATTAAACCTCATCTACGAGGAAACCCTTCAAAAATGGAAATAGACCGGAGCCGCATTGAGCAAGACAACCTTTAGAGGAATAATCCTCAATGGGAAGCATGTCGACAGAAAGATCACACTAGATGTGGTGTTCGCACGCCGACAATTATAGGTCCGAGGAGGTCACATTCCAAGTGGCTCCGCTTAGCAGCGGATACCACGCCTATTAGGGCGAGAGGCATTCACAATTTTTCAAGCTATATCCCATTACGGGTACATGAAGCTCAAAATGCCCGACCCAATGGAATTATCACTCGCTAGTGACCGGACATAGCGCCCACGCCAAAATAAAACAGCCAGACTTGCCCTTGAGGCACTATCCAAGCCCTAGCGCAGAGGAACTCATCAACGCTAAGGCCCACGGTGAACAGGGACGATGTGATACTCGATAAGAGATCCAAGTCCACCTCTTTAAACCGCGCATTTAAATAGTCAAATTCCAAGTCCATCCAACGGATTCTTAAAAACGGCTCCATCGGGCACAATTAAACCCCGATGTGGATGCCGACTACGAGAATTCCTACGTGAAAATTGGGACATTTTTCCCGCACCTTCGTGACATGCCAGAATCCCACGCCGCCGGGCGAGCACAGCCTACATATCCTAAAAGGATTCAAGCTACCAAACAAGCTCTTCGCTTCCCGAACCCAAGAGACAGGCCATGGAGAGGAGCTAGCTAAACTATTGGAAGCCGGATTCATTAGAGATATTAAACACCGGACTGGCTAGCAAACCTGGTAATGGTAACAAAGAAGGACAAACTCGGCGCCTATGTGTCGATTTTAAGGACCTTAACAAGGCTTGCCCAAAGGATCCTTCCTCTCCCCAGATCGATCAAATTGTCGACGCCCCGCAGGACACGATTCATTGTGTTTCCTTGACGATACGCCGCTACCACCAAATCAAGATGGCAGAGCTGCCAAGCCGCAACGGCATTCATCACTCCATACGCCCATTCGCTTCAACACAATGCCCTTTGGGCTCAAAAACGCCAAGAATATATCAACGATGATTCGTACATGTCCGCAAACCAGATCGGCAAAACAGTGGAGGCATACGAGAAGATGTGGTCATCAAATCCAAGCATGTCGAAACCCTAGTCGATTTACTTGAGGCTCACATTCGATAATCTCCAAACATATGACATCAAGCTCAACCTGTAAAATGTGCAGGCATCAGCCGAAAGCTTTTGGCTTCATTGTATCCGTAGAGGAATTGAAGCAAACCCAGCCAAGATCCGAGCTCACACAATTGGATATCCCCAAAGACCTCAAACAAATACAAAATTGATCGGGATGCGTATGGCTCTAAGCCGCTTTATCTCCCACTTAGGAGAAAAGGCATTACCCTTTATCGCCACCTCCGCGCATCAAACACTTCGAGTGGACGGATGCCCACGGCCGGACTCAAGAAATCAAAGCCATATTGGCAACAACCGTCCTGGCCGCTACCAACATGGGCGTAACCAATGCTATTATACATCGCAGCAACCCATCGTTGTAAGCGCTGCTCGTTGTCGAACAAGAAACGGACGGACACAAGTTCCTCTCCAAAACCAGTTTACTACGTGTCCACTTTCCTAACTCCATGCAAGTCACAAGACTCGATTATCAAAAGATAGCATACGCGGTGTTCATGGCATCCCGAAGCTGCGACACTACTTCCAAGAGTGTTCGATAACAAGAGCCTCCAAGTACCTCTTAATGACATTATAAACAATCATGACACGAACGGGCCGGATTGCTAAATGGGCCATTGAGCTCCTCCCGCTCGACATAACCTACAAGCCATGGCGAGCTATTAAGTCGCAAGTTTTGGCTGACTTCATCGCCGAATGGACTCAGCCAACTCCCTAAAGAGTACGGGCGATATTCCAACCGGATCATGCACTTCGACGGCTCCAAAATGTTGGTCGGCCTGGGGTCAAGCGCTGCTCGACGCCCCAACCGGAGATACAGTCCAATACGCATTTCAAATAATGTACACGGACTCCAATAACGCAGCCAACACGAGGCCCTTCTACATGGTCTCCGGATGGCGCTCCATGGGCATTCAACGCCAGAGGTGCGCTGGGATTCAACCTGCGATATCCCAAATAAATGGGGACTTTGATGCCAAGGATCCAAAATGGCAGCTTATCGCAATGTCGCCCTAAAATGTCACTCGGTTTGAGGGGCTCAATTTCACCATATAGCCCGGATAACAACCAGCAGCAGACGTGTTGGCACGATTGGCAAAGCGCGATGCCGCCCCCCCAACATCTTCCTTGAGAGGCTTTTCAAGCCATCCGCATTATGGGACGGAGAGTCCGAAATAACAACCCGGACCCAACCACACCGCCCCACACCGAACATTCCGACATAGTTGGTGGTCCCACCAACGAAATAACACCGCCAGCCCACGCAATAATGGCAGTCATCGCCTGCGGATGTAACCATTCCTAGCCTACCTAACTAGGCAGGAACTTCCCGAGGACCAAGACGAGGCCCGCTGCATAGTGTGGCGGTCTAAAGCCTATAAAGTCCATGAGGGAGAGCTTTATAAGAAAAGCACAACCGAGTCCTTCAAAGGTGTATCTCAAGAGGAAGGGCGGATCTCCTGCTGAAATTCATGCCGACTGTGGGAAACATGTCATGCCCGGCCCTTGTAGGCAAGGCCTTCCAGACAGGATTTTATTGGCCGACGACCCGGCAGATGCTCAGACTTAGTCCAACGATGCGCGCGGTTGCCAGCTTTGCTAATCAAAGCCACATGCCACCC